>CM068311.1:8378360-8978360 GCA_034768735.1 Schistosoma mekongi
TTGATGATGTATATTCATTTACATCCGGTAATTTACATTTCGATTTATGTATACATGATAGATGATGTAAATAAGGTAATTAAGTCTATTAGAAAGTATATAAAGTTACATGGTAATAGTGTGCAGTGTGTACCTCAGATTTTGCACCAGGCACATCGGGTTAGCTAACACTTTACTCTTTACACCATCGGGTTTGTATCCAACAGTAGAATTTTCACGTCCATCAATTTTTGATAAATAGGAGAAAGATTGTCGATTATCATTGGTGATTAATGTCTGACTCCAGAAAAGTCTGAACTCCATCACTCACAACTTTTCACTAGAGTTTCAAGAGCATCCTGAATTTAGTCATTAGTGAGCTGATTAAGTGACGGAAGTGGGACTTCTACCATTGGATACTAACCCAGTGGTGTAGAGAGTTAAGTGTTGGCTAACCCGAAGTCCCTAATGCAGAACCTGGAGTGAACACTGCTGAGGAGTTCTATACTAAAACAAAATAGTTGTCCAATGCTCCCTAATTTTTGATGGCACTTTATCAACATCAATCTGTGATGTATGCAAATGTGGCTAATACTAGATGCTGAATATACGAACACACTTATTGAATGTTCAAATCATCCTGGATAATCTTTGTCACGTAGTGTAAAGCTGGATTGTGGTTGGCTGTTGAAAATCGGGAAGTGCATTTCAGCCGAGAAAGAAAATACGAAGGTGGAGGTGAATAGGACTCACGTTGAAGAAATCATGAAACTATATGCATGACAAGTATTAACTTGGAATCTTTAAGGCTAAAGTAAGAGGGGAAGACCAAAAAATACACGTTACGTTGGGTATCGCAGATAAACATGAGAAGAATGAATATCACTTATGAAGAACCCAAAATGTGAGTTAGAGAGTAGAGCTAGGTGGAAAATCTTGGTCGGTAGCCTCTGTTCTATGTGGGATAACAGGTATTGATTAGTTGGTTTATTTAGAGTGCTCACTGTTATATATTGCTGAAAAATACATAGTGCCCTTGATAATTGCCAATCAGTATACGGAAAGTCTGCCCCGCGACTACTAGTCCCCCAAGCCGGAATGGAGAAAACAACGATTTACGAACCAAACAAACACAATCCTATCCAATCTAATTCAGTCGTATTGTATTTCAATCATGCCTATATATATATACAGTCTACACAGCAAACCAATTCGGAATTTTACATTAATAGGAAACAGAAGAGATTGTGGCAGTGGATGAGGGGGGGGGTAACTGGTACACAACAAATTAACTGTCGTCCATAGTAAGAGGCAATATAATAACAGCAAATATACGAAACGAGAGGATAGAGTAAGAGGAAGGTATTAATAATAGAGATGTAATGTTTACATTAAACACGATCAGAATAAAGGAATTAGTTCTCCAAAACACAGTCCTGGAAGTTTTTCACCCTTCTTTAGTAGTCCGACATAACACCCATATAACAACAAAGACTTGTCAAATGTATAACTTAACACTATTGAATGAGATATTTAAATATATTCAAACTACCAATCAAATATGGTCTATAGTTTAATTAGCACTAATGTGCATCAACATTAAGCATATGCAATTCTTAGCGGAACTGACAAGCCATTCCTTTGTTTAAAAGAGCTTAACAACAAACTGTTGGATAGGTATATAATTAGGATAAGTTTGTATTTTTGCGTTGATTTGTAATGGACTGAAACTGGCCAGTATCTGTTGCCATATGTGCATCCTGAGCGGAATCCAGGACGCACGTTAAGTCACAATCCAACTTAAATATATGACTTGTGTAATAACGCTATATCGAAACAATCCGTTCAGGATGCACATATGGCAACAGAGACTGACTAGTTTCAGTCCATTACAAATCAACGGGAAAATACAAACTTATCCTAATTACATATATATGCCCGTTGCACAAGTGTGACTGTCTGGACACAGTAGCCTAGTGATGAACGCGGTGGCGTTTGACACGAAGCGGACTGAGTTCGAATCCCAGTGTGAATATCAACATTGGGATGCAGGTACATCCAGCCGATGAGTCCTAAATAGGACGAAACGCGCGTCCTGGATTCCGCTTGCCGGTGACAATCCAACTTAAATATATGTTTTGGATAGGTTGGTTAGAAACAAAAATAACTAGTTAAATCAACTATATTAACATCTAATCTCATTTATTAAAACGTTTATGATTGTTACTGTGTAGATAAAGTCACTTTTCTTAGATTTTACAAGTGTGTATAATTTACTTATGATGAATATAAACTAATCAAATCAACTGATTTCAATAAAATGAATTTTGTAATTCAATGTAATTGATCGATTCAAGTTAAGCAGGAATGACTAGTATAGAACACTTTGAGTTGAATTGTGAGTGGTAGGAGAAATTCAGTAAATGCGTTACGTTATGCCTGAGACTCATCAGTAAAATAAACATTCATCTTATTGTTGATGTTCATGGGTTCCGATCATCAACCATGATTTAACTCAAATCATACTTGTGAACTATCGCTATATTGACGTAATGCTCTGGAGTTGCATACATAACAAAAAGAACCACCAATCAGTATCATTTCATAACAAATCAATGAGAAGATGCAAATATAATCACATTAATTTGATATCACTAATTTGTCTGAACTAAAAAAAAACCACTGGATAGATTTTCTATTCTAGTATGGAACTTTTCAGAAATGCGCATCCAGGGATCAAACCCATAACCCTCTGGCTCCTCGGCAAACTCTTTACCATCAGACTACTGTATCGTCTCCCAACGGTGAAGTGTCCCATACTAGAATATAACACCTATCCAATGCTTCCTGGTGATTAATGGTTATCTAATTCACACCAATTCATAATATCACATTGACAATCAACAATCCCTACAACATCTAATTACATTCACATTAACTTGACAGTATGCCTTCTTCTAATCTTATCTAACAATCAATTCCAATATCTTTTCGAATTCAACATTTTACTTCATAACATTCAATCAAAAATACATCAACTCATAAATTTCATATGTAACTTTAATTGTATGATACTCATCTTCAATAAGAATAATATAATAATAATAATAATAATAATAATAATAATAATAATAATAATAATATAATAATAATAATAATAATATAATAATAATAATAATAATAATATAATAATAATAATAATATAATAATAATAATAATAATAATAATAATAATAATAATAATAATAATAATATAATAATAATAATAATATAATAATAATAATATAATAATAATAATAATAATAATATAATAATAATAATAATAATAATAATAATAATAATAATAATAATAATAATATAATAATAATAATAATAATATAATAATAATAATAATAATAATAATAATAATAATAATAATAATAATAATAATAATAATAATAATAATAATAATAATAATAATAATAATAATAATAATAATAATAATAATAATAATAATAATAATAATAATAATAATAATAATAATAATAATAATAATAATAATAATAATAATAATAATAATAATAATAATAATAATAATAATAATAATAATAATAATAATAATAATAATAATAATAATAATAATAATAATAATAATAATAATAATAATAATAATAATAATAATAATAATAATAATAATAATAATAATAATAATAATAATAATAATAATAATAATAATAATAATAATAATAATAATAATAATAATAATAATAATAATAATAATAATAATAATAATAATAATAATAATAATAATAATAATAATAATAATAATAATAATAATAATAATAATAATAATAATAATAATAATAATAATAATAATAATAATAATAATAATAATAATAATAATAATAATAATAATAATAATAATAATAATAATAATAATAATAATAATAATAATAATAATAATAATAATAATAATAATAATAATAATAATAATAATAATAATAATAATAATAATAATAATAATAATAATAATAATAATAATAATAATAATAATAATAATAATAATAATAATAATAATAATAATAATAATAATAATAATAATAATAATAATAATAATAATAATAATAATAATAATAATAATAATAATAATAATAATAATAATAATAATAATAATAATAATAATAATAATAATAATAATAATAATAATAATAATAATAATAATAATAATAATAATAATAATAATAATAATAATAATAATAATAATAATAATAATAATAATAATAATAATAATAATAATAATAATAATAATAATAATAATAATAATAATAATAATAATAATAATAATAATAATAATAATAATAATAATAATAATAATAATAATAATAATAATAATAATAATAATAATAATAATAATAATAATAATAATAATAATAATAATAATAATAATAATAATAATAATAATAATAATAATAATAATAATAATAATAATAATAATAATAATAATAATAATAATAATAATAATAATAATAATAATAATAATAATAATAATAATAATAATAATAATAATAATAATAATAATAATAATAATAATAATAATAATAATAATAATAATAATAATAATAATAATAATAATAATAATAATAATAATAATAATAATAATAATAATAATAATAATAATAATAATAATAATAATAATAATAATAATAATAATAATAATAATAATAATAATAATAATAATAATAATAATAATAATAATAATAATAATAATAATAATAATAATAATAATAATAATAATAATAATAATAATAATAATAATAATAATAATAATAATAATAATAATAATAATAACAAGCAAAATGGTTACTTGACAGAGAAAATCATTTTTAGAAAGTATTTTCTTTTTGTTTTTTTCTCTTTTTAGTAAAATTACATAATAAACCTTTGAAAGAAGATAGGAATGTGTAAACTGATCTATGCAATACATACATTAGCTAACCTAAGTATTTCTTTATAGTATAATATGATTATAATGACAATGGACATTCCTTTAGTATACATCAAATTATTGCATATGAATAAAAATTGTTTTCCCAGCCCCCCCCCTTTTTTAATTTTTCTAGCCTACCTACTCCACCCCCTCTGCTTCACATTATCCAGTAACAAATTTGTAGTATTTGGATTCAATTAACCAGTTTGATGTAAGCATAGAAACTATTCATTTCTGAAAAATATCATTTCTATTCTTAAGGATAAATAGTAATAATCATGAAGGCAATATAATGGAATTCAATTCACATACAATAACATCTAATGATAACTTAGGAGCACTGGACAGCCATTTCGTCCTAGTATGGGACTCCTCAGCAGTGCGTATCCACGACTCCCATCAGGGATCGAACCCAGGACTCTTTGGATCCACGGTGAGCACTTTTACTATTGAACCACTGAGTCGGATTCTAACGGTTGATATTTCTAATTCAGTCAGTTCGTGATATGTTGCGCGACCTCCTTCATGTTATCAGTGGGTTACTGTCCCACACCTGACACGGTTGAATTCCACCGGTCACGTCTTCACACTAGAACTCCAGGAATTACCTCAAGGAGCTAGTCACTAGTGAGCTGATATTAGAGTTCAACGTGTCACCTTTGAGATAGCAACTCACCGATGGCATGGAGGAGGTCGCGCAACGTATCGCGAATTGACTGAATTAGAAATATCAACCGTTAGAATACGACTCAGTGGTTCAATGGTAAAAGCGCTCGCTGCGGAGCCAGAGGTTCCTGGGTTTGATCCCTCATGGGGGTCGTGGATACGCACTGCTAAGGAGTCCCATACTGTAACGAAACGACTGTGAAGTGCTACCAGGTGATCGAAGGTTGTCTGATTCAGATCAATTCGTGATATCAAAATTGACAATTAACTATCTCTACAAGCCCCCCTAATTGTAACACTTTATAGTTATTGAAAGTGATAATAGTAAATATATGTTAATAGTCTACGTGACCAGTTAATTTGTTACTATTTTTATCTAAAGATGATGTCAGACAGATAGGGAATCATGAGTAAAATAACACAGTATAAATTGTATTACTGTACATTATCAGAAGAAAACTTATGCATAACATGATTTGTAATTTTGTAAATCAGGTAGTCAAGGAAAAACGGAACATTCTTTTTAACAAATTTAATCAAATAATAATAATAATAATAATAATAATAATAATAATAATAATAATAATAATAATAATAATAATAATAATAATAATAATAATAATAATAATAATAATAATAATAATAATAATAATAATAATAATAATAATAATAATAATAATAATAATAATAATAATAATAATAATAATAATAATAATAATAATAATAATAATAATAATAATAATAATAATAATAATAATAATAATAATAATAATAATAATAATAATAATAATAATAATAATAATAATAATAATAATAATAATAATAATAATAATAATAATAATAATAATAATAATAATAATAATAATAATAATAATAATAATAATAATAATAATAATAATAATAATAATAATAATAATAATAATAATAATAATAATAATAATAATAATAATAATAATAATAATAATAATAATAATAATAATAATAATAATAATAATAATAATAATAATAATAATAATAATAATAATAATAATAATAATAATAATAATAATAATAATAATAATAATAATAATAATAATAATAATAATAATAATAATAATAATAATAATAATAATAATAATAATAATAATAATAATAATAATAATAATAATAATAATAATAATAATAATAATAATAATAATAATAATAATAATAATAATAATAATAATAATAATAATAATAATAATAATAATAATAATAATAATAATAATAATAATAATAATAATAATAATAATAATAATAATAATAATAATAATAATAATAATAATAATAATAATAATAATAATAATAATAATAATAATAATAATAATAATAATAATAATAATAATAATAATAATAATAATAATAATAATAATAATAAAATGTTTTCCAGCCCCAAATTTTTAGCTAATATCCACCCCTCTTATTATCAGAACAAATTGTAGTATGATTCAATTACCGTTGATGTAGCATAGAACTATCATTTGAAAAATATCATCTACTTAAGGAAAATTAGATCTGAGGCAATATAATGGAATTCATCAACAATAACATTAATGATAACTATGCGAAGTAGTACCATAGTGCAATCATATAGTCATTATCTTCTGATGATAAATAGTTGATAATATGCTTATAGTAGAGTGACTTCTAAGTAAACAAAATGTTATAGTGTAATAAAATACCTAAAATATGGGTACATTTCATACTTTTGGTTTTTAAGAACAAATATGATTATAGTTTATGAAAAATCAAAACAATTTTCCCCTTTCACAAAGTGTTAAAACATTTCATGTTAGTTACCCAAATGTATCTATTGCATAATCGTAATGCATCATTAACACATTTTATAGTGTCAGTTTTGATATCACGAATCAATCTGAATCAGACAATCATTAATCACCTGGAAGCACTGGACAGCCATTTCGTCCTAGTATGGGACTCCTCAGCAGTGCGTATCCACGACTCCCATCAGGGATCGAACCCAGGACTCTTTGGATCCACGGTGAGCACTTTTACTATTGAACCACTGAGTCGGATTCTAACGGTTGATATTTCTAATTCAGTCAGTTCGTGATATGTTGCGCGACCTCCTTCATGTTATCAGTGGGTTACTGTCCCACACCTGACACGGTTGAATTCCACCGGTCACGTCTTCACACTAGAACTCCAGGAATTACCTCAAGGAGCTAGTCACTAGTGAGCTGATATTAGAGTTCAACGTGTCACCTTTGAGATAGCAACTCACCGATGGCATGGAGGAGGTCGCGCAACGTATCGCGAATTGACTGAATTAGAAATATCAACCGTTAGAATACGACTCAGTGGTTCAATGGTAAAAGCGCTCGCTGCGGAGCCAGAGGTTCCTGGGTTTGATCCCTCATGGGGGTCGTGGATACGCACTGCTAAGGAGTCCCATACTGTAACGAAACGACTGTGAAGTGCTACCAGGTGATCGAAGGTTGTCTGATTCAGATCAATTCGTGATATCAAAATTGACAATTAACTATCTCTACAAGCCCCCCTAATTGTAACACTTTATAGTTATTGAAAGTGATAATAGTAAATATATGTTAATAGTCTACGTGACCAGTTAATTTGTTACTATTTTTATCTAAAGATGATGTCAGACAGATAGGGAATCATGAGTAAAATAACACAGTATAAATTGTATTACTGTACATTATCAGAAGAAAACTTATGCATAACATGATTTGTAATTTTGTAAATCAGGTAGTCAAGGAAAAACGGAACATTCTTTTTAACAAATTATAATCATGCGATGATTAGAATGTATTTGGATCTTCTCGATAATTTGTCATGAACTGAAGCTGATCAGTCTCTGTTCCTATATGTATGAATCCTGAATGGATTGCCTTGATATATTCCAATAGTTTACAAATATTATTTAAGTTGGATTGTAGCCGGTAAGCGGAAGTTGCAATGCGTGTGTCGTCCTATGATCAAGTTATGCATATAGAAATTGAAATTAATTGCTAACCTTAATGAGTAGTATAGTATAAAGAGGAGAGAATTTTTAAAGACTAACAGTCTATAATTTCAGGTTAGATAAAATGATCAACGTAATTAATCTAAACAGAATACAAACCTACGAACAATATATCAGCAGCCTTGGCAGCAGTAGGCCTCAATATACACAAAGGAAAAAGCATGATCTTTCGATACAAAACAACAAACACTAACCCAATTACACTTGACGGAGAAATTCTGGAAGATGTTAAAACCTTTACATATTTAGGCAACATCATCGACAAACAAAGAGGGTCTGATTCGGATGTAAAGGCACGGACTTGTAAGTCGAGAGCAACATTTCTACAACTGAAAAACATCTGGAACTCAAACCAACTGTCAGTCAATGTTAAAGTCAACATTTTCAATACAAATATGAAAATAGTTCTGTAGTATGGAGCTGAAGCTTGCTGAACTGCGATAAGCATCCTTCAGAAGATACAAGTATTTATAAACAACTATCTGCGTAAGATACTTCGGATTCATTAGCCAGATACCATCAACAACAACCTTCCATATCAGAGAACTAATCAACTTCCAGCCTAGGAGGAAATTAGGAAAAGATGTTGAAGGTGGGTAGGACACACGTTGAGGAAACTATCAAACTGTGTCACAAGACAAACACTAATACGGAATTTTAAAAGCCAAAGGAAAAGTGGAACATTGAGTCGGGAATTGGAGGCAGACATGAAGAGAATGAAGACCACTTAGAAAGGGCTGGCAACGAAAGCTTAGGATAGATTTGGTTGTAGAATGCTGGTGGGCGGCTTATGCTCCAAATGGGGTAACGGGCATTGATGATGATGATGATGAATACAAACCTAAACAAATGTTTCTTAAAAGATTATGTGATGGTATCAAAGAGTAATATCTTCAGTTAATCTGATCTCAATAATAAGATTTTGTTAGCTAGAAAAATCTTTACTCATCAATGAAATTTGCTTACACATCAAACAATCACTAAGTTTATAAAATTGATAGGATGGGTACTGAATATCAACCGTGAGCGATAGGGAGGCTGGGTGACTATGGATCTATTTCCCCTACATTGAGAATTGAGATCAAAATAATTAGGTTTAATAATGAATTCTGAACTTTTATATCATTTCAGTCAGTTTACAATGTTTATTACGTAACTTAATTGATTTGTTATTGGGAGTAACTGTTTTATACCCCCCCCTTCCCCAATATAATGGAACTTTACTAAAAAGTACAAATCAGTTATATATTTAAGTTGGATTGTGACTGACAAGCGGAATCCAGGACGCGCGTTTCGTCCTATTTGGGACTCATCGGCTGGATGTACAAATCAGGTTTGAAGTGATGAGTGACTATAACTTATATTGTATCTAGATTTCTGTTATATGATCTTATTGATTCAGATTGTTAGATATGTTAAATGGCTTCAAAAATCTCTTCTAAGATGAGAGGTTGTTCACTGTTTAAGAATAGAACTATTGATATATTTACCAAACCTAGTAATACACCGAAATGCAAATGAAGAGTGGAAGCCTTGTACGGTCAATTTAATATAAAGTATATGAATGAGTTAACTCATTGATGCATATAGAATTAGTCCAATGTCTTCGAATTATTTATAGACTAACGTGGAAAGCCAATGAATTACATATATATAATTGTATTGTTTTGATAGATCATATTGTTCTTTACTCGAATATTATTAGTGGAGTCTGATTGTATAGTAAACTGTCATCTGAAGTTGTAATCTTAAAGGGTGTCCTTCAAGGCCTCCTGCTATCCCAATTTTTTAATTTTAGAATGGATTTATAGTTGACAATAACTCTGTCATCGTCGGAATTTTCAGGAATCATTTTCATCCAGGGTAGTTCACTGACTGACGTAAACTACGCAGTGACATAGTTTCGTTTGGTAAAGATGCTGGTAAATTGTGTAGTCTTTTGGTAGCGTTGCAAGCATCTTCTAAATGCATTCCTCCTCTTCACTAAATGAAAACTGTTGCTTCTAGACTTGTCCGTGGAAAACGACTGAACTAAAGGTGGGGTAGGGGTGAAGGATGGTGGAATGAAGTTATTTATCGTGTTCACCACTTCACTTATCTTGAAAGTTTGATTAACCATAATAGGTTGATATCTGACGAAATATCGGTACGGATTCAAAAAGCTCGTTTGACTTTTGTCAACCTACGTTAACTATAGCTTAGGCATGATATTCCTCACTGAACAAAATGATGAACATAATGCACAATAATTCGTTCTGTCTTACTATGCGGATGTTATGCATTTGTAGTAAGCGTATATGACATTCAGTGATGTTTTGTTATTATATCATTGATCAGTGGGTAAGTAATAATGAAGTTAAAAGCCGGGTAATAATAAGATGTGGTAAATCAGTTGATGAGGGATATGTGTTATATATATCTGACTGCTACCTACGTCGACACGTGATGCGGACTAATATTGGAATAGGATGGAATAAGGCCAGAGATGGCCAAACAATAACATATTATCCCTCCATTCAGTCACTAACTAATGATCTGGGCCACATTAGTAGATACATACTACTTGGTTGGGGTCCTACAGAATACCGTAATCAATGGTCAGAGATTCTGGGTAATATGTCCCAAAATCGGTCACAGTAGAGCAAGTGGACTCACTTTTTGTTCTCCCTTTAGCCGTGAACTTAAAAATAATTCATTTCTAACTTCAGACGAATTTATTCCTTTACCCTGAACCATATTCTATATGTTCAATCTATATTTGTGTTTATTATTACTATCATTAAATTAACTAATGCTTCTATGAATTTGGTGTTAATATTGGTATACAACTAGCATCCGGAAACTTGAACCGATACACATACATTCCTGGTTTTATGCTGTACATACATACATTGTCGAAATAAAACTTTTCTTTACGGAATTGTTATTATTCTCAGACTTTGACTCAATTGGTTCCATTCATTGATACAAAAGTTTTTGAAGTAAAGGATTTGGAGTTTATAATTAGACACCGATTAAAAATCTTCTTCTGAGTAATCTTTAGTGCGTAAAGTAGACATTCAAAGGCTTACACTGCTTAACCTCAAAGATATGTAACATGACACAATCCACTGACACTAACTGTTAACTACTTTATACTTGAAAAGATTGAAGTTAAAAATATAAGCTACTGTATACCGACTGAATAAACTGAATATCTTGAGTTCCATCTTTGATGTATGTATGAATGGTCAACATAGAACATGAAACATATGTATATCGGTCCAAGTTGTTGTATCTGAAAGCACAGCAAGATTAACACCATATCAATAGAAGTAAAAGTTATTTCTATGATAATAATAACGATAACAAAGAACAGTGAACATATTAAATATGGTTCAAGGAGAAATGATTGGTCAGTGTAAAGGAAACCATGAAATAATCTTAAGTTTAGAATTTAAGTGAGGACAATAAGTAAATACATCTGCTCCACTATGACCCATTCTAAACCATGTCATCCAAAGTTTCCAACTACTAGTTACGGTATTGGCGCGGAATTCAACTAGGTAGCTTGCATCTACAGACACGATTCAAACGAGTAATCGGTGACTTGATGGGCCGCTGTCGTGTTTTGGTTTGGCTGCCCCTAACTCTTTCCCATCCTGCTTCTAAATCAGCCAACATTGTAGGTCAAAGCAGACGGTGTTTCGACATACGTAAAACATATCCTGAACACCTCAGTCGATGAAGATATTTAACCTCATCGACTGATTTACCAACTTTCCCTTATACTTTTACATCTGAAACTCAAGCCAACTGTCAGTCAACATCAAAGCTAGGATTCTCAATGAGAATCTGGAGCTAAAATGTGCACGGAGTATTACGGAAAGCATCATCCAAAAGATACAGGTATTTATAAATACCCGTCTGCGTAAGATACTTTAGATCAGTTGGGCAGATATCATTAATAACAAGCTACTGTAGCATAAAATAAACCAAATTTCAGCTGAGGGAGAAATTAGGAAAATTTTCTGAAAGTGGATAAGACGCATATTGAGGAAATCATTAACCTGTGTCAAAAGCCAAGCACTAACTTGGAATACTCGTGGTTGAAGGAATGAGGAAGACCCAAGAAATTAGCGACAGATATGAAAATAATGAGCAGCATTTGAGAAGGACTGGAAAGGAAAACCCACGACAGAGTTGGTTGGAGAATGATGGTCAGCGGTTTATGTTCCTGTGATGACGCCAGAAAGGGAGGGTTTGTGTTGGTAGACGCGAACGCCAGTGGAGTGTGCCTAGTTGATAATGCGCAACTGTCCTAAGCCTACTCATCCCCCCACAAACCGACAATAGAAGAACCAGAATTGTGAACAGGAAAACGGAGAACTAGAAAACCGAAAACGTATTGTATTTTAATCATGCCTTTATGTATACAGAAAATCAGACCACACGGTAAACCAGTCACGAATCTAACATTGATACAGAACAAAGAAAATAGTGGCAGTGAATGGGGACAAGTTGTACACAATTGAGCAACTGTAGTTCATGGTAATAAACAATATACTAAGAGCGAATATACTAAACGAGAGGACAATGTAAGAGGAACGCAACAGTCATAGAAATGAAATGTTTACATTGTGCATAGTTATAATAATTGAAATAATGTTATAAAGCACAGTTCTCGAAGATAGTCAATCTTCATTAGGTGCCTGGCATATCAGCTCCACGTGGGGCAACAGACATTGATTGTTTGTTCGACCTAATACTCGTCGTCTAACCTCGTGTTTACTTACTCGTTAACTTTAGCTAACGTGTAAGATGTTAATCTTTGGCAAGATTATATGTATACATTATCAAGGTATGCCATACTAGAAAGGAAACAACTCTTCAATAAAACATTTTTAACTGTTCAATAGTTATTTAATCAAAGGTAATCAGTTTACAACACTTAATAATACCATACATACTAAATGTCTACTATATATATAAATATCATTTATTATCATTTTACATTTTAGTATCTTGGACCGTGGTATGAAAATCCACCGAATACAAACAATACCAACAACACAAACAAAAATAATACACCTACTAATAATGATACCTATGAAAAATTATTGGATGGTATCGCTGAAGCTAAGACTACAATTGATTTATTCTTGAATAATCGATTTGAAGAAGCAAAAAATCGTCTTAATATGAAGTAATAAAAAACATATTTATTATCTAAACTATTCTTATTCTCTTATTGTTTTTTTTTCTCTTACTATTCACTTTTTCCTGTTTTACTTTTCTCCTACTTTTTAAAGTACACATGTTGGTATGTATCAAGAATTAGCAAATTCTACAATTTTATTTATACAAGGAATGGCTACTATAGAACAAGTGAGTACTTTTATTGCTAAAAGTCATGTTTTGTTTTTTTTTTTTTGCATAATCAGCTGATATAAATCTCTGTTTTATATTGAAGTATGTAACATTAAAGGTGGTGATATTCACACTAAGTTGGTAATGAAAACACAAGATCATAATGCCTATAACTAATCTTATAGTTAAATGATTATAAATAGTTACTATAGGAGATTATTTTCTATTCAATACTTCTATATGACATATCAGTTACTTTAGAAGTGGAACTATGTCTTACTGATTAATGAATACCATTTAGCATGAAGTAGACCCTCGTGTTGACTACTGATAGTTTGTTTTTCGGATGATGTAATATTCTTATTTCTCAGCATTAAGAAACATAGTTGAACTGATATGGTTTTGTATATGAGTGAACGTGGGGGGGGGGGAGAGGAGCGATTGCTATTTCATTTGTAGTTAGCATTTGTCATTAACCGATTTGTTAGAAGATTAGCGTACTGAGTTCGAATCCCAGTATGAACATCAACATTGAGATGCAGGTACTTTCAGCCTATGAGTCCCAAATACGACGAAACGTGCGTCCTGGATTCCACTTGTCAGTCACAATCCAACTTAGATATTGATTGACAGAAGCGTTATATTAGTATGCCCAGGATGACAAATAATAACAAGAATGGATGCTATTGGTGCATATGAGTTATTATCTCACTCATACGTATTATATATTATATATTATGTATGATAGTTTCCTATTCAATTAAATAATCTTTTTCCGATATACAGTAGATGGTTCTAGATGTTAGGAAACTTTCCTGTATATTATACTGAATCAAATACAATCAACTACAACAAATTTAAATCTAAAGTTGTTTCATGACATTCCGACTGTTTTATACCTAATAGTCAGTTATATGATATGATATGATATTACCTAATAAATATCAACCACGTTGGATTATGTAATCACTGTGATCTTGAAGTCGTGATCATGGTATTATAGTAAAGCATATTTAGTGAATATATTATCAGTATATAACCATATACATGGAAATAAAATAATTCATTTCTACTGAACATAATTGATATCGGATCAAAAATGAGGAGAATTAACTCTTAGATACACAATAATAATGAAATAATTAGGGGGGGGGGTTGTGGAGATAGTTAATTGTCAATTTTGATACCACTGATTGATCTGAATCAGACAACCAATGATAACCCGGAAGCACTTCACAGTTGTTTCGTGCTTGTATGGGACTCCTCAGCAGTGCGCATCTACGACCCCATGAGGGATCGAACCCAGGAACCTCTGGCTCCGCAGCGAGAGCTTTTACCATTGGACCGCTGAATCGGCTCTTAACGGTTGATATTTCCGATTCGGTCAATTCGCGATATGTTGTGAGACTTCCTCTATGCCATCGGTGAGTTACTGCCTCACACCAGACACAGTTGAACTCCACCGGTCACGTCTTCACACTAGAACTCGAGGAATTACCTCAAGGAGCTAGTCACTAGTAAGCTGATGTTAGTTACAATTGGGGAGGTTTGTGGAGATAGTTAATTGTCAACGTATCACGAATTGACTGAATTAGAAATATCAACCGTTAGAAGCCGACTCAGTGGTCCAATTGCAAAGCGTTCGCCGCGGATCCAGCGGTTCCTGGTTTCGATCCCTTATGGGGTCGTGGATGAGCACTGCTGAGGAGTCCCATACTAAAACGAAACAACTGTGAAGTGCATCCAGGTGATCAATGGTTGTCTGATTCAAATCAATTTGTGATATCAAAATTGACAATAATGAAATAATTATTGATTGATCACACTAGATGGCATCATATGATAGTTGTTAACTGCCTATATATACCATTACGCATAAACAGTTATCATATTAATTCGATGAAAAATCATTAGTTCCTTTGTTGATAACACTATATTTTGTATTATTAGTATCGTTATTAGTAAGTGAATGTAGTTTACACATCATAGATTGACGGTAGCTAGACAACTAACAATAACCAGAATGTACTTAACAATATACGCTTTGTCAAAGAGTAAGTATCATGTACTTACTACTGACAAATCTTTCAGAAAGCAAAACAAGTTGAATGTAAGGCAATTAATGAAAATGGGTGATAATGTTTATTAATGATTATGTTTAAATGAGAGATCTCGCTTACGTATATATACACTGCGGACAAGTGCTAGTTTTTAAAGGTAGTCCAGCTATTATAAATCGGTGATATAGTTTGCAATAATCTCTAAAAATGTTTAATGATAGCGATTTTCCAGTTGATTATGCTGTCGGCTTGTGTGTACATGACTGTACATTAGCCAGCTCACGATGTAACAGCTAAAGGTCGTATAGTAAACGTAGATACAAAGTCAATTTTTAGATCCCTTTTAATCGTTGGATATTAGATTTTAAGTTATAACTTTGAACAGACCAGCGCAACTATCCATTACTCTTAAAACTAATCGTTCACAGTGAAGCTCGAAGCTGTTGAGTTAGATTATACCGCGGTAAGTTGATGTAAACTGTAATGACGTTGGAGGTTTCTTGTGTGGAGGCAAGATATAAGACAACCCATATATGTGTAACACTGACCTCACATTCAAAACGGACCAATGGAATCTGCTTTTATAATCTTGACGACCGACCTACTAAGACGTTAATTAGTTGGGTCGGTGACACATGACTGAGCTCACCCAGAAGTAATGAGTATGAGAACAAAACACTAGCAAACAGGAGAAAATACCAATTCATTTATTGTGCATGAGCACATTGTGGACTAATCAGTATTAAGAAATCCAAAGTGCACTAAAGATTGAACTGGGGTAAAGGCAGGGAGTTTTGTACAGAAGACTTATGCTTAAAAGTGACAAATTTCAGTTGAGAAGTCATGATCAGTTTAGTTTAATAATTTAGAGTATGAAATAAATTTTAATTTGTGATGATATAAGTTTAACAAATAGAAAAGTTGTCATGGATACGATACTTCTAAGAAATTGTATAACATTTGTTTTAAGTTACTTTCATTCAGTATTCAGATGTGTTTAGAATCTAATTCATTTGCATGGTCTTTTGAGAGTATATGGATTAATTACAAGTTTGCATTTATGTAAACGTGAGGCAGACATGAAGAGAATGAAGAGCACTTGTGAAGAGCTGGAAAGGAAAGCCAAGGACAGAGTTGGTTGTAGAATGCCGGTGGGCGGCCTATTCTCCACTTAGGGTAACAGGCATTGATGATAATTTATGTACACGTCAATGGGGAACTCCTTCATTATCTATAAAGTATTCTATCTTTCAGGTTGTACATTTTATTCTAATGATGATATCGGATTTATCCTCTTTTGTTTTTTGTCTTTATAATGTAGAATGGTGATTAAGTTGGTAGGCTCCAAAGAACAAGTATAAATAAGAGAATTTAGGAATGACCTAGAACCAGAAAACAGATAATGAAAGAGACTGTTCCTTGACAATGTACATCTGAAGGTAGATCATATTAGATCGATGTTATTTATATGAACTTTTGTAGTTGGATCTACAAAGTGTAACCTGTGAATGATACAATGAAAGTATTGATTGTGTAGGTGCTTCAGCTGTAATATATCTTGAAAAATAAGCGGAAAATAACAATATATGGGAAACAGTGACCTCAATAGGATCAATTAGTAGGTGAACACGTCTGTTATGTGACTATTAGTCCCCAAAGCTACAATCAAAAAGACTAGGCAACTGAGCCAACCAATAAATAGTTTGATTATACTTTACTCATCCATTTATGTACATGCAAACCTGACCACGCATCACATCAGTAGGGAGAATAACATCTATGCAAAACGAAAAGAATAATGACTGGGGATTGAGGGTACAGATACATGATGATTATACTTCCTGAATGACTAATTATATTATAACACTTTATGAGTATCGTGAGAGGTTAGGGCGTTGGGAACATGACAATGATAGGAGTAAAATAATTGATTTATATATACTAAAAACAAATGAAGCAATCTATCGTAAAACAATTCAGTAATTTAGTCACTCTTCTTGAATCATCAGATTTACCAAGCCTCAATTGTACATCCTGTTGGATAATGGTCTCATTAATGAATATGTATCAAAATTACAGACCATATGGGTACATGACGCTAAAAAATAAAACTATCTCACTTTTGTTGTTTTATTTGGATTGTGATTGATAAGCGGAATCCAGAGTGTGCATTTCGTCCCATCTCCGACTCGTCAGCTATTCTAGCTACATTTGTTCATTTCCATTGCATAAAGACTTCTTGATAAGTAACTCGTTTCTATTAATTGTATTTAAATATCACTTCTTCATACAATAAATAATAAACATACTAAACCAAAGTACTCATAGTAAACATATAATCATAATTCACTTTGTAATTAATCTGTACCTGCACCTTAGTCCCCAACATTATGTTTATCCATAGCTTCATAATAACCATGTTTCATACATACAACAAGAATGATTCACATACTTGTTCTATTAAGGATTTTATCAATCAATCAATCTGTGCCTGTTACCACATTAGGAGATTAGGCTGCCCACCAGAATTCTACAACCAACTCTGTCTTGCGCTTACCTTGCCAGACCTTCCCAAGTGCTCTTCATTTTCTTCATGTCTGTTTCCGATTCCCGACGCAATGTGTTCCTGGATCTTCCTCTCTTTCTTTGGCCTTAAGGATTCCATGTTAGTGCTTGTCTTGTGACAAAATTTGATAGTTTCCTGAATGTGTGTCCTACCCACCTTCAACGTCTTTTCCTAATTTCCTCCTCGGCTGGAAGTTGATTAGTTCTCTGATATGGAAGGTTGTTGTTGATGGTATCTGGCTAATGAATCCGAAGTATCTTACGCAGATAGTAGTTTATAAATACTTGTATCTTCTGAAGGATGCTTATCGCAGTTCAGCAAATTTCAGCTCCATATAACAGAACTGTCTTCATATTTGTATTGAAAATGTTGACTTTAACATTGACTGATAGTTGGTTTGAGTTCCAGATGTTTTCCAGTTGTAGAAATGCTGCCCTTGCCTTACCTATCCGCGCCTTCATATCCGAATCAGACCCTCTTTGTTTGTCGATGATGCTACCCAATTATGTATAGATTTCTACATTTTCCAGAATTTCTCCGCCAAGTATTGATGATTTTATCGTATTGTATAATTGATTAATTCAACATTTATCACAATACTTAATGGTTCTAGATTCAATCCATGAAGTTATTGTAGGTGAACAATGCAAAAAGGAGATGATGAAAAACACCAAGGAAACTAACTAATTTATTTCCCTGATCATTACGTCATAATTACGAATAATCATTACAACTCATCTAATTTATTGGACTGAGATGGTTATTTTTGTTAATATTGATAATTTAGTTGATTGAATATGTCACAGATTGATGTTTGCACGATGAATATCGCATTATATATACATCACAAATTCATGGAAGTGGGAATTCTACTATTGCATTCCGAGACAGTAGTGCAGAGAGTTAGGCACTCATCGTCAACTGGAAGGCCTAAGTATGGAATCTGAGGTACTCACTCTCAATGAGTTTTAAACTAGAGCGAAACAGCCGTCCACTGCTTCCTGCTTTACAATAGTACCCTGTTAACATCAATCTGTGACATATTCAATCAACTAAATAATCAAATGTATCAAAACAATCAATATTTTTCTTTTTCACTTTTTTTTTCTGTTTTTCTCGTTGTTTTTTTAATGTTCAAACTAAAAAAAATACATAGGAAAATCTAGAATTAGCTAAAGAACAGTTAAAAACAACATTAAAAGCCTGCCAAACAAATCGACGTAAAATAGCAATTTCTGAAGCATTCACTAAACAAATTGATAAAAATCATAATACAATTTATACTTTATATACAGATGGTAAGTGTATATGCATAATTTCATTGAATAATGTCTATTGAAACTATAATGAATGTTTGTTATGAATTGATATTCATTATGTAATCATTAAATAATAAAACAATACCTAAGGGTATTGAAGTTGGGTTGTGACTGGCAAGCGAAATCCAGGACGCGCGTTTCGTCCTATTTGGGACTCAGCGGCTGGATGTACCTGCATCTCAATGTTGATGTTCACACTGGGATTCGAACTCAGTCCGCTTCGTGACAGACGCCACCGCGTTCACCACTAGACTACTGTGTCCAGACAGTCACACTTGTGCAACGGGCATATATATATATATAATTAGGATAAGCTTGTATTTTCCCGTTGATTTGTAATGGACTCAAACTGGTCAGTCTCTGTTGCCATATGTGCATCCTGAACGGATTGTTTCGACATAGCGTTATTACACAAGTTATATATTGAAGTTGGATTGTGACTGGCAAGCGGAATCCAGGACGCACGTTTCGTCCTATTTGGGACTCATCGGCTGGATGTACCTGCATCCTAATGTTGATGTTTACACTGGGATTCGAACTAAAGGGTTGTTACATCTGTTAGGGATATTCACCACTCTCATTTCCGTTTTGCTCCACAATACAAATCTTTCCTACAAATCTAGTCTTTTAGAATAGCTGTGGGTTTGGGTGGGAAGAACAAATTGTGGTATTCGACAGAAGTACAAATATATGAGGTAGCGTTTGCAGTGAATCGTATCGAGAATCATAGCAATCAGGCATATAACTCGGCTATCCTAGAGATCGTATACGAACCGTATTAAGCCCATAAGAACTTACGCGTGTTTTGTCTTATCTGATTGGGAAAATATAACAACATCATATGATATAAGGTTGTAATAAAAGTACAAGTTAATAATAGAAGTTAAGGATTTCTTAAAGTATTCTTTAATAGACAATTATAATAGTTGAGATATTTGTCGTTGATTCTCTGCAAAGAATCGTAATCAGGAACTGAGAAATCTTATATTGAGGTAAAATACTTATTCAATGTTCCAACGTCTTCAATAATACTTAACTAAAAATCAATCTGTGATGAGTACAAACATCAAAATTAGACACTAGTCTCTAAAAAACCGCTTCAATTCAATTGGATTCATTAACTTACTAGTGGCTAACTTTAGGATGTTTCTGAAGTTATATTAAGAGGTTGTAACTGGTAAAGTTCAGACTTGTTGGCAATAAAATAATTTTTACCAATGAGGATGGACTATAGACTCACTATGTCAAAAATTGATCTAAGTTGAAATTCTATCTTTGGACGATGGCCTAGTGGTGCAAATGATTAAGTGTTTGCTAAGCTTTCGATGATAGGTGCGAAACACCGGTCATTAAAATGGTACATATATGTAGGCTCCAGGACTTTGATTATTACAATCTTCGTAGTATCGCTCGTATACCATGCAAAGATTAAGCAAGTAATAAAGATGTTAGGTATAAAATACTAGAAAAACATAGCATATCAGTCGGAGAGATTATAATTCTTTATTAACTGAGATGGTTAGGCCATATGTTACAACGTAAGCCAAATCATCACCTACCTAGTTGAGAAATATTGACTGGTGTAGTCAGCGCCTGTCAAACAAGACATGACATCAGTTCATGAAGTCTTTGACCGTTGGTCTCAGCCATGTTAGTAAATGCAGACAATCTGATTGGAATCTGCGTGATAATCACAATCATTGTCTTGGGTGACACTGTTATGAATCGGTGCAAGTGAATTCACTCCTTCTTTTCATCAATATCCTTAGTTCTATTATTTTTCCATACAAACCTTTACTTTGTATTCTATTAGCGTGTTATTTACTGTAAAATTGATTTCGTCGTACCAATGTGGTATGGAAACTTGAACTTACGTTTTTTAATGACTGACTGACTGTGAAACCTGAAGGTTATTTGTTCTATTGCCTGTCGGAATCAGTGGTGTGTATATCTGAAGAAACAGCCGTTCAGTACTAATTGATTCTTATTAGTGTCTACAATATTAAACATTTGTAGTTAGGCAGACAGAATTCTAAATGTCATTAAGCATTTTAATTAGAGTTTAGTCATGAAATTTGAGGTAAACAATTAAGGTTTAGGTTTAGTATTTACTTGTTAAAGGACTAATCAACTTCCAGCCGAGGAGGAAATTAAGAAAAGATACTGGAGGTGGATTGGACACACATTCAGCAAACCATCAATCTATGTCACATGACAAGCACTAACATGGAATATTATAAGCCAAGGAAAGAGAGAAAGACCCAGGAACACATTTCATCGGGAATTGGAAACATACATGAAGAGAATGAAGAGCACTTGGGAAGGTCTGGTAAGGTAAGCGCTGTACAGATTTGGTTGTAGAATGCTGGTGGACAGCCTATTCTCCACATGGGGTAACAGTTGTTGATTGATTGACTGATTGATTAAGTGTTTAACAACAGCACTACTGTATAATATTAGTTATTTAGAGGTTAAAGAATATTGTTAAGAGTTCTTTATGTAGTTTAGGTTTCGCAATCTATTTAGTATCAATGTAACATTTTATGATATAATCATCATAATAATTAGTCTATTTCATACAAAGATAATCATTTTTAACACTTATTTTTCTGATAATATCTTAGAATACCTGATTTCTAATTGAATAGTTTCTGATTTCTTTATTGTTTTATTAATGTAATTAACTAACCAATCTGGGAATTCCATGATAAGATCCCTGTCATATTATGTAGACAGTTAAGCGTTCTACGTAAACATAGAAGGTCTTAAGTTGGATTCTTTCAAAAAATCGATGATACCCACTGTTGAGTTCTATGCTAAGACAAAACTAATATCGGCTCACTATTGACTAACTCCTTGAGGTAATTGCTGGAGTTCTAGTGTGAAGACGTGACCTCTGGAGCTCAACCGTGTCGGATGTGAGCAGTTACTCACCGATGGCATGGATGAGGACGCTTCACGAATTGACTGAATTGGAAATATCAACCGTTAGGAGCCAATTCAGTGGTTCAATGGTAAGGCGTTCGCCGTGGCGCCAGAGGTTCCTGGGATCGATCCCCGATGGGGTCGTGGATGCGCACTGCTGATGAGTGCCATACTTAAACAAAACATCTGTCCAGTGCTTCCAGGTGATCAGTGGTTGTCTGATTCAGACCAATCCGTGATATTAGAAATGGACATAAAGCAAAACTGTTCAGTAATATCTCATTCTTAACGGTACTCAGCCAACATTTCATAAACTGCACCTATTTACTCAAAACCACCTTAATTTAAGTAGTCTAGCAAAGAAACGTTTATATTAATCAAAGTAGTATACTTACATAGATTAACACTAATAATATTAATATTAAATAAGAAAATCCCAACTTGCAGCTCTAGTTCTACTCTTGTGTCATAACGTTAACTCTGAATCTTAAGCCCAACATAAACTCACTTGTAAACTGCTAAGCATCCTTCGTAACCCTACATTGTTATCCTAACTAAAAACATAGATTTTACCATCTCAAACTAAGTGTAGTTTCATCATAGAACAAGACGAATCGGTTTATGTAATTAGAATTTATTTAGAACTTTCCGTTGATTTGTCACAGACTGAAATTGATCAGTCTCTGTTGCTATATGTTCATCCTCAGCGGATCGCCTTAATATAACCGCGATTCACAAGTATTATTCGAATTGGATTCTGACTGAAAAGCGTTCCGTCGTATTTGGGACTCGTTAGCTGGATGTACCTGCATCCCTGTGTTGATATATGCACCGCGACTCGAACTCAATTCGTTTCGTGCCAAACGCCACCACGTTCACCACTACACTACTAAGTTCAGACAGTCACATCTGTAGAGAGGGCAGGTATATATAATTCAATAGTATTGGGATGTAGGTGCATCTAGCCAACGAGTGCTAAATAAGACAAAACGTGCTCTCAGGATTTCACTTACCACTCACAATCCAGCTCATTGTCTCCCATATTTTGCGTTAATGTAAACTCCCTAATTGGCTGGCTGTGTGTTTAGCCTTTATGAGTATAAGAAGGATTGTCAGAAACATAGTTTGGTTCTGTCTCGTTGTCAGCTCAGTTGTCTTGTATTCATCACTTTGGATTTGGGTGGGAGGGGGACTAGTAATCACAGGGCAGGCATTCGGGCACATAATGATTAATCATACTCCCCCCCCCGTCGTCATAACTGCCTTTTCTAATGTCGTAACAGTAAGTCGTTGCATGATTCGTTAAATTCAACAGTCATTACAATTAATATTAATAAACATAATTGTAAACATGTTTTCATTGAAGAAAATTTATTCTGGTTTCTTGTGTTCTTATTTTCCTTTTCT
Organism: Schistosoma mekongi; assembly: GCA_034768735.1. Lineage (NCBI taxonomy): Eukaryota > Metazoa > Platyhelminthes > Trematoda > Strigeidida > Schistosomatidae > Schistosoma > Schistosoma mekongi. The sequence continues at coordinate 8,402,622 of CM068311.1, forward strand.
AGAACAGGCACATGCTGAATTATGTTATGCTGAAGGTCTACTACAATTAGCATTTCTTTCAATGCTTCAAGATGAGAAATTAACAAGTCTTATAAAGTGTTCATTAAAGATAAGACAATGTTATAAATGTTATCGGTTAGTTGTATTATTATAAAGATTTTTACTGGTTAGCGTTTTTTCTAGCAAGTTTGTTGTTTTACGGAATGGGGTTTCTAACTCCATGCCCAGCCATCCTCCTTTATCCGGGCTTGGGACTGTCAGCAACCCTAGGGGGTTCCAGGCGGATACAAGTATTAATAAACAACTGTCTGCGTAAGATTCTTCGGATTCATTGGCCAGATACCATCAACAACAACCTTCTTTGGCAGAGAACAAATCGACTCCCAGCCGAGGAAGAAATTAGGAAAAGACGCTGGAGGTAGATAGGACACACATTGAGAAAACCATCAAACTGTGTCACAAGACAATCACTAACTTGGGATTCTAAAGGCTAAGGAAAAAGAGGAAGACCCGGGAACATATTGCGTCGGGAATCGGAGGCAGACATAAAGAGAATGAAGAGCACTTGGGAAGATCTGGAAAGGAGAGCTTAGGACAGATTTGGTTGTAGAATTCTGGTGGGCGGCCTATGCTCCGCATATGGTAACAGGCATTGATGATGATGAGTTGTATTATTCTAAAATTTAAATAATTGATAATGATTAAATGGAAATTCTACATGTTAACTGCATACTGATTGACACTTATTAATAAGGTATTTATGTACGGCGTGGAATAGGATCCTACTTTATGGTAAATGTAATTCAGTCAAGACTAATAATTGAAACAACATTGGTCATTACTTTGAGGAAATATCTTATTCATATACAAGATTATGAATGACCTGGACCACTCGTTTGATATGATGAATTGGTTTGAATTAGACAATCACTAACAACCAGGAAGCATAGTATATCTGTTTTATCCTTGTATGTGACTCTACAGCAGTAAGCCTACACCACCACCTTGTGAATCAGTAGAGAATGCTTTATCATAAAATGTATATATATTTAACTGTTTATTTCGTTAAAGACTGTAAATAATTTATCCCTGTGGCTTTATGTACATTCTTAAAGGACTATTTCGATATAGTAGCACTTTACAAGTATGATTATTTCAGTGTTGATTCGTATTTCTATGTGACTGATAAGTTGAATTCAAGATTTCATTTGCCAACCACAATCCAACTTTACTGATGTTGAATGTCTTAGCTTGACTAACTATTGCTTAAATGCAATTGTCTTAAAGTCATTTTAAAATAACCGGAGCTGCGGAACCAGAGGATCCTGGGTTCGATCCCTGATGGGGTCATGGATGTGCACTGTTGCATAGTCCCATACTAGGACGAAACAGCTGTCCAATGCTTTCAGGTGATTAATGGTTGTCTGATTCAAACCAATTCGTGATATCAGAAATGAACAGTCAACTATCTCCACAACAGAGCCCCCCCCCCACTTAATTGTAAATAATTATAACTTCAACTACACGTGTGTATCAATGTTAAATTTTATTTATGTACACTATCAAGTAGTTGTATACTGAATACTGTCAAGAATTCTCTGCCTGTTATTTTTAATCAATATCAGTTGTATATCATATTATGGAATAATTCGTATTATAGTTTGAAGGCATTTATCTCTTCTCTATGAATTGTTGTATTGTTAAATGCGATGGTATCTGGTACTAAACAATGTGAATATGAGCCTTAGTTACAGTCTAATTTAAATCAAATAAATTGTATTGTTCAACTGTATGTATTCATAGATTATTATTAGTTTCAATGTTAATTATTCGATGAAGTTCCTTCACAAACATTACTTACTTACTTACTTATGCCCGTTACTCCTCGCTGAGGAGCATAGGCCGCTCACCAGGGTTCTCCATTTAACTCTGTCCTGAGCAGTCCTTTCTAATTGTTTCCAGTTGCTGCTCATCCTTTTAATATCTGCTTCCAATTCTCGACGCAGCGTGTTCTTTGGCCTTCCTCTTTTCCGTTTCCCAACAGGATTCCACGCAGACAAACATTACTTGGCTATAATTAAATATTTAAACAAAACAAGTTATACTGATGGCATATTTCAATTTATGTTGAATTATAACTATCAAATAGAATTCAAAGTACATGTTTCGTCTTATTTGCTTCTCTTTATACGTATATATTCACATCTTGAATGTTGATCTTCATCCAGTGATTAGTTGATTTATTTTCAATTTAACCATAGATATTTTTTAGGCTTGATCGTAAGTGGTGGTGGTGGGGGGGTTGTAGATGCACACTCTTGAAGAGTTTTATACTAAGACAAAACGACTGTCTAATGCTTTATGGTTGTCAATCATCGTCAATCTGAGATTTTTTCATGATAAATACTTGTTGAATTGCTTCACAATTAATCTAAACAATTCTTTACAGTTGAATATGAACAAACTATTCTTAAATTACATGTTTTGTAATCCACAATTTGATCTAAATTTTGCTTAGGCTATTTTTATATTGAATCTCTGGTAAAGGTTCTTTCACTGGAAGCGTGCCAATGAAGTACATTAGTCTTACACATGTTCTCTACTCGACTACTACTAATCAAGTCAGAGATTATAGCGAATTGTCCTCGGAATTGATAACCTCATATGATGTTTTCCAAGGTTATACTCTTTCAACCTCACCAGTTCCATTTAATTTTATCATTGATATGCTTTTGGAGTTAACATTTCTATCGTCTGAATTCTCACGGGTTGATCTCCTTGCAGGAGATAAACTTTTTGACTTAAAATATGCCTACGACATACTTCTATTGCATAAAGATGCTTACAAAATGCAGCGTCTTTTAATAACCTTAAGCATCAATATGTGCATGTTTGAAATGCAATTTCCACCATCCAAATGCAGAATTCTGCTTCAAGATTTGCTAAATTTGATGCCGAAGTTAAAGATATAGAGCAAATAACTTGAACTTGTTGATCGCTTTACTTATCTTGGGAGTCCCATCAGTCCTAATGGTTCGGTGTCTGATGGAATCTTGGCACCTATACAGATGGATTGATTAGCTTTTGCCAATTCGCTTGATTTGTGGAATGGGTAAGAGAACCATCTACTGACCACAAGACGCGTTTACTGCCCACCATTAGGATCGGTTCTTGTTTACGGATAAAAAAACATGGCTATTAAACAGAAAGGCTATTCGTAGGCTTTTAGCATTTGATCATAGATGTCTTGAATGCAATGTGCGTGTTTTCTGGAACCACCGATTAAGCAATATGTAGGTGAGGAATAGATGACTAAGTAAATATGGTAAATCGACTGAAGTAGTAAATCTATATCTGCTAAGGTGGTTAGGACATGTGTTATGCATGCTCGGCTATCGCCTACCTCGACGAGAAATGCTGTCTGGTGTGAGAGTAGGCTGGAAGAAAGCTAGGGGCATAAAACCAGAACATTGCACCAGTCCATGAAGTCATTGATAATTGAGTTGAGCGTGCCAATAGTTGGAGATTACCTGGTTGGGGTCCGCATGATGATTGTAACCAATAGTTAGAGACTTTGGGTGACATGGCTTGTTTACAATGGCTCAGTTGCATCCATTCCTTGTCCTCCTTCAAATTTTAAGCTTAGAAATTCATCATAATTTTCTATTTATTAAAATTATATGTACTGATTTATATTTTCTGAAAATCTCATATTTAATCTCTAGTCCTCTTAGTACAAAGTTCTAACTACCCCAACTACTATGCAGTTTGGTCGGACATTTTTTTTCTGTCTGCTGATTGGGGCATGGCAACTTGATCTAATGTATGCACGTACCAAGTTCTACGTTGTATCTGTCTGACTGTTCTTACAATGGAAATTAACAATATACAATCTTTAGTCTTTTATAACCATTCAACTTAATCTTTAATCTATGCAATGATTATCTAATCTAGTGCCGTTGTGTTATGCTTGCGAACTATGAAATGTTAGAGATCCTACTGAATTGAACTACTTATAAAAATAAAACTTGAAAGATTTTAATCTATGAAGTGTGGTTAAGCAGTGAAATTGAGGAAATATGTTTCATCTTATTCCGGATTCATCAGATGGATGCACTTGATACATTCTACTGTTGATGTTTACACTGTAACTTGAAACTAGTAAATTTTTGTTTTGAATTTTAATAATTTATACAATAAAGTAGTTAGTTTAAGTAGTCATTCACTTGTGGGATGAATATGATGCATATTATGTTGCTTACTATTTAAATGTAGATTATGATCAGCCTTTTTAGTGGGACAATTCAGTAGTAGTATGAAGTATGTCTGAAACAAGACGTAATAATTCCGGATTTAGTTAGATTGTGGCCACCAAGTAGAATCCAGGATGAGCGTTTCTTTCTATTCAAAACTCATCAGGATACACACATACCAAGAGAAACTTATCAAGGTTCGTCCATATCAAACCTGACGGAAAATACATATATCGCCAAATTATGCATTAGGCTTGAATTCTAGTTTAATGATTAACTTTAGCATGTGGCAGGTATGTCTGACTAAAGAGTCAAAAGATAAAACACTTATTCTAAATTCCACTGCTTGCTACAGTTCATCTGTTGTAAAGAACGCAGACAAGATCTGAATAAAATTTAGCCCTGAACATCAAAATGGCAGTTGGGTGGGTTATATCAGATTACTACATTTAATTAGCAACATCAACTGTAGAGCATACTGGAACTAAACTTTGTGGACGTTTAACGTCAATTGCTGAGTAACCTTTTCTAAGTATGCCAAAAATAGATTTGGGTACAGTTGGGTTTCATAGCAGAATTTCATCATTAGATGATCCGTAATATTTTCAAACATTCGTAACATTAATAACTAACGGGGTTATCTTCAGTACAGTCTAGATTTATTGTTTCCATTTTGTAAACAAAGAATAAAGATTAGTTAATCTGACTGAAACCATAATTGATCCACGTTGTCATATTTGGCTGCTACTCATTATATAGTAAACAAAAATGTCGAAAATAGTTTAGTATCAATGAATGGATACAATCTAAGAGAATGGTTGTATCTGAGCTTTTGAATCGATTTTATCATCATATGTTACCAACCACGGATTATGACTAATGTTTGAACTGAAACGTAAATACATGCATCTAAAAGCCACTCTCTATTTGTCATTTACTGGTTTCAACTATTGTTACCGTGTACTTTTCAAAATTGTTCATATGGTTGCCACTGTTGTACATTTAATTAAGAAGTGATTACGCATCTATTCAAAATATTCTCTTGGAAATGTAAAAGATTGTAAACAGTGGTGCAGATCTAAACATCATAGAAAGATTCACTTGTTTAAAAGAGTAAAACTATACCTTTTCATTAAGTGCAAACTGATAATAGACCATAGTTATATAAGGTTTAATGCCAACTACCATTCACCTACAGATGTATATAGACTAATCATTATCAGTTACTGAACGTGAACATTATAGTACTAATGATGTAAAACACAATCAGAAACTTGTAACACAACACCATGTCTATTAACTGAATAACTTTCTTGGTTTATGAATGTTAACAAAGATCAATTACTATCATTATGTCAACTCTTTGAAACTACTTAACTCAATCAATTTATTGTAGTATTGAGTTCTTTAAACTAAGTGATTTAATCTCATAACATTATCAGAGTAATTTTATCAGAATGAAATAAACCTTTAGAAGTTACTCATAATCAATTAACCACTTGTTCTATTGATCTGATTGTTGTATTTAAGTGTATTGTCGTTGTGTGACTTCAATCCCGTTTACATTAACCAGTATTTTATGGCCTTTTTGTCATCTTAACTGATAGATTAAAACAATTTTGGTATATCTACTGGATTGATAGGTGACCAAAGTGTCATACCTCTGAAAATTCATTTTTCTTCGTCTTGTTTACTAACAAATATTTCTCAGTCCAACCGCCTCCTCGCCCGCCAAAAATAAATTCATATCAAAAAACTGCCTAAATGGCTTGATTTCAGTGACGGTATATAATTGTGTGTAACGTCTAGTCATTGTTTATGTCACAGTTGATCATGTAGATGATATTTACTTTATCTTTATTTGTCGTTGTGTTGCTAACGTTAATTCCAGAGATCTTACAAGATTATGAGTTATACCTATTCCTAGAGACTCTAACATTGTGTTTATGATAAAGGAAATGTTCTACATGCAGGATAAGATGATCTGTTTTTATGACTTCAACTGTTGATTTTGTGTTTGGTAGTGGTGTTTGATAAGTACCTTTTGATGGAACTTTGTAGGCATACATCAATTAAGTGTCTTATTCTAGCTCTTCATATATTGATAGTGTTAGAATGTATCTTCACTATAGTGAATAGGGTTTGTACACAGACCAATTTATGATGCATTAGATTATAGTTGTTGTAAACGAGAATTTAATCAGTATACGTTCAATTCCAACATTAATTCTACCTTGAGTTTCTCTATGTTCATTCTAATGATCAGCATATCCAAAATGTAGTAGATATATTAGGATGAACTTTTTTCATAAGTGTAACTGTCTGGACTCAGTAGTCTTGTAGTGAATGCGGTGGTGTTCGACACGAAACGGACTGATTGCGAATCCCACTGTAAACACCAATATTGGGATGCAGGTACATTCAGCCGATGAGTCCCAAACAGGACTAAACGCGCGTTCTGGATTCCACTTGCCAGTCACAATCTAATTTATGGTAGTTATGGCGTTTTATTTCATTTTAATCGTAAATATTATGTCATAAAATACGTTGTTAGCGGTAGCACGAGTATATTCCAGTTAATTTATTTTGTTTGATGAGGAAACTATTGCTTACGTATCCATATGCTTGGTTTGATCATCGGTAAGCTTGAGTTCCCCAACATTCACATTATTTCTGCTTAAATTAACCCGGATATTAGTTACCCCATTAGTGTAACTTATGTTTGTTTGCATATTGTGGTCCAATACAAATCGATTGGATCAATCAGTTTAGGTGTGTATAGGATAAGGCTTTTTTCCCATGTTTTGATACAGTGTAGGTGAATAATACTATGTTGTCAGAGGATACCATCAATTCAACATCAGTGAGTTCAATATCATTGATTTTATTTAGGAATCGTGTTGAAAATTTGCTTTGTAAATTGTTGTCTTGATAATCTTTATTTAACGTCCTGCTGATCAAGTTATTCAGCATGTGGATAAGATTTGTTCCAGTCGATTGATACACATTTCTGTTGTTTAATAACATCCCAATTCTTCAAATGTAGTCGCCTTTGTTCATTATTACTATGCTACTGTCTTTTTAGTTGGAACTGTAACTACATCCTTTTCATTATTGAATTTCCTTAGAGTCGTTCGTTTTTGTAATGTTGGCTGAAACTGGTCTTTCTTCCACAAAGTTTGTAAAGTCTCTGTCATATTTATTGTTTACTTGATGGTTTAATCAACAACTAAAACTCTGTATAGAACATCTTACACAACATCAGTAGTGGATTTCGGTTAAGACAAGAAAACAGTGCATCATAGTAATTTATTTGTATATACTCATTTTTTCAATCCCTGCTGCGTACTGCTTAGGACTCATATGCAATGTCGAAACAGTTGTTTTATCCTTCCTGGTTTCGATTGGTTGATTAACTTAGGACGATTCACGTAATCTAAATTAAACATATAGTGTTTATATCAAGTTTAGTTGTTTGTATTCGTCACAGATTTGTCTCTGTTGAGTAACTCTGAAATCCAGGGAGCACTGGATAGCTGTTTCATTTTAGTATAGAACTCCTCAGCAATGTACACCCTTGATTCATCTAAGGAATCAAAGTCAGGCTACATTATGTCTCAAGACGGACGCTTAATTATCCATAATACTGTAGAGGACGATGTATAGTCGTAGGTTTTCGTTTTGACCAACTTCTGATATAAACTTATAATCATTGATTCACACAGGTAATAACTGACTCGTTACAGACGAATTCTGAACTCTTGACCAATCAAAACTACTGATTGTAACTTCAAAAATATCCTAAAGTTATTCACTAGTGGGCTAACTATTATATTATATGGAGGGTATGCACTGTTTAGGAGTTCCACATTAGGATAAAACACCCATCCAGTCCTACCTGGCTTTCAACAGTACCCAACCAATATCAGTCTATGATAAATACAATCAACTATAGTTAAAATTCATCTATACAATACTAAACATCAATTCAAATGTTTGTATCAGCCTAACTTCTTCTCTTCTATACATTAATTTTATATTCTCTTATCTTTTGACTAGTACAGAATATGTTGGAGAATATTAAAATATCGAAATTGGCAAAATGAAATAAGTAAATCAGCATTTGAAAGTGGTGTACATTTAGGTGTTGGAGCATTTAATCTAGTAAGTTATAAACAATAAATGATACTGTTTAAAATAAATTGTAGCTGAGAAGTAGAATTTAAGAAACATGTTTCGTCCTACTTGGGACTCATCAGCTGAATGTATCTATACATATTAATTCCCTTTATTTAATATTATTTACAATTAAGAAAAAAAGTTAACTGATGAGAATAATTTTGGTAATTGAAGTAATGTGTACTGATGTTTACGCATAGAATGATTAATCACTAAGTAATAAACACTATAATACAAAAATGTAAATTTTAATCATAATTTTAGGGTTAGGTGTCCGTTAACATGAAGCCTCTGAGGCGGAAACTAGAGTAAGTACTGACAAGAAGGTGTCTTATACTAGGACGAAACAACTGTTTAGTACTCTTTGGTTTTCGATGGCACCCTACCAACATCACTAAGTAACGAATCCAATAGATACTTTTCTTAATACAACCACCTCACTTCAATTAATCTTCATTGTTAACATAAGTTTGAATTTACTGTGAAGGGTCAACGTTTTTCAAGATTATAGATATACTTTGGTAGTTAGACATAACATAATTTTTCAACTGTTTACCTCTGAACTACTGTAAATGTTCATGTATATATTTAATTGATATATTGCAGGTTATATAATACATGTGTCCTGGGTTATACTGCTTGATATGTGATAGCACAGTTAGTGCAATTTATAGAATAACTTGATGCTAAGTTTCATGATTAAAGTGTTCACCATGGAGTCTGTGTGTTGTATTTAATATTAGTAGGATTTCCGTTCCCATCAATTTATCATATGATGATCATCCATTATCAACAGTGTTAACTGTCTTACACCCGATAAATCTAAACTCCATCAGTCATGACTTCTCACTAGAGCTTCAGGGACATCCTGAAGTTAGTCATTAGTAAGATGATTATAGTAAGTGAACTGAGGTAGTTTGTGAAGATCAAGATATGTAAATCATTTGCAATAAATCTAGAGTTAAATTATGTAATAAATCGAATTAAAAAATGGAATGTATTTAAGAAGTGGATAGAGACAATAGTGAATTTGATAAGATAAACAAGATAGAATCATAGTAGAATATACCATAAGTTCATGATTGAACCAATAATTGAACCAGTTTATTTTGTATATCTATTTCTGGTTTATCTATATGTAAGAAGATAGCTTCATGAATTCATCGAAGGCGGAAACTTAGGGATTTTGGAAGATTCCTTTAAATCATGAATAAAGTGGCTAGTAGTTCTACGACAGACTTAACCGAAATTTCTTACTTAGTTTTCATTAGATGATAACTTTATTCTATTTTGATTCAACGTTGTTCATACTTAAGCGTTACCTCTTTCTTTCATATTAATCTCTACCTCTCACTCATTGATAGAAACACATCACTTTTCAATTTTGTCTCCATCCACCTCCCGGATACGTTCTTTTTTCTTATTACATAACCAAACACTAAAATTATTACATTTGATCGACTTATCTCAATTTCTTTTTCTATTTTGAAATTTCCAGAAATGTTGTTTATGTAAATTGATCTTGAGAATTAGTCTGTTTTTACAAGGAAAGTCTAAATGACAAGAACATTGTTATGTACATATCATTTTTTTGATTCTAGTTACTACGTATGATTAGTCGTGGTTACTGCTTTAATTTTTCTTCGCTTCCTTTTGTTGCCATTTTCAACCAGTTGTTATCATATTTTATAGTCATATTTGATTGCATAACTACGAAAATGAAATCGATAAGAACTAATTTCTATCAAACTGACATTCAACATTCTTCACAATACCCAATTACATTTAATAACAGTTCATTAGTGACTAACTCCTAAAAGGTAATTCCTAGAGTTCTAGTAAGAAGACGTGATCGGCAGAGTTTAATCGTGTCGGATATGAAGCAGTTATCCACCGATGACAATGGACTAGGTCGTACAAACGTATCACGGATTGACCATTAGAATCTAACTTAGTGGTCTAATAGTGAAGCACTCGCAGTGTAGCTAGAGGGTTCTGGATTCGACTCTAGATGAAGCTGTGAATGCACACTGCTGAAGAGTCTCATACTAGGACAAAACAACTGTCCAGTGCTTCGTTTTGGTCGATGGTTGTCTAATTCTTACCAATTCGTGATATTTCAAACTCATCTCTTCGTAGAACGAAATTCTTATTTTTCATGATTCAATACATGCTTTCCATTGAGTGGAGAGTTTGTATCTTTTAGTTTTCTTAAAATGATAAAACTGGTAATCTGCATCATTGTGTTTGTATTTATGCATTCTTTTTAGATGATTTCAATGCTTCCTAGACGTGTACTGAAATTATTGGAATTTGTTGGATTCTCGGGAGATCGTGTATGTAAATAAATCTTGTTAATTTTTTATTTCCCATTGTTTTTGTTTGATGTCAGTTGGATGCCACTGAATACTACGGAGCACTGGAAAGCTATTTCGTCCTGGTGTGGAACTATTCAATAATGCTTATTCTCAATCTTCCTCCAAACGAATCTGATGCAAGGCTTTCAGGTTGACGTACGCTAAAGCTATATATATGACTTCGCATGGGTCCAATCATAGAATTCTAACTTCTATCAGTTTATGATATAGCTTGTCATCTAATGTTATTGTTGACAGTACTGTTACTCCCCAGGGGTTAGTCAGTTAACCATTACAACAAAGGACATGGTCTATATACTCTTAGGTTTAAGTTGCCATACCACATTATCACGATGTGATCACATTTATATAAATAAAACAACTACAGAATACATCGGGCAGGAGTAAAGGTGTGGATGAAAGAATAATAGAACTTAATATCTGGATGAATACAGAGAATGCAACACTTGTGCAACTGCTATAGTCGGAACTGTGTATCTTCAATCTTTGGTGGCTTATACTCCTCTGTGTATTTGGTTCCGGTCCACCTAGTTTTACAGTCTGCGACCACTGAGTTATTCGGGACGACTCCCAACAAATCTATTTAATCTATTCTCTCAGTTGAATGATTTAACTGCAAAGATTTGATTATTATATTGGACAGATGGACTGTTAGCACTGTTTAATAGTTACACCTGTTCTAACGAACGTTTCGCCAACTGAATCAATGTTTCATATATTGATGCGTACATTAACAAGTCATGTTGTCTCACAGCTATTTAACATTTCTTTATCCATAAGTGGAGATGAACAGCATCTGTAAAAGTAAACACCACTTAAAATTAAGTGATGTTACTGGAGAATCAACTTACCATCAAAAATTTAGATCAAAAAAGCTGAAATATATCATATTGTATATGAGGATATTTTCAAAAAGGGATTATAACAATTCCAAAAACTCTTTGGAACTCTTGTCACCTATGAATCAATACAATCACTTCGATCTATTTTACACAGATTAAGAGACTCTACAGTGAAAGAAAATGAATGTAACATTATCTACACGAGTCATTATAGCAACTCTAAGAAACACTGTATAAGACACATCAAATTTAAACATACCAAAACACTGACTAGCAATGAAATGAAACGTTATATTATGATTGGTATCAATGCTTATTAGTAACTATGAGGGTGAAATCGATGTGAATGACATTCGAATTCTCGATCAGATGAATCCTAAGAAGAATTTTGGAAACATACTAAGGCTAAGAGTTATATTGTTCTGCTACGAAATAACTAATTGCCTCGAAGTTGTTAACAGCTAAGTGTAAGCACGAGTATTCACTTATTCTTTTGCATTAGTCATGAGTCTTGATTTTTACAAGTTTCACTTCATGGACTAGGAAGGGAGCACCTATTAAATACCAGGAGTCACGGATAGCTATTTTGTTCCAGTACAAGACACCTCAATAGTTAACATCAATAGTTTTTATCAGTATCAAAATCAGGAATTTAAGTTGATACAACCAACGTTTATTCCTAATACGTAAAAAAGAGGGCACTCAGTGGTTATACGTTTCTAGCACTAGTCAATGTGTAATACTGAATGATTATCATCTATTAGTATTGGTAGACTATTGATTCACATAGTTGAACTACAAGATGAGTTTATTCTTAGAATGAAACAGCTGTCTATTGCTTCCAGGTTTTTAATGGTTATCTGATTAAAGATATCTAATGTTGTGAAACACTCCAAATTTATCGATCTCCAAATCATTCAACAACAAACGTAGTGAATTTATTTGTTTGGGCAGTGTCATTTGATTAAATAAAGAATAACATGAATTATTAAGGTCATTTCATGTTTCTTCATATAACTAAATCAAATGAGGGAAGTCTTAGTAACGGGATAATTGGTCTCTTATTAGGTGGACGGATGATAGTACTACTACTACTACTACTTGTAATAATAATAATAATAATAATAATAATAATAATCGGTTGGGCTGTCTACCAGTAAGTCACATCAAAACTTATTCAGACTTATGTATCTTGGAAATACTTCATTCTGGTAGATGAAGTGGATGATGGTCGTTAGTAGACTAGCAACATTTTTGAATGTTATCCATTTGGTAAGAAAAGAAGGATCCAGTCCTTTGCTATCGTAAACACAGGGAATTTTACTACATACAGAATGAAGCATGCTAATCAAATAAAAAACTATAACAAAAGCAAATGCAGTCCACTTATGCAGACATTCATTTATTGATTCACCAGTCTGTTGTTCATCGTGAACCCTAGGCTGGCGATCAGGATTCACCAATCAACACAACTTTCGACAGTCCTATCCAGTTTTTATTCATTATTATTTATTCTTTTTGTTTCTGCCTCCATTTTCCAAAGAATGTGTCTTTATGGTCTTCCTCTTTTCCTTTGGTCTTGAGGATTCCATGTTTGTGCTTGTCTTTTAATGCAGTATGGTGATTTCCTCAATGCGTCTCATATCCAACCCTAGCGTGAATAGGCTTGTTCTTTGTCACAGTAAGTTGTTGCCAACCATGTCTGACCAACGGAACCGTAGAATTTTGCATAGACAACTGTTTTTAATTACCTGTATTCATTGTATGATAATCTTCATAGTTCTCTAAGTTTCATCTCCATAAAATAGAACTGTTATATTGTTTGCATTGTAAATTATGACTTCGGTGTTAGTTGATAGATGTTTTGGGTTCTAGTTGATTTATTATCGCCTAATCACCACCTAGATCCTTTGTAGGGTTACTTTCGGTATCAATCTTGAATAAAGGAAGATGGTTATGCATAGAGTTGGCAACTCCATCCCATAGAAAACAACTTCGTTAAAAATCGCTATCTTGAATAAGTCATCTAGACAGGACCGACACTACCCAGAAAAAACAAAGACTTAGAGTAATACACTGAATGCTTGAAAAGTTTGAGAAGACTACCTTATTATCCATCTCCTAAAATAATACCTTCAAGTGTAGTTTCGTCATTCGACACAGTGGACGCCTTCCTCACATACACCTACATTAAACCAAACTGGTGGTGAATAGTTATGACAAACTATCATCTTTATCAATCTATCTAAATCATTATAGACATCAATATGATTAAATAAATGTCAAAAATTTTGAGAATGACAAAAAGTTTAAGAGTATCAGTGAATTTCTAAAAACAGCATTTATCACAGTCAGTAATCAGTAAACATTTCGACATAGATACAATACACCAATCAATCAATCAATCAATCAGTTATGTGATAAGAAGCCCATTAACAAAAAAAGTAACATATTACATGGTGATAATAAGATCCGTGTAGATTAACCATTGTCGATAAGATATTCAGAAGTTAATGACTATATATTTGTGGGATAATTCAAATGTTTACTTCTAATTAAAGATGCTTTTCATAGTTCTCCAATGAATTGAAACTTGGAGAATTACGAAAAGCATCATCCAAAAGATAAAAGAGTTTATAAGCAATTGTCTGTGTAAGATACTTCGGATCCGTTGACCAGATTCCATCAACAACAACCTTCTGTGGCAGAGAACAAACCAACCGAAACCCAGTGAAGAAAGAAATTAGAAAACGACGGTGGAGGTAGATGGGACATATAATTAGAATATCATCAAACTGTGTCACAAGACAAGCATTTACTTGGAATGAGCAAAGCCAAAAGAAAAGAAGAAAATCGAAGAACATTTTGTCGACAATTTGAGACAGGTATTAAACTAATGAGCAGCACTTGGGAATAACTGGAAAGGAAAGCCTAGGACAGAATTGGTTGCAGAATACTAGTCGGCGGCTTGTGCTTCACGTGAGGTGACAGGCATTGATTGATTGATTTATTAAATGAATGCTCTGATGATACTATTCTAAATAAAAACAAAAATTTCACAATTAAACCATCTATTCTGATAAGAACTAACATTCACGATTAGCCGTCATTTCAGTCTACTAACTAGTTGAGTTTAATTCGTGTCTAAAAGTTGTCAGTTTGTATAATAGAAATGACCAGTTATGTTTATACACCAGAAGGAGTAATTATTCTTCATTGATGCATAGAGATAAAATATTAGTTGCCAACTTGTATCCATTACATTCAGTAAGATAATTATTGCATTAAATAGAGCTAATGGAGTCTGGTATTAAGTTTAATTAATTAAATACATCATAGATTGATATTGATACTTTGTCAACATCAATCTTTGACGAATCCAATCAAAGAAAATGATCAAATTGTTGCTTGTATTAGTCACAGATTAATTTTAACTTAAAACCATGAGGGGGGGGGAGGGATCAGGTATCTGTTTCCTCGTAATAAGTGACTTGTTAACTTCAGCGTATATCTACAATTCTTCAACAGTGATCAAAGACGACAACTTCTATGAATAGATAATTTTTCAAAAATCTAGTAACAAGTGTCGTCTGCATGAATTATTTGGCTACAATAAAATCAGATCATTTTCACAGAAATAACTAGTTTACTACACAATTGGTATGTATTAGAATCTTTCCGTTTATGGTCTGAAACTGATGAATTTTTATTACCATATATGCATCTTGAGCAAGCGCATCAAGCTGAGGAATTCCAAGTAGGGCTAAACGAGTCCATCCGGATTCCATTTACTATCAACATTACAACACATATAACTAATTTCCTAGTTGTTAGTCAGTTGCTTACTATGCTATTACATTTTCATTAAACCCTCATTCGAAATCATGATATTTAAATTTCAAAGTGATCATTTCTGTACCTATTCATATGATTGATGGGAATCAACAGTAGTTCACCAACATGTAGGTTTACACTTACCACAGACAGTAGATGCTTCATGTATAATTCCAGCCTGTAACACTTAGAGTTTAAGCTACAACTGATCTCTGGCTAATCATAAAATATTTACACTAGGTTGCCACTAAGTAATAAAGTAGTATCATACTTAATGCCTCATGAGCTCTATCAGTTGAATTTTCTTATATTATAGTACACTCATGCATATGATATGGTTGTAGGATACACTATAATTTGACTAGCAGCATATTTTCAGTACTTGTCATATTGGCTAATTATCAATAATCAGTAGGTTTTTTAAAGGAAATGCTTAACATTTCTCATACTGATAGACAATATCAGTAGCACGTATTTCAAATGTAGAAGGGGACACCACTTAAATTTTTCTCCAGCTGATTGATAATTTGTGCTGTTGACATGAAATCTGATTAGATACTGACCATAGTTATCCCCTATTCCAGCTGAATACCTAACCACATAATATGTTTATCTATTTTCTTTATTGGCTTTGAGTAGGTTGTTTTCAACAGGTTTATCGATAGATTCATAACTGTGTTATTAAGTCTCCAAGAATTCCCTAGTTGTCTTCACGCTTCCTCCAGGATTTCCTGATCTAATTTATGTTTACAGTTGTCTACATGCAATCGTAATTGAAACAAACCTCAAACCCCTAGGGCAGAATCAAAGGTGTACACTACTGAGGAATTCCATACTATGACGAAACAGCTGTCCAGTACTTCATGGTTTTTATTAATACCATACCAACATCAATCTGTGACGATTTCAATCAACTAGACTTAAAACCCGCTCTCTACAAATCATCTAAAATCAAGCATTTGAAACCATTGATTGTAAATAGGATTTATCAGGTTTAATGAAATTGAACAAGTTATTGCTTTATCTTGAAAAATAAAGAGTGGTTGCTTTGGATTCAATGGTTGTTTTTTTCTTTATTCAGCACTTTGGCTTAGAACAACTTAGATTGGGTGCTGAAATGCAAGATTCGTTACGTGGTCCATTATGCTCGCTACTATTATTAGCTTATGATCTGTATGCTACTCATATGCTAGGTAAGTAATATTGTAATACAATGATGAAGTATTTTCATAAAATGATGATTGTTGATTGAAGTTATCCATAATAATTTCTATGTTCAGTAAGTGTGCTACATCAAGCTCCTTCGAGGACTTCTCATTTTACTCAGTTGATGAGTGTTAGATCTTATAATGTAAATGTAAACAAAGAACTCATTTAAAGTGTCTAGATATCCCATTGGTTGTTTATGAAGAACATATCTGTGTAGCATAGTCAACATCAGAAATAAAAAAGAGTTACTAAGCGGAACAAAACCTCCCGTAGCATAGAAACTAATAATATTTGATTAATATACATGATTTACCTTGAATTTGGAGATTAAAATGTTAAATTTTCAAGTTATATACACGACAGACTGTTATTGGGTTCACTATTCTGCATTCAACCATGTACAAGTCCAATGAAATAGCTACAAAAGAATAAAAATAAAATGTTCTAGGATTCCTGTTGTCTACTTCATAATCACCTTTTATCAGAACGTAGTGTACGTGGCATCACGTTATTTTGATTAATGGACATATTCCAACTTGATTAAGTGAATTTGATCAGTATTATTGACAACATGTCAACTATCATTCCTTCTTAACTAGGTATGATTGGTGATACTATTACCTATATAAAGGAAGTCCATTATAATCAGTTGGATTAGATGGACATGTCCATCACTAGATATGAGTGAGATAAAAGGTAAAGGCGGCCAAATTAAAACATCTCTTGACTAGTATTAATTTTAAATTGGATTGTGGCTGGCAAGCAGAATCTAGGACCTATGTTTTGTCCTATTTAGGACTTGTCGGTCATATGTACCTGAAGCCCAATACTTTCGAGTTATATATACCTGCCCGTTGCACAAGTGTGATTGTCTGGACTCAGTATAATACAGCCCATAATCAGTCAGATTGCTGTAAATGTATTCACTAATTATGTTCATCTAAGTCTTAAATTATACTAACCTTTCGAACAGGCATTCGTTTAACTTCTATCTATTGAATTATGTCGTTATGTTAAACTTGTAAATTTGGTCTCACCATTCTAATGTTGTACCGAAACTTGGACCTATCCATAAATATTTCAAATTCTACGTTTTTCAAAGCTGACTGTTTTGCTGACTAATTAATAAATACTTATAGGTTGATGTTATTGATCACATTCTTTAATATTCCGCTAATATGAGGCTTTCAGTACTTTTAATAGTCAAAGAATCCTGCAAATTATGACATAATCTCCATTATATGTTTCATCTTAGTCTCTATTACTTACTATATTTTCTGTTTTCCATCCAGTATAAATGGTTGAGCTACATTTTCAGATCTATAACAGACAGTTACAAATGGTTCAAATATCTCACCGCCCGCCCGTGTAATAATCAAAAGTTAAGGATATTGAAGTGAACAGCTGTTTTCGATAAGATTCTTCTTCTGACACTACATTCATAAGTCCATAAATACTATTCTTACAATTAAATTAAGTCATCGGGTAGGCATTATAACCGAGTATTTTAGAGGTATTTGATTAACATCAGTAAATTACAAGTCGATTTGATCTTCAATTACTTAAAAAATAGCCCTGGACAAATCTGAAGGGTTACGTAACAATGTACTAAAAAGGTCACTTATCATTGGCAAGATTAAGTGAGTGTATTGTATTAAAAGGTGATAATACCATTTAATCAATAAAGTCAAAGTGATGGTGAAATAATGGTAATAGTAGTAACGACAGTACCAACAGCATTTATAAGTAAAAGGCATTGTAATGCAATGATGAAAAGAAAGGAAAATTGGAACAACCTAGTGACAAAAAAGTTGTATGAAACTTATGCAAGGAGAAGAAACGATAAGGAAAAATGGTAACTCAAGGAAGTCTTAGGGACAAGGTCCTATTGTAAGCAGATGTAGACAGAAAGGTCGAATGTACTTCTTTCATATACATAATTTCGCTCTCTTTTAGTTTATACCTAATGCTTTAGTTGTGTAATGGAGGCGTATCCTAACACCAGTTTGGCACATTATTCTGTACTTTTCATACAATCAAGAAGGTTTAAGCAATATTGATTTTGTGATCATAATCCATTAGGTACCCAGGAATCGCGGTGCTAGTAGATTTTGTAGACCCTTTGATAACCAAGTTGGAACATGTTTGCGTGTTATTATGGATAAAAACCTTCGAGAAAATAACACTCTCATACTCGGAATTCGTTCACGACACCCAATTACATAAATATCAACTTACTGAATATTGAAAGCATTATCAATAACCATTAGAAGTATATCAGTGTACTCTGGAACAGTGTTTCCAAACTATCACATGGTAAGAGTTTTTATCTAGATGAAAAAGACTATGCAAATTTAAAGTGTTATATAATTGTAAATTACGTAATCATTTCAAAGTTCTAGATAAAATTTTTGTATGTTGTTTACATTTCTAGGTGATAGTGTTGTCAGTGTATGTAAGTTTAATTTAGTGACATAGTTAAATTACTTTCATTTATTGATTTTTCATAAGTGTACATTGTTACTGATGAGTTCTGTTCCAAGACGAAACAACTAAATCTAGTAATTCAAACTGAAATCAATCGGTGAAGAATACAGAATAACAATTAAAATCATATATATTTGGAGATACTATTAAAAACCTTTGTGGTATGTATGAGTAGAGGAGGGAAGAAGTTTCATGGACAGATTTACATCATGTGATTGAACATCGTACATTCACTTCACATTCAACACTATAAAAGCTTAGAATAACATGATGTTAGTCATTGCATAATTATGTCAGTATTTTAATTGCGATAAAGTAGGTCAATTATAGCTCTAAATTGATTAATGATAAGTTATTAGAATTTGAAAAAGAGTAATCCAGGTTACGATTCTGTACTAAGCATTAGTTCCTTAGAGATTTTAATTTTAATACCAATTAGCACGAGTAGGTAAATAAAATATGCGGTGGGTTCCTACAGACTACCCATAAATACCTAACATGTTATTTTGTTTGAAATCTATTTATTCTCAATTTAAACTATGGTTTATTTAGAATAGATTGAATGTAATATGTCAGGATCATAAATACATTCAGTTATGCTATTAGTAATTCCATCACCTGAAGGTGCAGAGCAAAGCACAGGAATAAGCGGTATCATCTCAGGGACAGATTTGGAGTTCCATCAATTTAAGTTGTTTCTTCAACAATATTTCCATCTTGATATGATACATTATCACTATCAACCGTAGCCAGCTGATATGCCTTGCCGCCTACATTATACACAGATTCACTAACCGCAACCCTCTTACTCACGAACTGATCTACGCGAACAAAACAGATACCCATAACCAGTGATCGATAACTTCAACAACTGCATTACTCATTCAAAGCCAAATCAAGCAGACACGAACACAGCACACAGAAGATTCGATTCTATTTCAGTCCAACGCTCTACATATAGTTACAATAACGGTTACGTAACAGTTACAAACATTAGCACACAAAAAATCACAACAACCACTTAGAAACAACAATGATCACTGCGAAAACAATAAACAGTGGTACTAGTTACCGCATACTTTACAATTAATTAAAAAGATATAGCAAGAATAAGAGCGTTTATAAGAAAATAACAAGCTTCGCGTCATCTTAGCACATTGTCAGGCATTTTTACTAAAACCAACTCTTAGGCTTCATACTGTAATTTTCATGCAAGAGCCCAGAAGTTATTAGTTGATGAGTCTAGTAATCTACTTAAGAATGTTATAATTTTGTTATAACATTTCTTACACATTTCTGTTTAGCTTCTGAACAACCGGAACATATGAAAGAAGCTCGTGAATTATTACAACGTTGGTCTATTGTTTATCCAAATAGTGCTATATTCTTACTATTAGCTGGTCGTTTAGAAGAGATATCTGGTAATTTAAATGAGGTAAACAAGTCTACTTAACTTATTTACTTTAATGAATAATAATATTA
This sequence comes from Schistosoma mekongi, assembly GCA_034768735.1. NCBI lineage: Eukaryota > Metazoa > Platyhelminthes > Trematoda > Strigeidida > Schistosomatidae > Schistosoma > Schistosoma mekongi. The sequence goes on from CM068311.1 coordinate 8,423,286, forward strand.
TGTTCAGAGGGAAAGTATTTAATAAGAATTTTTCTTCATAGAAGAATGTATGTATGTATGTATATATATATAATCAACATAGAACCTGGCACATATGTGCATCGGTTCAAGTTGCCATACCTCTATGGCACCAAAAGATTTACACCACTACCATTAGTAGAAGTTACTTCAATAAAATAAAACAATAGTAACAAGGAGTGTGAACATACGGAATATGGTTCAGGAAGCGTAGAAAGAAAGTTATGGAATAATTTAAAGCTCATGATTTAAGAGAGGACAATGAGTAAATGCATCTACGCCATTGTGACCGATTTTGGGCCATGTCACTCAGGGTTTCTAGTCACTGGTTACGGTGATCGCGAAAACCCCATCCAGGTAATGTGCAGCTACCGACACAACTTAAACCGGCAGTCAGTTACTTCATGGACTGATGTCATATTTTAGTTTGGTCGCCTCTAACTCCCTTCCATCCTGCTCCTATATCAGCCAAAATTGCACCTCGTGGCAGATGGTGGTTGAGCATACGTAACACATCTCCCACCCACCTCAGTCGATGAAGATTCACTGAAGAATGAATAAATTCACAAACTTGGGAGCCGAATGTATGTAACACTTATGAATAAAAGAGATTTGTAAATAAACTCAGTGAATCAAATTAAGGAAAATTTCAACGTTTCGCATGGCGAAATTGATCCAAACGTCTTCACAGAGATCATCAAAATAAAAACATTATCAAATACAAGTGTATATAAGTGGTTGATTGTCATTACGAATGTCCAGGCTTACTCACGGTATGAAAATATTATATGATTCATTAGAAGTGAAACTAGTTTCCTGGATTCCGCTTTCCAGTCGTAATATAAGTCAAATAGTACTTGTGAGCAATCGCTATATCAAGGCATTCCTATCAGGATGCCCATATAACTACAGAAACTGACCAGTTACAGTTTCTTGACAAATAATTGGGAAGATCTAAATACATCTTAATTAAGTGAACTAACGTTGAAGTAGTGTGCATGAAGAAAGTTATATGCTACAATCATTTATGCCCATACATCGTGTTCTGGATTATGTTTACTGAAAAGGATGGACAATCTGAAGATTAATACGTTGTGAAATTATGTAAACTTGAGTAGGAGTAAATGAATGCGGTGATAATTATGAGTTGAAGAATGAATGTATATTTGTAACTGATAACACATTGAACTTCATGATTAGGCTAAAACAATGCATAAATAATTAGAATTTATTTGAATGTTGAAATAGTGGATGATGTCTGAATTTATTGTTTTAATGATTACTTACCATGGTGTAACTAAGAGTACTCCATCTCATTAGTGTATATTATATGAATTTGCCCATGTATGTAAGGGCTTCAGATGTGAATCTTTATTAATAAGTATGCAAATCATTTTGAAGGATGCTGAGCCCTTGTTTCTACTGAATGCAATGCTACTGCCGACTTATTTCAATGTTTTCTTCAGTCTTCGGTGGATTTAGGAGTATATTTTAAACAAAGTATACGTTTATTCAAGTTTACATTCAACTGTCGTAATGTTTCTCCTACGCACTTAGCATTACATTCAATCTATGGAACAACATTAGTGCAACTCCTTGTTGATTACAGCAACCTATATTTCTAACAGCATCAACATTGACAATATACCATAATAACCACTTACTACTTTTCTTAAAACTTACAACATGAATGGCAAGTTTTCAACGAAATACATCGACCAGTAGTTCAACGATGGATTAACATTATCATGTTCATGTGCATCTGAAAAGTCCTAATCTAAGATGAAACAACCATTGTACCCTTTTAGCTTTCAATGCCGTACCCATAAAACTATCTCAAATATCTTCGACACTTTATTCTTAATGATGTCAAAAGTAACTGAATCAATTAATTTACTTTATTTCATATTCTATATTACTTTAATACTTTAAAAGTAGTATGTAATCTCTTATAAACAAGAGTTGATACATTGATTTATTTGTTATTATATACAAAGGCAATTCAATTATTTCAACGTTCAATTGATTCACAATCTGATTGGATTCATTATCATCATCTTTGTTATTGGGAATTGATTTGGTGTTATGCGTAAGTTTACTCATATTTTGTATTACATAAAATGCATCAATTTAATTTGAAAGTAGGCTAGATTACCTGTATTAGTCCTTGAGGTAGCAATCTTTCAGTTGGTACAACTTTCTATCAAATAGATTGACCAATGGAACTGAACCTACCTCTTTAGGTAGAAAGTTCCCTTTTGTTGATACGTTTGCATGACTTCACTTTTTGCCATTGGTGGGTAACTGCCTCACACTCGATACGGTTAAATTCCACTGGTGAAGTCTTCACAACATCAGACAGAATCGTGATGTATTTCAAACATTCCCTTATATACACACAAAACTTGACCAGTTACTTAGTCAATTAAGAAACCAACATTAACACATTATAGGTGTAATAGTGACTGTGAACTGGAGCAACGTATACACAATCAATTAGTTGTAGTTCATAAATAAGTAACGACGTGTTAAATAAGATGAAAGAGCAATAGGAACTGACTGATAATAGAAATAGAATGTCAGTATTGTTTACAACCAAAATTAATGAAATAGTCAACAGTAAAACAGGTCTCGAAGATAATCAATCTACTTTATGTCGCCCGTATATCACTACATTTGTCTAATCGTATGAATTCTCTTCAGAAGTATTAAATTACGAAAGATGATGAGGGTCAGTCATAATGAAACTAGTGATCATATCAATAGATCATTTTTTATAGAAAAGAAGGTCAACTGACTATTCTTAAATTAGAACAATTTAACTTTGAATATGACATAAATAACTGACCTCAGTAAGGGAGGTATTACACATTGCGAATTATAAATCAATTTGTTTTTCCTAGTAACGAATTCCTACAGAATGTCTATTTAAAACTTCACTAAAAAATCAAGACTAGAATGGTTAATGTTTCAACGCAAGGAAAATCTGGTTGGTTGTAGCAAAAGGTAATAAGGTGTTCCTAGTTGATAAACGCCCTTCTTCCCTATGCCCACTCACCCCCCCCCCCCCTAAGCCGAAGATAGGAGGACCAACCAGACTGAAGCAAAATCAAAATCGGAAACAGGATCATAGTCAGAATCAGGATTAGATTGTGGTTCAATCATGCCTTCATATATACACAAAGTCAGACCACAGAGCAAACAAATCAAGAATCTAATATTGATACAGAACTGTCGATATTGAGATATGGAGAGCTATTTACTATGGAGGCGACAGCACAGAACTTCAATAGAATCTGCTGATACTAGATAAAGAGTCCGTTATCTAGCTAGATATCGATATTTTAGTTTCCTCGCTCATTTATATCTTTATTTCATGAACATCACTATGTTATTATAACTAACTTCTCGTCACGGCTACGAGTAACCTTAATAAAGAAGTAGATGCAACCTATGGCGCATGATGTCGTGTTATGTCGCAAAATGAATTGACAGGCTGAGCAAAACGCCGATTGAGCGTCTGACCTATAGCCACTCAGTCCGAAGCTGGAGATAAAAAGTACAAGACGATAAACCAACCAGATAGAATCATATTATATTTCACACATTCCTTTATATATACATAAAGCCTAACCGCACAGCAAGACACTCAGTAATCTAACAATGATACAGAATAATGGAAATAGTTGCAGTGAATGGGGACATTTTGTGTACAACCAAGTAACTGTAGTTCATAGTAATAAACAATATACTAAGAAAAAATATACTAAACGGGAGAACAGGGTAAGGGGAACATAACAGTCATAGAAATAAAATGTCTAAACTGACCACAGTCATAATAATCAAATTAATGTTCTACAGCACACTTCTCCAATATAATCAGTCTTCATTAGGTGCTCAACATATCAGTTAAATGTCTATTACATAATATCTTCATCTTTAGTCAATTTATTGTGATCATTTCTATGATCTCATAGATTATCATCGGTCAGTAACTATTTCCACTTCAATAATGACATTTTCTTACTTCATCTCCAATAATCATCTCTTGAAGTCTTTAAATTATTGTTTATTTTATTTTATATTTCTTTTTTTTTATTATTTCAAATGAATTTAACAGTTTACAAGCAGATTGGCAGAAAGCAATTTTATACACAGAGAAATTAGCATTAGAAAGTCGATGGAGTCAAGCATCATATCGTTATATGAAAGCAGCATTTCTTCTACAAAGTATAGAAGATCGTACAGCATATGAAATAAAAAATGCTAATAATGTTTATGAGAAACCACAAGAAATTGTTGATCAATTACTTGCGTAAGTTAAGCTTATTATTAAACATAATTAAAGAAAAGAAGACAGTTTTTCGTTATATATTTAAATTGGATTGTGACTGGCAAGTGGAATCCAAGACGCGCGTTTTGTCCGATTTGGGACTCATCGGCTGGATGTACCTGCATCTCAATGTTGATGTTCACACTGGAATTCGAACTCAGTCCGCTTCGTGTCAAACGCCACAGCATTCACCACTAGACTACTGTGTCCAGACAGTCACACTTGTGCAGTCACTGGCCAGTTTCAGTGCATTACAAATCAACGGGAAAATACAAACTTATCCTAATTACATATATATACCCGTTGCACAAGTGTGACTGCCTGGACACAGTAGTCTAGTGGTGAATGCGGTGGCGTTTGACACGAAACCGACTGAGTTCGAATCCCAGTGTGAACATCAACATTGAGATGCAGGTACATCCAGCCGATGAGTCCCAAATTGGACAAAACGCGCGTCCTGGATTCCACTTGCCAGTCACAATCCAACTTAAATATATAACTTGTGTAATAACGCTATATCGAGGCAATCCGCTCAGGATGGCAACAGAGACTGACCAGTTTCAGTCCATTACAAATCAACGGGAAAATACAAACTTATCCTAATTACAGTTTTTTGTTGTTTTGAATGTAGTTCGAATACTGTTACGTAAGAGTCTTGATGGTAATTAATGATTATAAAACTTTAAGTGAATGATACAATGATTTGATATATGAATTCTTATTCATTAGATCACATAGTAATCTAAGTAATTTGATGAAAGTGATGAAAGATGATGACCAGATCAATCGGAATTGATAATGATTAATGCTAATGAGATAGGCAATGAATTATGTAAGTGTTGATTGACTGATACTCATTGTATAACAATTTGATTGTTGAATGTAATTGGAAACGGGTTTAAGTTTTAATGCAAACAATCAAATTCGGATATGATAGGTAAACACTATATTTCATAAATTTTGATTTAGAAAGAGGGATCCTATTGTTATCTTAACTATATTGATTGGTTGTTGTTTGATAGTCAACTGTATAACGTAAATTAACATAATTGAAATGTATTTGGATCTACTGGTTGATTTTTTATGAACTTTAATTGATTAGTCTATGTACATCCTAAGAGGATCGCCTTTATATAGCGATGATTTACAAATATTGTGACTGGGAAGTGGGATCCAGGACGCACATTTTATGCCGAATCTATTTTAAACAATACTTATGAACTATCGCTACATCAAAGCAATCTGCTCACTATGCATATAAAGCAACAGAGACTGACTGGTTTCAGTCCATGACAAATCATTAGAAAGATCATAGTGCATTCTTATTATATATTCATACCAGTTGTACAAATGTGGCTGTCTGTACTCAGTGGTCCAGTGGCGAACACGGTGGAGTTTACTATGAAACAAACTGATGTCGGGTCCTGGTGTAACCATCAAAAATAGGATGCAGGTACATCCAACTGACGTGTTCCAGATAGAAAAAAAGCGTGCCTTGAATTCTGCATTTAAACTATGATCCAACTCAAACAACACTTGTGTTACCTAAAGAATAAAATGACACTTATGATATCATTTTAAGTTTGTAGAAGATATTCATCATGTATTAGTTGATTGTATCTTTGAAATAAAAGTAGTCTTTAGTAGCTAGCTGTTTTATTCTAACATCAGTGTTCACTTCGTTATAACATAGACTCATTGAAGTTAGCATTCCACACTATAAAATGCCTAATCAATCGTCAATTAGTTAACCATTAATTATTGATATCATCAATCCTATTTCATATACAAACATTCTCTGATGAATCTCATACAAAGACGAAATAACCAACCATTAACTTCTAAATGTTCATTGACACTTCAACTAATTAATCTATTCAATTGTTTTCTTCTATTTGTTTTTGTTTTCCATAGAGACATACCAAATTTAGTAAAACGTTTTGGTGGTCGATCATTACCAATTGAAAAGATTGCTTTAAGAAAATCTACAAGATATTTTGCTCAAAATAAAACATTAACACTTCCAGCTCTGGTGTGTGTGTGTGTGTGTGTTTGTCTGTGTTTGCTTAATTTATGTTTTGCATTATTTAACGAATATTTTTAACATGATTACTCAATTAGTAGTAGTAGTCTAGTCAATAAGTAGTATATATAACATTATTGTTAATTAATAAGCTAATATAAACTAATAGTGATGCAATCTAAACTGAACAATAACATGATAATTTTAACATAATGATTAAGATGATGTCGTACATTAGATCAGATTATAAACTTATAAAACGAAATGGATAATTTTAGTTATGTATTGACTACAGGTTTGCGTTTTTTTTTTAGCAAGTTTGGGTTTTACGGGATGGGGGTGCTAGCCCCATGCCCAACCCTCCTCGTTTACCCGGGCTTGGGACCGGCAGTAACACTAGGAGGGCTACAGGCGGATCATGAAGACCTCCACATCTGAGGGAATGTACACAGGATTCAATGGACAAGTAGGATGCAACTCGATGATTTGGACTTCGCAGATGATCTAGCTCTTTTAGCACATACACATCAACAAATGCAAGCGAAGACAATCAGTGTAGCATCAACTTCAGCATCAGTAGGCTTGAACATACATAAGGGAGAGAGCAAGATTCTTAAATACAACACAGGGAGCACCAACCCAATTCAACTTGATGGAGTAACTCTGGAAGAAGTGAATACTTTCACATATCTGGGGAGCATCATCGATGAACAAGGAGGGTCCGATGCAGATGTAAAGACAAGGATTGGCAAAGCTAGGGCAGCATTCCTACAGTTGAAAAACATCTGGAACTCAAAACAAATATCAACTAACCTCAAAGTCAGACTCTTCAATTCGAACGTGAAGGCAGTCCGGTTGTATGAAGCTGAAACTTGGAGAATTACTGCAAACATCATCAGACGGATATAAGTATTTATAAACAACTGCCTACGACAGATACTGAATGTCCGTTGGCCGGAAATCATCAGCAACAGCTTACTATGAGTGAGGATAAATCAACTTCCAGCCGAAGAGGAAATTAGGAAAGGATGTTGGAAATGGATAGGACATGCATTACGCAAACCATCAGACTGCATCACGAGACAAGCATTAACATGGAATCCTGTTGGGAAACGGAAAAGAGGAAGGCCAAAGAACACGCTGCGTCGAGAATTGGAAGCAGACATTAGAAGGATGAACAGCAACTAGAAACAATTGTAAAGGATTGCTCAGGACAGAGTTTGATGGAGAACCCTGTTGAGCGGCCTGTGCTCCTCAGCGAGGAGTAACGAGCATAAGTAAGTAAGTAAGTGATTGACTACAGGATCTTCAGATGTCACAACAAATGATTAACTATCAGCACTAATCATCTGATTGGCATCCAGTAGTAGGATTATAGCTTAAATCAATTTGTGATATGACAGGATTATCATTTATCACCATTCTGTTTCGCCTTTCCCACGCCCCACCCCTCCCCGCCGATTTTATTTAAAAATCACTAGTTACGACTTCCCTCTAGATCTTGTAATAAATAAAATAAGTTTACATGGCATTTGTGTCGACTAGTTTTAGTTTGTAATTTGCATTCATCACTATAGATGATAACCGATGAGCCTTAGAGTAGGATGAAATAACCTTGCAGTTGCCTAGGGAAGAACAAGTCAGTGATATGAATGCTAAGACTACGGTCTTATTGACTTGAAAACGATGATTGGTTAATACAATACCCCAGTGCCCATTGCATACTCCAGAGATATGGATAGAAAAAATGAACACAGGCGAATAAAAATTAAAGTCAAGTCGTTTACTAAGTGAAAACAATGGTTCTTATATTTTATATACTGAACCAACTGGTAACATGAAATACAAAATACAGTAAGGGATCAATTAAAGAGGTGGGAGGAGGTGAAGTTCAGTTCATGTATAGGGACAATAACTGTAAAGCCCCTTATAACATAAAGAATAGACTTGATAGACTGTGATCTCCAATTCTTTGCTCTGATATAACATACGACAATAAAACTGTCTACTGTTTATTGATTTTCATTGGCACCCAACTAAAAGTCATTTCCATCTAATGCGCACAGGTTAATCAGATCAATTTCGAAGAAGAAACCATACACTATACAAAACTAAGTCATTAGCAAATAAAACAAGAAAAATTATCAATAACATAGAAACAAGTGAAGATTATTAGCTTACGATTAAAGAGGTACCCAGAAAATTTGTTCAAGAAGCTGATCATTTCGATTCTGGTTATCAACAACTGAAGATTATTAATGCATTCATATCCATTAAAAACATCTGTAGCTGTCTAGATTTCCTTAGTAACCGAAATATATAATAATGATTTGCATTCACTGTTTAAATATTAACGTTGATCCTTATGTTTCTTTATCCAACGAATTTCAAGTATGATGATATACTCTCCGTAAATTTCACCAACTATTAGTAACTAAATTATATGACATAATGCCTATACTGAGGTAATCGATCCACGAAACATATACATCAACAAGGACTTATCAAATTCATCCTATTGCTCAATCTTGATAGCTGTACTAGTGGGGGGGGGATTGAGAAAAATAATCTAACCATATAGGTCCTATAAAGTGTTGAATTGTGATAATCTATTAATCATTTCTTCTGGTTACATTTCATTCTGTAAGCTAAATGGTTCAATTTCGAAGCTTTTATTCTCATTCCGTACGACTTTATAAACTTTTTTTAAGAGTTTACAAAGACATCTAACACGAACCGATGATGTCTTCCCTAATGATAATGAAAATTTCTCAGTTAACCAGGTTAGAGAAAATAATTCAACTGAAGTCATTCTTTTAAGCCATAGATTGTCTTCACCATCTCATAAAATCAATATTCTTTTGTATTTTTAGAAAATAATTCTCTTAGAAGCAGAATAATGAAAGAATGATTAATAACGAAATTAGTTAACGTTTCCAATATTTACATTCATTAAACGCTTATTGTTTGTGTATATTACCAATTACATAAGCTCTGAATGAAAGTTACAATTGTTATCTGTATAACCTAATACAATTTGTAATGAATGAGATTCATAGAGTTGTCTATAAGTAATATACAGCGAAGTGTCGGATGAAAATTGTAAATGTAAACCGATTTCAATGTGAGTTTCAGAGTGCTTGGATTGTAGGTATATTTCAAATACGTAGAAGACAAAAGGTGAAGAAAGCTTAACCAACCTAGAACCAATATGCATAGACTAACGGAAATAATATGTAAATAAATGACTAAAGATCGTTTATTAATAATTTATAACATTTGGACAAGGATGGTGCCAAGGATACAGCCCTTTGAAGGTAGGGACGTCAGATATCTCCTGAAGTTGGTTAGGATACACGAATAGAAGACAACTCTCTACTGTATATTACTTATATTCAACTTTGTAGGTAGCATCCACCACAAACTTATGCTTCATTACTTAAATAGTCATATCATGTGATGATAAATTTGTTACTCATCAGTATTCACATAGCTACTTTCTATTGTCCATTTTACTAAAGCTTAAATAAATCAAGGACCAATTTATTACATCTAGATAGTCTGAATTACACTTGAATGATGTTTTGATATAGTCTGCAAAGAATATCAGCCCTTAGTTACTTAGAACTTCTTCGTACTTTACACTATTGATGACATTCTTTCACAAAAATAAAATATTGAGTACAGAAAACCATGTTACTAGATGATTCCCAGGATTCACTTAGAGATATAACAGTACCTTTTTCATCAATCGAGAACATGTATATATCCGAATTACATTTTGTATAAACACAAACAGTGATTCATAAAATCTTGTTACTAAGAGACATCTCTCACGTGTATACTCAATCAATCAATGCCTTTTAACCTACGTGGAGAATAAGCTACGTACCAGCATTCTCCAGCCAACTCTCTCCTAAGCTTTTGTTTCCAATTATTTCCAAGTACTATTCATTCTTTTCATATCTGTCTCCAATTCCCGGTGCAGTGTTTTCCTTGGTCTTCCAATTTTCCTTTGGCTTTGATAATTTCAAGTTAGTGTTTGTCTTGTGACATAATTTGATGATTTCCTCAATATGACGTGTTCACTACTTATTTCATAATATAAGTAACAAACTATTTAATTATTATGTAATAAGCATTGTATACGTCTATTATTTTTCACATAGGAACTCATATTCATATGGAATGGATTTAAAATGATTCAATCACAACCAGATGCTATTACAGCATTCATTATGATATGTGAGAATAAAATCAATGAATTATTTCAGAAAAGAGGTAAGATATCTTTTGGCAGATCATAATTCTTCTAAGTTGATTGTTTTACTATAACTGTAAAGTACTTTCAACAGTATCTAGATACATATACGATGGTTAAGTGTAGGTTGTCGTAATGATACTCATACCAAACAACACAAATACAGAACTATTAAGAATAATTAATTTAAGTCAATAAGTTAACATCATTAAGAAAATCATTATCGACAATCAAGAATCACTGGATAGATCTTTTATTCTACTATAAGTTTTTAAAGTAGAGCGTATTGACTAGCCTATTGTAGAATTCCATTCATTATTACTATATTTTGTAGAGTAGGCTTTAACCATCAGACCATTAAGTTAATATCGGTAAAACTAAACTACGCCGATGAACTTGAGATGGCCAATGAGAACCAAGGTATTTGTTTGAAGATCGCGTGCTCATTCAACTTCAAAATGCTCACATTGGATCGGGTTATTGCAACTTTCAATGAAGACACTATTATTTCTAACCTACAAGCTCTCGGACTACTACGTAGAGAGTTTATTTGTGATTGTGGCCTGAATATCACTCAAACACAATCCACTGGTAGGTTCTTGGAATTTCCGACCGAACATTAGGAAAGGGACATTTTCAGTATGTCTCAAATCGAACTGCAAAGACCCTGATACCAATAATCCGAATGTATGTTTAACCGGGATCCATTATTTATACTGACTACTGGAAAGCATATCGGCCTCTTCGTAGACTTGGATATGTTCACCATGCCGTAGTTCACCAATGATATTTTGTGGACCTAAGTACTGGTGTTCACACACAAAACATTGAAGGATACTGGTCACGTCTCAAGGAGTTTCTTAGACCTTATAAAGGTTCTAGAAACAACATGATTTGGAGCCAATATGGATGAGTTCCTATGTCGCTCATATTTTAAATTAAAACTCAGTGAACCCTTCTCCAACCTCTAAAAGTTTATAAATCATGTAAAAACATTGTATCATGTGTAAATGTTTTTTTAAAATTTCGTTTTTCATAATAAATAATGATTCTATCTACCAGTGCATTCTCATTGACTAAAAGGTACCTCTAAGTCGTCGGTGTAGTTTAGTTTCACCTTAATATTTATTGTCTGATATTTGTAACTTGAATCATGGCGTCGAAATTAAACATTTTCCTTACAACTTTTAATTATAATCAATATCAGCTTACTTATGACTAACTTCACTAGAGTGATTCCACAAGATGAAGTGAGAAAATGTTATTAATGGAATTCTGTCATATTGGACGTGAAGCAGTTACTTACTGGCTATAATTAATGAAGTCGTACAAATATGCCTAGAATTGACTAAAGTTCAAAATATCAAGTCCAATGAACTAAGACATAGGCGTTTACCACTAAATCTGAAAATTTCTGGCTGGATTCTTCGGATGTTCTCTTCTAGAAAGATGCCATTATCTAATCCTTCAGGGTTCTTAGTAGTTGCATAACTCAGAACAATTCCTGAAAACAAATTTAAATTCAGCTATTCTCACAATATTCATTTAAAATCTATAAGTTATACGGTGAAGTAAAAAGGAATCCACTTAACCAGTCAGAAGAGATTTTAATATAATCAGGGGGTATTTTGGTTAAGGTCAGCATGATAACAGCAACCACTAGCTGCAGACACTGAGTGAAATACCTTTAGGTAGATCACAGTGATGGAAGTATATTCACTCTTCATGCTCCCCTAGATCTTAAGTTCCACTATTCTATCGTACATGCTCTAACTTCATTCTGTCTTATTAAATTACACTGTTGTGTCATTCTTGTAAATTCGATCTTATCGTGCTAATGTCGCATGATAACTTGGACCTAAGCATATATGAGTCGGGTTCCATGTTATTTATAACTGACTGACTGAGGGGACATGTATTGGTTTTACATGATTAATATTTTCATTGAAGTTTCCCATGGGCTCTTCTAACTGTATGTAAAAATTACCATAACATATAAACTCATTCAGATCTCTACATATGAAGTCTATTATAAGAACAGCATTATACACTACAACAAACCTTTGCTTCAGTAACGAATTCCTAGCTCCATTTAACCAACAGTACAAGGAACGTTTAACTTGTTATCGAAATCAAACAGTTGATACACATTATTCGCTTTCATTTGTTGTGTATTACTTCCCAGTTCAGCGATTACAACTATTTTCATCCGACACATAAAATGACCACAATCCATTGTGTTCGTCTGTAGATATTTCATTATATAGACAAGGGGGGGGGGAAATGAACTACCGACTACAATGTTGCCATAGTGATAATTTGCATACCTTTTAGAATGCCTTATGTATACATAAAAATAGAGTTCTTGCTCTATATAAGTTGGAATGTGACTGGCAAGTATAATCCAGGACGCGAGTCTCGTCCTATTTGGAACTCATCGGCTGGATGTACCTGCATCCCAATGTTGATGTTCACAGTGGGATTCGAACTCAGCCCGTGAACATTAAAACTGTGAAGCGGGTACATACAGCCGATGAGTCCCAAATAAGACGAAACGCGCGTCCTATATTACACTTGCCAGTCACAATCTAACTTATATAATACCTGTAAAAAGTTCGCTATATCGAGGCAATCCGCCCAGGATGCACATATAGCAACAATGACTGACCAGTTTCAGTATATAACAAATCAACGGGAATATACAAGTTCCTTCTAAAAGTTCTTGCTTCTTTTGTTTTAACAAATCTAGCCACATAATCTTTAATCACATGGCAATTAAAGTTAAAAAGAATAAAAATTAATCTAACTATTGAAAAGATCATCAGAGTAGGTTGATAAAGACGTAATAATTGATATATTTAACACTAGAATCTGTACTGTGATACATTCAAAGCATTATACCAAGGTAATACAGAAAACAGGTTTCTGATTGTTTAAGTTCGATTATGACTGGCAAGCGAAATCAAGGAAGCGTGTTTTTGGTCTTATTTGGGACCTATAAGCTGGATGTACCTGCATCCGTGTTGATGTTTTTACTGGAATTCGAATTGATTTTGTTTAGTGCCAAACGCCATCGCTCTCACCACTAGGTTACTGAGTTCAGATAATCACATTTGTTCAAGGGGTATATGCAATTAAGATGGATTTGTATCTTCCCGTTGATATGTTATGGACTTTAATTTACCAGTTCCCATCCAACTTAAACATTACTTTTGATTTACAACTATATCGAGACAATCCGCTCAGGATGCACCTATAGTAACAGTGACTAACCAGTTTCAGTCCATGACAAATCAACGGACTGATATAAATTCATCTTAAGGTTTCTTATTAGTTAAAATTAGGATATCAAGATCAATTCTGATTCGACAAGATGACTAGTTTAAGCGGACAGTTTAAGCTCACCATTACAGGATAGTATAACCATTATCTTTAATAGTTACAAATGAAAATTATGTAATTATTTCTTATTCTTCATTCTATTTTTTTAATCATTTTAGATACAAGTGAAACATTTAATGATGACTATTGTTTAGCATTAATGCTTAAAGGTGTTTGTCTACGGTGTCGTGGTCAAACATTTCAAGCGTTTATGTGTTTTACTGAGATAATACAATCGTAAGTAGTTTATTCAACTATCTATTTCTTTTTTAGTGAATAGTACATACTTGTATTCGATTGAAGTAGATTACACTATTCATTATTTCTAGTCGATAATCAGTTGATGAGTGTATTGTAACTATGTGGTAGCTTGTATCGAAGCAAGACACTGATTACTGAAGTAGATAATTTATTGACCTTGTTATGTATTGAAAAATAATACACTCTGTGACCTTGATAACTGCCAATCAGAATACGGATACGTCAGCCCCACGACCATCAACCCCCGAAGTCGAAATAGAGAAAACAACAGCTACGAGCCAACCACACACAATCAATCCAGTCTAATTGCCGGTCATATTGTATTTTAATCATGCGTTTATATATACACAAATTCAGACCGCACAGCAAACCAATTAGGGATTTTACATTAATACAAAACAGAAGAGATTGTGGCAGTGAACAGAGGTAACTTGTACACAACTAATTAACTGTAGTCCATAATAAGAGACAATACAATAACAGCAAATATACTAAACGGGAGGACAGAGTAAGAGGAACATAACAGTAACAAAAATGTGATGTTTACATTACACACGACCAGAATAAATGAATTAGTCCTGTAAAATACAGTCCTAGAAGTTCTTTCACTCTTCTTTAGTGGTCCGACATAACAGACCTTGCGTTAAAACAAGTAAATAGTGACTTAAAAAAACTATTTCGTTGGAAATTATATAACTAATTCATAGATTCTCAAATGATCATGAGTGAGAGAACAACACTAGAGGATAGTAGTCAATGTCATGTCATAGATTGAATAGAAGCCAAAGTGAAATTAAACTTTACTGGTAAACATGAATGATTACAAAATGGATCTGAAGTACATTCTAGCCATTAAGAACTCAGTTATTGATGAAACTACTAAACATTATGAGAAGCAGTAGAAAAAAAGGTTAAATAATTTACACAAGATACAATAATTTTACACTGTCTATGAACTTTTTAAGGTTGGAAATAAGTTCATCTATTATAAAGTCATAGCTACGATATGAGAACTCATCCACGTAACCCCAAATCGTATCATTCTTGTACCACTTTTAATCGGGACCATATAATCTTTGATATTTTGTGTGTAAACACAAGTATTGGGTTCACAAATTTCTTTTATTAAACGACTATATGACCGATAAGTACGGCAATCATCCATATGAATTGCTGTTTCAAGGAAGAGGTTAGTTCAAATAATCTGTATTAGGGTTCTTCACTTCTAATCTAGAACATACTAAAAACGTTTCTATCCTAACGTTCAGCCATAAAAGTCAATAATCTGTTAGTGGGTTTAAAGTAACTAATAGTTACCAATTGAGTTCATAAACATCCTCCTTTATTATATTTCCTCTTTGTGATTACTGTTTTGTCAACATCAAGGATTTCTAGGAACTCTCCTAGTGAGAAGCACAATATTAACACTATTTCAGAAGATATATTTCGACATCATTGATTACACTGCCCTCGTGAAACTTTGCTTATATTTATGGGTGACAATACTTAGTAACAAGCCACTGAACTGTCTATAATACGACCAACATAGAAGTTCATCACAGTGTTGATCTAGAAAATCTAGTGAAGACGTTTTTCATATTGACTTTAACAGCAGCCATTGCAGAGTAAAATAACATCATTACATGTGTCTATGGATAGTGCTCCATCCATATTGGATCAACAAAGACTTTGTATGAAGTAATTTAACAGCTTGTAGATTATTAATAATAACGTTGCCACAAAACGATCGAATGTAAACGTTTTAAGTTGAATTATGCGGGCAACCTTGAAATCATTACAATGAATCTCATTGGTTTTCTTAAGTTTCCCAGCAATGTTTAGTTCCGCTTATAAGAAGATATATACATAAAACTGGATATTAGCTTGATATTTAAAGTAAAGTAACATGAGAATCGAAATAAATGTGGGAATAATTAATAGGTCTCTGTATGCTAGGCAGTTACAATTTCATCATTATCATCATGAATGCATGTTACCCCAAGTGGAGCATAAGCTGCCCACCAGCATTCTCCAACCAACTCTGTCTTGGGCTTTTCTTTCCAGCTCTTCAGTTACAATTTAACCGCATATATTCTGATATCATTGAAAATAGACACCAGAGATTGCACTTAGTAGTTTTTTTGTCTCATTACAACAAGTGAAAGCATAGAATCATTTAAATGAAATAATAAATCATGTACTTGAGCTTACACATTCACTTAGTAATCTGTCTACAAATCTTTCCTAAATATGATTCCTTAAGACCAGTAAACTATCTAAACATTTTATTTATTACTGAGATCCACCGTTGGATTGTTCCTAATTGTGTACTTTTGTATTACCAAACTGATACTGTTAATCAATATTTGATTGATCTGCATTAAATTAGTTCATATATGATCCAGTGTTTGATCTATTGATCAAGTTGTGATATGCATATTAACAATGATTTCACTATCATTAACTACAATTGATGATTTAAGATATAAATCATTGGGATGGTTATTTTTGTAGAGATTGGTTATTTATTTGATTGAATATGTCATAGATTGATGCTGGCAGGGTACCATTGAAAACCAGAGAATACTGGATAGCTGTTTCGTTCTAGTGTGGAACTCCTCAGCAATGCACACCACAACAGCCCGCACTAGGGGCATCAGGTTGACGGTGAACGCCTAACCACTAATGACAATGGATGATCGTCGCGATATATACCACAAATTGATGAAATTGGGAATTCTACCATTGAATGCCGACCCAGTGGTGCAGATGATTAGGCGTTCGCCGTCAACTTGAAGCCCCTGGTCCCGAATCTGTGGTGAGCACTGTTGAGGAGCTCCACACTAGAACGAAACAGTTGTCCGACGCAACCTGGTTTTCAATGGTACCTTGGTAACATCAATCTGTGACATACTCAATCATATAAATCACTGTTGAAGCATACTGATACATATGTCATAGTATCCAATAACTGACTAATAACCATTGACATAATGTTTATGATACCATAAGTGCTAATCAATATCTATCAGTTTAGATACACAAATTTTTAAATTAATCTATAGAAATTTGGAAACCAAAGAATGTGTCTTGCAAGCATTGATGTTTTACCGTTTAATTAAGATTCAATTTCCATAAGGAGTAGAAGTTATTTTCAGACAGCAGACAGTCATTAGTGATATGATTCAACTGATATGTAACCTACATATCAGTAAAACTTCTTTAAACTACTCATTAACAAATACATCCAGCACTGAAAAGACAGTTTTTCTCACTACCTTTTAATATGAAGTGAGTTTATATCATACATATCGACAGTGATTGGATCACTGTCTCCATCATTAATGTCACACTAATGAACAGTGATGTTCGTTAGCATCTTTTCGACTCACTTGGTATTTTGAAAAAAAAACACTTAATTTCACTAATTTGATGTAACTAATTAACTTGGGTTAGACAAATTTTGAAAACTAAGAAGAATTGTATAGTCGTTTCGTATC
Organism: Schistosoma mekongi; assembly: GCA_034768735.1. Taxonomy (NCBI): domain Eukaryota; kingdom Metazoa; phylum Platyhelminthes; class Trematoda; order Strigeidida; family Schistosomatidae; genus Schistosoma; species Schistosoma mekongi. The sequence goes on from CM068311.1 coordinate 8,441,063, forward strand.
ATTATAGGACTCCTCAGCAATGCCCATTCACAATTTTACAGTAGGAGTCTTATACAATGAAAACAACAGATACCCAGTACTTCCTGGTTTAAAATAGTTGTTTATTATTAATTGGGGTACAACACTTAATCGTATTCACTATCAGCTAACTACGAACTAACTTCATGGGGTAATTCCTGAAGACTTGACCTAACAGATTTTAACTTTATCAAGCTTATGTTATTTCTCCACCAGTATGAACAAATAAGATCATTTAATAAATCATGAATTAGTAGAAGTTAGTTACACTAACCTCTGTACGTTAGTGAACTCAATATTCTAACAGTGTTAATCATTGATTAGAAAAATATAAATGAGTCTTGGCATCAACTTTCTCTCAAGATCTTAGATGCATTGAGTAGTTTCATACTGGAATAAAACGCTTTCTAATCATGTCATATTTAAAATTAACAGTGTTCAAAAATGTTATTCAATTAATCTTATAGTTATATAATGAACATTTACATACATTAAATATTGACTATTTACATTATTTATATTTAGTAAACGTAAATTAAAGATGGACACTTATTTATTACCCTACTGTGAAATGGAATTATGTCATTTATCATATGAAGATGGTGATATTGATGAAGCTGTTAAACATTTAGAAAAAGCATTGTAAGTTGTATTGTATCAATATGATGTCTTACTTGTTATAGAGTGAAAATAAAACTTTACGTTTGATATATGAGATCAATTAATGAATATAGGCTTGTAGCTGCAAGGTTACAATAACAACGTTAATGAATGCCTAGATAGTCCCTGTAAATCTACCTAATTCGTAAACGATTCCTTCCCCCTTCCCTGCAAGAATAAGAAGTACATAAGCTGATGAATCAACCAGACAAAATCGTACTATGCTTTAGACATTCCTTTATATATACATGAAATCAAAAAATACTGTATCCTAATTACGAGTATGAGATGAATACAAAACAAAAGAGATAGTAGCAATCAATAGAGGTAACGTGTACACAACTAATTATCTGTAGTTCATAAATAAGAGACAACATACTAACAGTGAATGCAATGAATGGGAGGATAGGATAAGATGGAACGTAACAATCATAGAAGTGAAAAGTTTACACTATTCACAACTAAAATAACTGAAATAGTCTTCAACAACACAGTTCTGGGGGTTCATTAGTCATCTTTAGTAATTCAACATAACATCTCCCATTTTTGAAAAAGAAAAGAAGATAATGACCGAGTCCCATGTATTCACTTGAATTTGTAGTCATATACAACTATAAAATTACTCAGAAACGAAAAGTAAAGCTGATCAATTAGAAACAATCACAATCCACTACTAAATAACAATCTATAAATAAAAGATCAACATGGTGATTTAATCAACAATAAAGTTTATACCGTCTCTTTGTTATATGGAGTTTATGTTTGAAATTTAAATGGTGATTCGCATACATAAAGTTTCACAGCGTAGACTAGATCTAGTTTGTCCATTATTAGAACATCAGAATTGTATTAGATAGTCATTTAAGCTTAGTATAAGGTACCTGCTGGATCGAACTAAGGTCATTTCATAATTACAAATATAAAATTCAGCAATTACTGTAGTACTATATAATAGCAATCCATTTATGCATCATAGAGATTGAATTCACGAGGTTATTCAAGAGTTCTGATAGAATTTGACCAAAAGATGTCAACCATTCTGAATCTGATACCAAATAAAAAAATATACACAACTGGATTTTGATTCACCTGTATAAAAGTAAAATCAATCATTGTGAACTTGAAGATCGACAGTGCGTAATACTAAATAGTCACACAAAAGAATGAACTAGATGTTTAATACTTCATGATAGGAAACTTTAAGTAATTTTAACAAGGAAAATGAATGTTTATACGTTATTGTTATTAGAAATTTCTATTATTTAGCCCTTATACACCATCATCGAGAGTGATCGACAAAACAGGATAGCGTTTATTTATCAGTCGTTGATTTGTTTATGTATAAAAGGTTGGGCAGTCCACAATCATCATCATCATCAACAACAACGTAGAACCGGGCACAAACGCCTGTAGGTTCAAGTTGCCATACCACACTAGCACGCACTACGAGAATATTGAGGTAACGTATAGACAGAATACAAGAGGGAAGAGTAAAGTAAGGCTGTCTAGAAAATAACAATAGAATTCAAGATTTAGATGAGGTTAAAGAGTGAATACACCTGCGCCACTGTGATCGATTCTGAGCCATATCGCTTAGCGTCTCCAGCCATTTGTTGCGATCATCACGCGGACCCCAACCAGGTAGTCTACATCTACCAACATGGCTTAGACCAGTAGTCAAGGACTTCATGGACTGATGCCATGTTTTAGTTTGGCTGCCCCTAACCTTCTTCCGCCCTACTTCAGCCCTAGCTAACATGGCGCGACGGGGTAGACGGTGGTCGGGCATGCGCAATACATGTCCCAGCCATCTCAGTCGATGAAGGTTAATGACCTCTTCGACTGATTTACTGTGTTTCCCAAGAACCTTTTGTCTAACCTCACTATTACTAATCCGGTTATTCCATGGAATATGAAGGATGTGTCCGAAGATTCCTATGGTCAAATATCTGGAGACGACGCATATCTTGAGTATTCATGGCCCATGTTTCGCAGCCATATGTTAAAATGGCGCGGATTGCTGCGCAGTACACTCGGCCTTTCGTTGAGACACGGATATCTCATCTGCTCCACAAGTGCCGTAAATTGGTAAATGCCAATTGGGCTTTCTAAATCCGCGCTGAGATTTCATCAGACACCGACCCACCAGGGGTGATGAGACTTCCTAGATAAGTAAAGCGATCAACACATTCGATTACTTCACTCCCTATAACTAACTTAGGAGAAGAAGCAGGCCAGTCCTGGAGTAACATTTTGCATTTGGGAGGGGAGAAGCGCATCTCAAATATGCCTGCACTGCTACTCAAGGTGTTCAGGAGACCCTGAATGTTGTGCGCGTCTTCACCAAATATGACTATATCATCTGCATATTCTAATTCGAAAAGAGAACCTACTGGAAGGAGATTAATTCCTGAGGACTCAAAAGAAGTGAGAGAGATTTCCTACAGTACATCTATGATAAAATTAAATAAAAGAGGGGATAAGGGGCAACCCTGACGGACTCCACTTGAGGGCAGTCCACAAGCTATCATACGGTCATATGATAGGTGAAGGACAAAAGTTTAAGCAAGTTTAATTAAGCTAATGATTACCACCTACCTATTTCTGTCTAGTCCAGTTCTGTTACACATAAATGTTGAAAATATGTGTCTATTATTATCCATCTTTGAAAACAAAGCTTCATCCAAATTCTTTGAAATGAATTGGTGAAGTTCCAGTCATATAATCTGATCATAGATTATCCATTCATATGAAATCCAAACTAATAACCAACATAACAGTACTTAAATAGTATTCCTGCCAGGATTGAATACAGTATCTCAGTATTTTCAGTCTAATATATCTTCATTTTGGAAGTGTTATGTTCTTTTAAGCTGGGTGATTTAGTCATGAAGTTCATATTGACCTATTAGCTGGTAGTATCATTACATAATTATGAGTAAACTGAGCATGTAGAATTTTTTTCAGAATCGACTAAGTTCTTATTGTATTAGCATGAAACTGATTGTTGTTTATATCACTGACTAACAGCAATACGATCTAGCTCTCTTAGCACATACACATCAACAGATGCCAGCAAAGACAACCAGTGTAGCAGCAATTTCAGCATCAGTAGGCTTGAACATACATAAGGGAAAGAGCAAGATTCTCAAATACAACACAGGGAGCACCAACCCAATTCAACTTGATGAAGAAACTCTGGAAGAAGTGAATACTTTCACATATCTGGGGATCATCATCGATGAAAAAGGAGTGTCCGATGCAGACGTAAAGACAAGGATTGTCAAAGCCAGGGCAGCATTCCTACAGTTGAAGAACATATGGGACTCAAAACAAATATCAACTAACCTCAAAGTCAGACTCTTCAATTCGAACGTGAAGGCAGTCCGGTTGTATGAAACTGAAACTTGGAGAATTACTGCAAACATCATCAGACGGATATAAGTATTTATAAACAACTGCCTACGACAGATACTGAATGTCCGTTGGCCGGAAATCATCAGCAACAGCTTACTATGAGTGAGGATAAATCAACTTCCAGCCGAAGAGGAAATTAGGAAAGGATGTTGGAAATGGATAGGACATGCATTACGCAAACCATCAGACTGCATCACGAGACAAGCATTAACATGGAATCCTGTTGGGAAACGGAAAAGAGGAACGCCAAAGAACACGCTGCGTTGAGAATTGGAAGCAGACATTAGATGGATGAACAGCAACTGGGAACAATTGTAAAGGATTGCTCAGGACAGAGTTGAATGGAGAATCCTTGTGAGCGGCCTATGCTCCTCAGCGAAGAGTAACGGGCATAAGTAATAAGTAGGTAACAACAATACATCATTATATGTGAAGAATTATAGATAAGAATTTAACTGAGAAAGAGAAGCAGACAAGCAGGAGATTTCTAACAGCCTGGTATTGAGATCACTTATCAATCAACGTGTTTATCGAAAGCAACATAAACCATCATCTAAGATTATGAACTGATAAATACAAAGTCAAATATCAAGTGAAAAGAAGGGGAAAGAACGACAACTACAATCAGCATTTGGTCAACTCTGAAGAAATCCGAAAAGTCCACTTCATCTGTAGTATGTCTTGGTAAATATCAGCTAGTAGGTCGATGTAATCTTTACAATGAAATCATAATGTTTAGTAAAAACAATACTTCCACAAATTTTTTTGCTTGCTCTACAAAGATTCTTTCAGTTGTCAAGTAGAAGTATAGTTTTCGGTTGAGAGTATAGTACACGCAGTCACCTTCATTCTCAAAGTGACTAGTGAAGTTCACCTATATGGGGTATGATACAACAACTTAACAATGATTGTTTGAGTTAGATTGTAACTTGCAAGTGAAATCCATGACGTAAGCTTCATTCTATTTGGGACAGGTTAGTTGGATGTACCTACATCCCAATGTTGATGTTCACATTGGAACTCGAAGTCAGTATGCTTTATATTCAAAGGCCACCGCGTTCACCACTAGGCTACTGAGTTCAGACAACCACGTTTGTATAACGGGAAGTTTCAAATGCAAGCAGTAAATTACTTAAACTAACTCTATACCTACTTAGTAGTAGAACATAAAAATATATGGTCGTATATTCGACTAACTGTGGAATTAGGATAAACTTGTATATTCCTGTTGATTTGTTATAGACTGAAGCTGGTCACTCATTGCTGCTATATGTAAATCCTGAGCGGATTGCCTCGATATAGCGAATTTTTCACAAGTATTATATAAGTTGGATTGTGACTGGCAAGTGGAATCCAGGACGCGCGGGTGCATCCAGCCGATGAGTCCTAAATAGGACGAGACGCTCGTCCTGGATTCCACTTGCCAGTCACAATCCAACTTATATAATAACTGTAGAATGTTTCATATGCCAACCATCTCTTCTTCTTCTTCTTCTTTTTCCACTTCTTATATTTTTTTGCCAGTAAAGTTCCTGTATGATTTCATTTTTGATAATTTCCTTTTAGGAGTTATAAAAATTATCATCTTGAATCTAGACTACATTTTCGTATACATGAAATGGATACACGACTACGTGGAATTAAACGTAAACTATCAACATCATCTATACAACAATTACAAACAATAAAAAAAACTGGCAGTGAATATCATCTACCTTTACCAAATCTTATATCAACTAATAATAATAACAGTGATAATAAATCTATTTCATCATTTAAATCTGTAGATTTACCTATTAATTATACATCATCATTAGGATTACCATTCTTAGCTGCAGCATCATCATCTTCATCATCAACAACAATGATGACAACTTCAGGAAAAGATGAATCTTTTCTAAAGAATCAATTGTATTCAAAAAAGAATAATCCTAATATATTAATTTCATCAACAGATGGTAAACGTATATTTGATGAAGATGATTTAGATGATGATGTTGATTCATTTAGCCTGGATTATATACATGATGATTAAATATGATTTAAGTAGTATACTATAAATATGGTAAGTAATTGATTATTATTTATCATTTATATTTATTGATAATTGAACCATGATAACTAAGATTATTATTATTATTATTAAGTGATTGTTGAATTGTAAGTTTCATATTAGTTAATCAACTATTGAAGGTGAAAAAGCATAATAGACACTTCCATAGTCGTGATATTCCATTCATTATTTATGTATGATTATTATCCTAGAGGTTTTTTGCTGGTTAGCGTTTTTTTAGCACGTTTACTGTTTTACGGGATGGGGTCGCTAACCCCATGCCCAACCCTCCTCCTTTATCCGGGCTTGGGACCGGCAGCAACCCTAGGGGCTACAGGCGGAGAACTAATCAACTTCCAGTTGAGGAAGAAATTAGGAAAAGACGCTGGAGATGGATTGGACACACACTGAGGAAACCGTCAAATTGTGTCACAAGACAAGCATTGACTTGGAATCCTAAAGGCCACAGAAACAGAGGAAGACCCCAAGAACACACTGCGTCGGGAATTGGAAACAGACATGAAGAGAATGAACAGAACTTGGGAAGAGCTAGAACGGAAAGCCCAGGACAGAGTTGGCTGGAGAATGCTGGTGGGCGGTCTATGCTCCACTTAGAGTAACAGGCATTGATTGATAATAATATTATCCTAGAGGGGATCATACGCAAGCCACTATCTAATAGGTTACATTTTCAGCATATATTAGTATTTGGTGCGTGATCTAATGGTTCTACGTTCCATCACTAATAGGATTATAAATGTATATTGATGTTAAAATATTCTATATTAGAACAAAGCAACTATTGAATTAGTGCTCTTTGATTTTCATTGATTGTTCTGATCACATTAATTTAAATGTTAAGTGAAAAATGAAAAGATGTTATGTTTGAAAGAGAAGAAAAGTGTGTAGCAGTTAAAAATTGATATTTCTGTTACATAACAAGCTTGTAACGGAATTGGGAGGAAGAAGTTAAAACGATTATCTGGTTCTAGATTCCACACTATCTGGCACTTATCATTATAGCGCATTTGTAAACTTGATGGAATTGTGACACTAGTAGAGTTTCTCATTTTCTATATAAGTGCCTGAACTTAGTAGTAATAGTTACAACATAAACACATGAGCAATCAACCTTCAAATCTCACAAACAGAACTCGTTTTTTTTTTAAATCTACGGCAAACCTCACTGGTGAGTATTAATTAGCATAAAACTTAAATGAAATAGAACTTCTTATGAATTACTTCTAACTGTGACACATCCAGACTGGCATAATTATGTGTTAGAATGTTTGATTAAATTCGATCAGCATTATGTAGGACTTAAAAAAACATGGAAATTGTTAACTACATAGTAATAAACCAAAGTGCACTTCTTACTTCTAAAGGGAACCAGTCACAAATTGAATAGTTTGGTGGTAACGGTAGCATATTGTAAGAGTGGTGACCGTGGATTTAATCCAGTAAGGAGGCATAAGTTCAGATCGTGCACTTTTACTTATAAAGGATTAGTGGACAATGAAGATTGCTTACATTGTATTTGTATGTTCATTATGAACTGATTGACAACTTGAAAACAACTGAAAAAAATGAGGAAAATTAACAATTCATCAAAAGTTTCCATCCATTAATTTGCGCATAGAATTGAATCCAGGAGTATCGTGTTCAATTATAAGTATTATTAGCTAACGTTTGAACGTTTCTTGAGTTTAATAATAAGTGCAGTGTTGTAAAGTCACCTTCTTAGAATGTACAACTAATTAAACTAGGTTTGAATCCCATAACAAATATCAATTCAGATTATAGCATACTAAATGAATGTACTAATTTTTCAGAAGACTTACATTATGATGCCACCTTATCAAAGTGAATTGTGTTTAGTATGTTTAGATGTATAAAGTCACTATGAAATTCTTTAAAATATATATCACTCAGTATCACAGTCAAACACGTTAGTCTTGAGATTTATTTAAGTAGTGAATGCAACATTCACTTAAAATGATCACATCATTAAACCGTCAACCAATTTGTTATAGGTTTTACTCTATTACTTTAGCCACTGAAGTGCGAGTAACCATGTTGCATTATAACTAATCTTATGTATATATAGTGTAACTCTAATTAGGATATATGAATTTATACTGAGTAACTTGATACTTAATGAATAACCTTAGGTGTATGTGTATGTATGTATAATCAACATAGAACCTGGCACATGTGTGCTTCTGTTCAACTTGCCATACATCTGTAGCACCGCAAGATTAACATCACTACTATTAGTAGAATTTACTTTAATAAAATAAAATAATAATAGTAACAAGGAGTGTGAATATACAGAATATAGTTCAGGAAGCGTAGAAAGAAAGTTACGGAATAATTTAAAGCTTATTGTTTAAGGGTGGACAATGAGTGTATACATCTGAGCCATTGTGACCGACTCTGGGCCATGTCACTCAGTGTTTCTAGCCACTGGTTACGGTAATCGCGAGGACCCCATCCAGGTAGCCTGCAGCTACCGACACGACTGAAATCAGCAGTCAAGGACTTCATGGACTGATACCAGTAGTATCAGTAGTATAATGATGACCATTGATTTTCTTGATTATTTTTCGAATTCACTCTTGAATGCATTCATTGTAATTCATTAGTTTTATTTCAAAAACTAATCTGATGACAATCATGTATGTATGTATGTATAATCAACATAGAACCTGGCACATGTGCATCGGTTCAAGTTGCCATACCTCTATGGTACCGCAAGATTAACACCACAACCATTAGTAGAAGTTACTCCAATAAAATAAAATAATAATAGTAACAAGGAGTGTGAACATATAGAATATGATTCAGAAAGTGTTCAGTAACCTTATGTAGAACTGAAAGTATCAAGATCTATTCAATAACTTCAATAAAATTACTTTCTATCAATGTAAAACATAACTGTTTTTTTTTTCCTTTTCTATTTAATTTACAGTTTATATAATTTCAAAATATTTTCTCATCAGGTATTTTACATTTTATACTACTCCTTCTACTACTAGTAACTACTTAAATAGTAGTATCATCTTCAAATAAGAAAATAAACACAATAATCAATGGAGACTTTATTTGAGTCAAAAAAATCTATCTAACATCATAATATTACATTTCATAAGATTGTGATTATTGCATAATCATTTCCAATTTCTTACTGCACTCATGATTATGATAACAACAAAAACAATAACTACTACTACTACTACTACTACTACTACTACTACTCATAGCACTACTAGTACTACTACTCGCATTACTACCACTTCGACTACTACTACTACTACTCATAGTACTACTACTCACAGTACTACTACTTCGACTACTGCTACTACTACTACGACTACTACTACTACTCACAGTACTACTACTACTACTACTACATCTACTACTGATATTGACAATAATAACGATCTCAAGTTTACTATCTAATATTTACATTAATCTAATACTTTATTATTAATTTATATTATTCAAATTTATTATAAACAATATAATACAAAAATATAAAAATAATAAAATAAAAAAGGGGGGGGGAAAGAATAGTACAAATGTATTCAAACCATATTGATAATTGAATTAATTTAAAATTAACTTGTATATCAATGATAAATAAATTTTGTGTAAATGTTGTTAAGTAGACAATCTCTACATTTCACTTACTGTTTACATAAAAAAACTATACATAATTCAACTAAATCATTTCAATATTCAATGTATTAATGAATGATAAGAAATTATATTGAACAATAGACGCATAGTTAATTGTTTTGTTTGTTTGTTTATTTTTTTATTAAACAAGAAATAGTGATAATATTAAAGATAAAAGTAACTGTAAATAGTAACAATATGGTATATTCCTTTTTTTTTTTTCTTCTTTGTTTCTTAAATGAATATAACAGTCTTTCTAAGTTGTTGTTATTGTTATTTTACTTTTTTTCTAGAATAATCATTATGAATAATAATTATGAATTATACTACTTAATAATTATGAATACTACTTTTATAATGAATTCGTTATAGATTGATGTTGGTGAAGTATTTATTGAAAACTATGGATGACTAGGTTAGTTGTTTCGTCGTGGTATGGAATACATCAGTGGAGTATATTCTAGATCTAGCCCCAGAGGTCTAAGGTTGATGAATGCTTAACAACTCTATGTATGTCCAATTTTAGAATTTTCATTTGCACTAATTTGTAATATAGTACAACGATCATACATTGTTATTACTGATAACTGTGTCATTTATGACAAGCCTGAATTTCACTAGTGTAGATGGTTAAATGTCAGCTATCTCAAACCCCTGGGGCAGAATCTAGGGTAAGCACCGCTGACTAGTCCCATTGATACCCAATTCCCCTTTGTTTCCAATGGAACCATATCAAAAATAGTCTGTGACGAATCCACCATCTAAAACTTAGTGTCAATCTCCACAAGCAACCTTAATTCAAATACTACTTATAATTTCATAAATTATATTAGAAAATATATTGCAAATCATTTGATGATTGAAAGACTATAATAATAAGTTCATTAATGAAATTTAATTATGATTGAGTATTGTAGAGATTGTTGTCAAGTTATTATTATCATGAATTGACTTGATACCATTTAAAACCATGAAGTATTGTTCAACCGTTTAGTTTTAGTATTTAATTCTTAGAGAGTGCGGATTCACAATTTCATCTGGTACACCAACCTGGGATCATCAGGTTTCTCGAGGTTAGTCACGAGTTGGCTGATTATAATTGTACTTAGATTTGAGTGGACTACTACTACTACTACTACTACTACTACTACTACTACTACTACTACTACTACTACTACTACTACTACTACTACTACTACTACTACTACTACTACTACTACTACTACTACTACTACTACTACTACTACTACTACTACTACTACTACTACTACTACTACTACTACTACTACTACTACTACTACTACTACTACTACTACTACTACTACTACTACTACTACTACTACTACTACTACTACTACTACTACTACTACTACTACTACTACTACTACTACTACTACTACTACTACTACTACTACTACTACTACTACTACTACTACTACTACTACTACTACTACTACTACTACTACTACTACTACTACTACTACTACTACTACTACTACTACTACTACTACTACTACTACTACTACTACTACTACTACTACTACTACTACTACTACTACTACTACTACTACTACTACTACTACTACTACTACTACTACTACTACTACTACTACTACTACTACTACTACTACTACTACTACTACTACTACTACTACTACTACTACTACTACTACTACTACTACTACTACTACTACTACTACTACTACTACTACTACTACTACTACTACTACTACTACTACTACTACTACTACTACTACTACTACTACTACTACTACTACTACTACTACTACTACTACTACTACTACTACTACTACTACTACTACTACTACTACTACTACTACTACTACTACTACTACTACTACTACTACTACTACTACTACTACTACTACTACTACTACTACTACTACTACTACTACTACTACTACTACTACTACTACTACTACTACTACTACTACTACTACTACTACTACTACTACTACTACTACTACTACTACTACTACTACTACTACTACTACTACTACTACTACTACTACTACTACTACTACTACTACTACTACTACTACTACTACTACTACTACTACTACTACTACTACTACTACTACTACTACTACTACTACTACTACTACTACTACTACTCATAGTACTACTACTACTACTACTACTACTACTACTACTACTACTACTACTACTACTACTACTACTACTACTACTACTACTACTACTACTACTACTACTACTACTACTACTACTACTACTCATAGTACTACTACTACTACTACTACTACTACTACTACTACTACTACTACTACTACTACTACTACTACTACTACTACTACTACTACTACTACTACTACTACTACTACTACTACTACTACTACTACTACTACTACTACTACTACTACTACTACTACTACTACTACTACTACTACTACTACTACTACTACTACTACTACTACTACTACTACTACTACTACTACTACTACTACTACTACTACTACTACTACTACTACTACTACTACTACTACTACTACTACTACTACTACTACTACTACTACTACTACTACTACTACTACTACTACTACTACTACTACTACTACTACTACTACTACTACTACTACTACTACTACTACTACTACTACTACTACTACTACTACTACTACTACTACTACTACTACTACTACTACTACTACTACTACTACTACTACTACTACTACTACTACTACTACTACTACTACTACTACTACTACTACTACTACTACTACTACTACTACTACTACTACTACTACTACTACTACTACTACTACTACTACTACTACTACTACTACTACTACTACTACTACTACTACTACTACTACTACTACTACTACTACTACTACTACTACTACTACTACTACTACTACTACTACTACTACTACTACTACTACTACTACTACTACTACTACTACTACTACTACTACTACTACTACTACTACTACTACTACTACTACTACTACTACTACTACTACTACTACTACTACTACTACTACTACTACTACTACTACTACTACTACTACTACTACTACTACTACTACTACTACTACTACTACTACTACTACTACTACTACTACTACTACTACTACTACTACTACTACTACTACTACTACTACTACTACTACTACTACTACTACTACTACTACTACTACTACTACTACTACTACTACTACTACTACTACTACTACTACTACTACTACTACTACTACTACTACTACTACTACTACTACTACTACTACTACTACTACTACTACTACTACTACTACTACTACTACTACTACTACTACTACTACTACTACTACTACTACTACTACTACTACTACTACTACTACTACTACTACTACTACTACTACTACTACTACTACTACTACTACTACTACTACTACTACTACTACTACTACTACTACTACTACTACTACTACTACTACTACTACTACTACTACTACTACTACTACTACTACTACTACTACTACTACTACTACTACTACTACTACTACTACTACTACTACTACTACTACTACTACTACTACTACTACTACTACTACTACTACTACTACTACTACTACTACTACTACTACTACTACTACTACTACTACTACTACTACTACTACTACTACTACTACTACTACTACTACTACTACTACTACTACTACTACTACTACTACTACTACTACTACTACTACTACTACTACTACTACTACTACTACTACTACTACTACTACTACTACTACTACTACTACTACTACTACTACTACTACTACTACTACTACTACTACTACTACTACTACTACTACTACTACTACTACTACTACTACTACTACTACTACTACTACTACTACTACTACTACTACTACTACTACTACTACTACTACTACTACTACTACTACTACTACTACTACTACTACTACTACTACTACTACTACTACTACTACTACTACTACTACTACTACTACTACTACTACTACTACTACTACTACTACTACTACTACTACTACTACTACTACTACTACTACTACTACTACTACTACTACTACTACTACTACTACTACTACTACTACTACTACTACTACTACTACTACTACTACTACTAACACTAATCAATTTATGATACAGCATGATAACTTTACAATACAGTTGGTAATAATTATTAACCTAAAAACTTTTTACTGGAATTTAACTGATAACACTCCAATTCACAATTATTCCAGTATTCATCTAATGGTGATTGTTTAATAAAGTAACCTCTTCATTTCTTAGCATGCTCAATAAAAAAAGTTCTGTCTATGTGTCAGATAATAAGCTTAACTGTTCAATGTTTAAGTTGGAATGTGATTGGTAGGCGGAATCCAGGACGCGTCTTTTGTCCTATTTGAGACTCTTCGGCTAGATGCACCTGCATCCCAATGCTGGATTCCGCTTGCCAGTCACAATTCAATCTAAACATTACCTGTGATTTATAGTTATACTGAGACGATCCGCTCAGACTACACATATGGCAATAGAGGCTGACCAGTTTCAGTCCATAACTAATCAACTTGAAGATGCAAATTTATTCTAAATAATAGTTCAGTGTTTGTCTACTTGCTTATAAGATTGAATATATTATGTTGCCTAGTAATTATCAGGAACATTTTGAAATTTCCTCAGCATTCGTAAGGCAGTTTAGTGTTAATGTCATTTGATTATCCTACATTAAGATAATTTACAACTTCTCGATAACTGTAAGTTTACTTGTGATGAATACTAGTCTAGCAATGAATCTTAATTGCTTATGTAGATATACCAGGTTATTTCTAATGAAAATAAATCACACAAGACAGTGGCTTCCTAGGTAATGCAGTATGTCATTTATGACCTTTCTTTCTTTATCGCTATGAAACAACAGAACTACATTATTTGGAAGAAAAATTCTTTTAGGTTCCTTTATGCCAGACAGAATAATTCAACAGCTAGAAGAATGAAACTAACAAATTAAAGCTATGAGGCTGATGTCGTATTACCGAATGTACACAGGTGTGACAGAAGTAAGCTGTTTATCTAAGAAAACCAGTACTGTAGAGATGCTGCACTTTCCTAACCAAAGAACGAGGTAAGGAAAAGTCCGCCTTAAAAATTCGCAACTTATTTTACACACGGATTACCGTCTCCGGAGGTAAAACTACAGGGATAACTAAGTTAAAATATATAAAATTTGGTACAGATCAGCACCAAAAGTATATACAAAGTAATACTGTGAAGGCAATAGGGCCAGATGACAGTCAGGTAGAAAGGCAGAATCTAACAAAGCAACACGAGAATCACGAGGTAAAAATTACGGCTTTGATAGAAATTTAAAATTTCATTTCTGTTAAAAGAGGTGGTCACACATTTATGAAGATTTTAATAAGAAACTGCTACAGACTTGTTTTCTGTGACTTATCTGATAAAATCTCAAGTCACTGGTTCGGACTATCACTGTGACCTCATCTAGGAAATTGAGATGGACCGACAAAGTCCAGTTCTATACAGCTTTCTTTCATTCCACGGGGCCATTTTACAAACTGACCGCCTATCTGACATAGAAGCCACGGGGATAATATTCGGAAAATATAATGAAGCCGGTATTTCAAGTTGGTGACATCAAAGAAGTTGTCATCGTTGCATTAAAAAACACAATGCCTAACTTTAACATTGATAAAATAGTTTTTTGTGGTGAATGCCATCAGTTCTTCCGAGATAAGAATGATCGAAAACTGAAAAATGCTAAATATTCTCAGTTTGGGAAGACAAGGAGTCACAAGCATAGCTCAAATCAACTGCCACCGACTTATTATAAATCACACTCTTTGCAGCCAGACGCGCATCACGACGATGCTCAGTTCGGAATTAACCAATCTTCGGAGATTGATTTCATTTGGCAAACCACCATCAGCACTTAAACTACTACCCAGATATACGACATTTTTGACTGCTTCCAACTGTTCACCAGAACGAGTGAGGAAAGTTACGTACTCGTACCAGTCTCGCAGAATTACTTTGCACTTGGAAGGTAAAGAGTGCATGCCACACCAATGAATACAATTTGGCAACTAATTAAGTTCCATCTAGTTGGCTTGTGTGACGTTCACAGTAAGAAAATATCATCCACATAGTAGAAATCGAAAAGTCTTTCTTTAGGAGAAAATGTACACTACCATGGAACACATTTCATAGTTGTTACTAGAATATCGTCGTACATAAATACGAAGGAGAACGGTGAAACTTGGCAAACATGCCTAACTCCACTGGTGGACTGGAAGAGTGAAGAATGGTGGTGTTCGTTTACAAAGCTGTCAATAAACTTCTCAGACACCTCTAACAGACAATTCAAGATCACAGTCCAACCTAATGAATCGAAGGTGCTCTGGTGTCAAGAAATACAACTGTTGGCCAGTAATAAGTGAAGGGGTTTCAACACTGAACGAAGGTGAAAATGTAATCAATACGTCCGCGACAACATTGAAGACTGATCTGCTCTTCGCGGCTTAGTTTTCGAGGTGTTTTGCACAATCTAAGTTAAAACACGAAATACAGTTATCGGCTTTATACAGTTGTCACCTAATATTTGAAGTCATGCTCTCAAGTCTTCGAGATCAGCCTAACTCATTTTTCTTTTCGGGCTCCTCAAAAAAACCTTTCAGTAGTGTTGTCAACCTGGAAATGACAACTGTTCTCATACATCCAACGGCACTAGAGATCACCTCGTTCAAAATCAGATTCCCTCATATCCGGAAAAATTTCATCATTTTGGCTATCAGCGCTCATCTAGTACCTACAATTTCTCCATGTCGTGCAACAGTATCAATGAAGAGTTCACAAAGCAAGGCCCTAAATCTACAGAAGTAGTGCAGCAAACTATATGTTGGAGCCATCGGTATCCGAACAATATGTCATAAATTTAAACTGAAATCTCGTGTCATTGATGTAGTTCATAAGTCCGAAATACACATACTCGGACCTAACATAATAATCGATTTGATCTCGCGTGGATAGCCAGTGTGATTTATTCTCTACGTGTCTAGTGATCTAACAGCAATTTCTCTTGATGCGTAGTATCACAAGTGAAAGAGTAACAAGTATTTCTTGATTGAATTTTTGCCAATAGTCACTCTAGTGTTGTCCGATTAGTTAATACTGTAAGAACTCGGAAGCATACAGATGATCGTTGTTTACTTTTCAGTGTTTCTGCACACTTCCCTGATGACTGAAACCTGGATGAATTGGAAGGACACAAGAAGTCAAACGACTAGACATTGTAGGTAACTTTAGTCTCTAGTGACCGTCTGAGACCATGTTCAGGCAACCACTTATTTAGTGCCACCAACTCTAACCATGATGAATTACTAGCATGGTGACTTCTGGCACCGATTCAATGACGGACTCAAGTAGGTCACATGGCTGGAGCCCGTATAGAATACAGCCATTCGTTACGGAGTACACGTTCATATTCTTATATCGCTCCACTGGGAAAAAACGTTTACCTGCACCTTATTGGTTGCAAGAAATGAATAACAGAAAAATCCTTCATAGTTTAGTTCGCTGATGAGAAAGCCAACAGTAAATTCTAGGCACAACTATAGACGTACTTAGGCAATTATAGAACAGTGGGTTACTTTGAAGTAGATTGAGATTTCCAAAAATATGTGAAAACAGTAGTGATACTTATTACTGCCATGAAATAAAAAGGTTGGGAAAAACCAAAAGAATTTCGAGTCCTTATGGATTCATAGGCTTGCAGCAACTCATCCGGTCAGGTTTGAACACAATGAAGAAGAAAGTAAACTGAAAGATAGACTAGCAGTCACAGAAACGATTTTGAGCAGTAGTGAACAACGAACAAGCGAGACGATAAGTAACCCTAGGTACATCTTCAGTTACACGAGAAACCGGAGTTAAAAATCGTGACAATGATATCCTCTTACCTTAGACTTTTGGAATGATGAGTAGATAACATGAAAGGGCAGTTTAGTTGAACTCCATCTACTCACCCTTCTCGAACAACCCGAATGGGAGATCGATGGAGTCTAAGAATCTTTAAAACCTGAAAACCCCATAGCCAATCAGAAATGACGAAGAGAAGAGAGATCGGATTTGCTAACTCCAGAGATCTTTAAGAATTGTATTAAAATTTTAACAAGCTAATATTCTTTTCAGTCTAAGAACTGAACGTAACTACGTCTAAGTTATCTCGACAGTCCCAGTATGTAAGGACGGCAAAGGTTCATTTGTGATAATCACAATAGAATCATTTCGACTAACACAGCGTCTAGTATATTAGGTTCATTGATGATCGAACTATTAACACTTGTTTATGAACTGCAAACACGAGCAATCAAACTGACTTCAACCCTAGTCGTGGCTACATTGGTTAAATATCAGCCCTTCGTTGGGTTCTAAAACATAAACTATTTCATCGACGTCCGACAATATTAACGCTTCTTGACACAAAAGTAGTATTCTGTTGTGTGGACTGTGGCAATCCTTGCTATTGGTGTGCCTCAAAAGCACAAAGATCTTGTGAGGGATCTCCACTCAAACGCACTGGATCACGTTAGATATAATGGAAAACCGTCATATTGAACTGGAAACCTAAAGTGGAACCCGACACAACTCCTGATTATTGGCAGTTTAGATTAGTCTCATTGAAGACTTATTTCTAGAAACAAAGTTTTCCTCGTCTAAATTTTCAGAGATTTATCTACTATGAGTCTCAATATCTACTTAAGTACGCAGGCAACACAGCCCTTTTTGTTGAAAACGCTGAAGAAAATGTAGCCCCTTAACAGCATTGAGTACTAATCCATGTTCAAGACCCATTTCTCCTCCTTTAAATAGAAAATTTTGTTCTAGAAATGTTCTGACTCATCTCCACTATATCGTATATCAGGGTAGGTGGTGTTTGGGTATGAGTCATGCGCATACCAACCATCTCAGCCGATGAGAATTCATAACCTTATCGACTTGTTTGGCATCTTCCCTTAGTAATTTACGCCTAACTGAAACACTGCACGAAGTCATTCTACGAAATGAGAGGGATGCTTCGAGGACATCTGTGGTTGAAAACCTAGAGTGTGTATAGCCTGGAATACTACCCGGAAGGCTAAGGTAAGGGAGACTTCCATCTTAGAGGACTACTCACTGAGGTCGAATCCACAATGCACTTCACAAACATCAGGAGATCTAGCTTGATGATATGAGGTAACTAAAATAGATTTATACGTCATTCATCCTTTTAGCATCATGGAACCCACATACCCCACTGATCTGAAACTATAGTGTTCTTATTCTTTAGTTTTACACTCTGTATCAACTAAACCGGGTAAAGAAGCAAACTTTCGCTTTTCATCCTTTCATTTTCTTTAAAGTATCACTTTAAGGCACTACATTGTACACTCCTTTCATAAGGCAGAGAATCGATGGAAACAGCACAAACCCCTTCTTCATAGTCGCAGCGCGGTATTTAACAGCTATGACTTGCTTATAATGAGCCGTATTAATCTATGTAACATCGCGAAAGGTAAATACATGATAAACTACATATTTCTTTCCATCCTATTGAAAAAAAATAAATTCTCAAGGTAAATTCTCAACTTTTTTAGCATACTTTACAGAGATGTACAAAAAAGATAGAAACTATTTATTATTGTTATTTACATCCGTATTGTCAACGAAGTATAGTAATATATTCTTATAGGAAGAAAACAAGAAAGTATGGAAGGAACGAAGGTGCTACTACTAATATGTTATTAGTTCTGGTGGTAAATGTCCAACATCCCCAAAATGACTTAATGTTACTACTGAACCATATTTTGAATTTGTTCTGTACTTTAAGCTTACATTATCTACATCCTCTTCATCCTCTTCATAATTCACCATTAATTCATTTGTAATAATCAATGTACTAATACTTCCATGTCCTAAACTCAAACGTAACCATGCTTCACATGGCAGTTGTAATAACCTGCATATCCAATAACGAAATACATTTGCATGACCTATAAATACGATTGTTTCAATTGGTTTATGTTGTACAATACGATGACACGGACAATTACACTTAACAAGTTCAGTTTTATTTGAAAGTTGACAACAGCATTTTATAGGACAACAGAGAGGACCATTGCATGCAATAATACCTTGCTCAGTGATAGGTTGTCGATGTAAATGTGCCTGGAATCCTTTATCAATCCGAATGCCTTCTGTTGAACGAATAATATCCGACTTTTTTGTAGATGCTATTGTGAATGTATAACATATGTCCAGAACAAAGATAGAACAAGGAAAATGCATCAAACTGTAGGAATACCAATTATGAACTAAAGCTATAATGAGTAAATAATATAAAATTTCGTAGATGAGCTACTTGATGCTACGGGATAGTAAACCATAATATAATATCAGTCAATGAATTCACTGATTATCAGGATCAATTACAGCATAAACTCATTCTTTATATTCCACTAGATCATTATTGCCTGTTTTATGTATACCTTTCTATTTTATATCCGCGAATATCTTTAATGATTACAATTGTCACTACATTATTTCAACTTTGTTCATCATCACGTTAATTTCGTGTCATTGGGTTGATATGTTATAGAAAATTGGAGCAAGATACATATGTGCGAAGCTCTACGCTGTTCATATTGTTACAAATGCTGGTAAAAGCATAATGCCATCACAAATGTGTAATCAGGTATATAACTTCGCCCGTGTTTTAGGATTGGTGATTACAGTTTATCACTCACTAGAGTTTCTAACATACATGAAAAATACATTGTTGCACAAACAAAACTATTTATTACCATAATTACTAGAATGAAAATCATTTATTTAACTTACATGTTGGAGGTACAGGAGAAACAGGTGGTGGGCCTTCAGTAAGATAACGTGATAGTTGACAATCGAACGTTGCATTTATATAAGGAGTATATGGTTGGTCAGTCATTTGAATGTTTTCCACTAATGGATTAGATTTAAGCGTTAGAAATGTATTCCCTGGATTAGATTTTTGTGAAACTGGTAACGATTTAGGCTCATCTAACCTAGATGGATCTGGAATAACAAGTTGGACAATTTCGGGTGAATCAAATAGACTGTCAGAATCATTTAGTAAGCCGACTAAAACGGCAGCTGTAGTTTGTCTTGCACGAATTAAGTCTGAATGTATGATTCGATCAATTCTAGGAAGAAAAATAAGACCATTATCAAGTAGTTGAAAGGGGTGAAGGTAAACTTATTAACGATGTAAATTCACTACCTACAGATTATTGTAAGTAGCTTCGAGCCACAAGCCAAGTATGGGGTTTATTGATGATAATCTGGGGGCAAATAATGACCTATTAGGACCTAACGACTGAACTGACAGTAAGCAGATGTCTATTATATTAAAAAAAATAGAAGCTGAAGAGTGGTCACAAAATACCATCATTACTTGTAAACTTTAGAACATCACCAATGAACACGAACAGTATTCAACAAAGTTATGCTTCCTTATAAAAATATTTTGTTTCAATATAAAGCAAAAATTTATCAAGGCACAGACAGTTCAAACTTAAAGTATATCTGTTAGCTTCAACATTATCTAAAGGTTGTTATACAAATAATGTGATAATACAAAGCGAAAACGCTTAAATAAAATCAACAGATGAACAAGATGTACGAAGAATAAATTTGGCTTTCAAAAATGCATGACTATTATCACATTTACGCCTACTCAATTCCCATTTCCCTAAGTCGACAACCTGTAGCAAAGGCCTGTTGCCAACCAATGTCCGTAAGAACTTTTTCCTCTGATTTCTTTCTGCTCAAATGATATTGTCCATGACGTATAAATATGATCAACTTATAATAGGGCTGTTGGTATTTCACTACATTAAGTGCATTTGATTTCGATTTAAACATCGAGTCATCGTGTATACCTAAAAAAATAAATATTAAAATGATAGTTAACGTTCCTGATGGATAAAAATCAACAAATACCATGTGATTTATCCCAGTTGTATTTCCAACGTCTAGGATTCAGTCCAGATTCAGGAGAATATACACTACAGTATACCGATGCTATCGCGAGGAATTTAAAGCCATGTGTTTTGAAACACCACATTAAAAAGGTATACAGAAATGTTTATTTTCGGAATCTAGTTGTTAAACCTAAAAAGAACAAATATTTCTATATTAGGAAAACATACCTGTCATTTTTAGATTGTGCACTGTTGTTTTATTTTATTTGTGGTCCCACCAGCATAATTTTATGTTACGAAGAGTAATCAGCTACAGGTTGTTGAGCTATCTATATAACACGACATACTATAAGAAAAAAAACAGATGATGTTAGATCTGTCCCAAGGTGCTTGTTGATATCGTCTTACAAGAAAAATAAATGTGAAGTGCTTGTTAACGGTTGTCATATTCAGTAAGACAGTATTAAAATGATTACCTGAAACCATTAAATTATTTTGCTCTAGAACAGACGCAATTTAGTATGCAAGGTAAGACCATCAATGTTCCACTAATTTAACATCAACTTTCTTAAAATACACGGAAAGAACACTTATGACGTAGTTTCTAACTGAAATAACATAGGAAGGTAGACTGTTACATATTTAGCATTACTAAGCAAATACGACAACGTCGAACATGATACAAATGTTCACTAGCTAACGTTACCATATTACAACACAGTCAAGGTAAGTAGTAATAATAGTCTACACTAACCATTGTGAAAATACTATACCCTATCTTTAAGTAGAATTAATATCACAATCTTTCATTTGTTGTGGTCTCTCCGAATAAAATAAGGTTCGATGGACTATCCATGTTAATAAGCTACGAATATATGGTAAATAGAAAGTAGAATAATATTGCCTAAGCGACTAACAGACATTATATTGTTACAGTGATAATTATACAACTTTTTAAAATACCATAAAACCAAAAACGCTCGATCTTGGTCACCGTTTAAATATATTACATGTCAATAATTTTACTGATACAGTCTAACTTCAAGGAGTGAACGTCTAGACCTGACTATTCCAAACAGATATCTAATATGTATGTGAAAAAGTAAAATTATGTGCCTTGAACTATGTCATACATTGCTTTAATTCATATCAAAGAAATTAGGGAAATAATCTGGCTGTATATATACAGCGTGTGGCCCAATGTTTTACATGTTGTTTGGCCCAACCTTTTTGTTTATTGGGATATGTATATATTACTGCCACGCGATTACAAATGTGAAGCCATCTATAGAGATCATATGTAGTTAAAATAACTAACACATAATATCGCTGTGACGAGCCAGTAAAACCTGGCAGTTTATTGGCGCTCGCGAGCTTTATGGTACGACATGTGCTGGAGGAGTTAGCAAAGCGGAGTGCGAAAATTCGAGATAAACAAAAGAATAAAAGTGATCCGATAACTCAGAAGGTACTTACATTTAATAATAAGAGCAGCTGATCTAAATATGGAATGACGTAAGTGTGGAACGAAGTCAATACAAAAATCGAAGCAGAGTTGGTAAAGCAAACTTTTGAAAATGCTACGTTTTCCAAACTATGACCTTTACCAGTTGCGTTTCAGTTTCATTGTTTCATTTTTGTGGTGATGGAAAGCTGGATTGCTAGTGTTAGTTCTTGTTATACCTGCTGGTGCTCATATCATGATAAAATTTATACACAAACAAACAGATCACAATAAAACTATCTCAAATATCTTCTGCATTTTGTTCCTATTGATGTTAAAATTAACTGAATGATTAAATTTACTTTATTTCGTATATTATACTGCCTTGATTCTTCAAAAATAGTGAATAATCTTTCATGAGCAAAAGTTGTCACACTGATTCATTGATTATTATATACGAGCGCTATTAAATTGTTTCAACGTTCAATGGATTCACAATCTGATTGGATTCATTATCACCAACTTTGTTATTGGGAATTGATTAGGTGTTGCGCCTAAGTTTACTCACATTCTGTATTACATAAAATGCACCAGTTTGAATAGAATAGAAGGCTGGATTGCCTACGTTAGATTTTGTAATGGCTATCTCTCAGTTGACTCAACTTTCTATCAAATAGATCGACCAACGGAACTGAACCTAGGTGTTCAGATAGGTTTTACTCGTTGACTATTCTACCGGAGATTCGGTAATCAGCTAGCAGATAATTTATTCTAGGCTTATGAATATTTATGCAGTGTCTTCATAAATTCTGTCCCAGAAGACAAGAAAAATCAGTTCATATCAAAGTCACATTTATTATTTAGCATTTTGAAGAATGCTCTAAAATTGCCTCTAGTTTCTGTATATAGCAGCGAGAATAAGTTTATCTAAAACAGCCAAAAAATTCAAGGGGTCAGCTTAGTTTCAGTTCTTTGAAACTTTTTTAATAACTTAGCGTCCTTTTAAGACAAAGACTGTCTACGTGTATGCATTGCTCAAATTTTGGTCTTATTAATACAATGTACAAGATTCAACATGTACTACTATCTACATACCTAAGTCTGACACAGATTATGAGCTGTCCGAGTTTGATTTCTTGAAATATGACATCATTTGACTAACAGAAGATAGATCTGTGTCAGTTATTTCTCCTTTATAGTGTGGTAGACTGGTCGTTCCTTGTTGGATCTCGCTAAATTCAACAACACCTATTTTTCTGGAAAAATATGGCTAATGAGTGATTTTTCAGTCCTACTAATCCTCTCATTGAATAGTAGTTGTTCGGCCTCTTCCTAACGAAAAATAACTGTTCATGCAAAGTATAGTGAAGGTTCAAAGATTATTCTTTTGGGAAGACTTAAAATAAACAGTCGAAGGATTTTAGGCCATTAAATTTACTGTAATAGTAGATTCCGTGCACGCATTGTGTTCATGTGCCGAGTCAAAGACCGTTTTTTCCGTCTTCTGAATGCATTTACATCGTTTTCTGATGTACATTTGGTATCAGAAGAAAATCTCAAAGGGTTGTTCAGAAAAACAAACCGTTACGTGAACTGTAACTCTTACATGTTTAGGTCGAAATTGAGGCAAATACATGTTACAGAAGAGTACATTTCACTAGTTTATATCCTATTAAATAAAAATTTTAAATTACAATCTGTAACGTAACCTTTTTTCATCTGATAGGTTATCATAAACGCTTACCGAAAAATCAGATAATGACATAGATATCACCTCTGTTCGTTGGCTTCCAATATACAATTAACAATTAGCCAACTTTGTATTCGCTTCAATCAACTGTAATGATAAATCTGTATTGAAATTTGTGTAAGCGAATATTTATTAGGAGGTAAATTAATATATAGAATTTTGATGAACTTCAAAAGCTTTCGCTGATACATAGTACATTTAGCTGTCTCTAAATTCTACGTTTGTACATAACGGTACTCGCTGCTTAATATGGATAAACCATCAAAGTTTGGTTGCGGGTGAACTCCATAAAATTTGAGCACGTAAGTCAAGGTTCGACGAACGGCTTCTTGATCCTAGATTCGAACACATCATCAGTTAAATAAACTTCAGTTTCAACTTGTTGACCCTCATCAGCACATTTTCAGTACTCGTCAATAACTCTGTCAGGAACCCTATAGTGATTTAGTATTTTGAGCAATAGACCATTCGTCACCATTCTTACTATGATCTTACCCAGTCGTATACATTTTGTGCCTAGCGGAATCATTATAAATTTAACCGTATTACATGGAACGGGACAAGCTCACAAAACATTTGTGAATGTTTGTTGGAAAAGTAATTTGAAGTTATGTAACTAATACATACCTAGTAGGAACAGATTACTTAAGTGGTTTATAGTGTGTTTACTACAAAATAATGTCATTAGAAAAAATTCGCAATTATGTTAACATAACTCATATTACTTAAGTCTTAGATGATGTAACCACACTACAGTATATTTTTAAAAACAACAGAACGTATTCATCAACTTTTATGAAACTTGAAATAACATATTTCAGCACAAAAAACAATACACAAATTGGGATCATGAGAAATATAAACCCCCTGACTCTACGGCATGACTTAATGAAGTTTAGTAATAATGAAAACTTTTTAACGTGCATATATAGTCAAAATATTAATGTTAAGTAATGTGCATTTTCACACAAGCCTATTCCTGACGATTTTAGTAAAAATCCAATAACTGATTATAATCTCGTGGAAACACTGAAGATGTCTTACAAGACGCATCGTAAACCCGAAAAGCGTGAAATTAAAATAAGTTGAAAGATTTATATTAACTTCTGTTTCGAATCATAAACAGTATCCAGACCATAAAGTAGTAGATATACAACTAAGAAAACTCGTTAGTATGCTCGGGAAGATAATATCCACTGCTACAGACTCTTGAATGTCTTTTGCCGTGAAACGCCTGGCCTCTCAAATAATTAGTACCATATAGTTGCAGAGTTTGAATCGTAGGTTGATTTTACTTAGGAGTGAGTGAGTATGTGCATCTTAGTTAGGCTAGTTCTGCAACAGCAAGTAGATATCACATCACTTAACAATCAGTTAGTATCGTGAGGAAAGGCGTATGAAATAACAATGCATAGGGACGAATATCTGCCATCAGTTCGTCAGGGATAATAAAAGAAAACCATTATTTTGGACCGCTAAAGAAGAGTGGAAAACTTCCAGAAATGTATTTTAGAGAACTAACTAATTTATTCTGGTCGTGTGTAATGTAAACATCACATTTTTGTTACTGTTATGTTCCTCTTACTCTATGCTCCCGGTTGGTATATTTATTATTAGCGTATCGTCTCTCATTATGAACTATAGTTAATTAATTGTGTACAAGTTACCTCTGTTCACTGCCACAATCTCTTCTGTTTTGTATTAATGTAAAATCCCTAATTGGTTTGCTTTGCGGTCTGAATTTGTGTATGTATATAAACGCATGATTAAAATACAATATGACCGGCGATTTAACTGGATTGATTGTGTCTGGTTGGCTTGTAGCTGTTGTTTTCTCCATTCCGACTACGGGGGCTTGTAGTTGTGGGGCTGACGTAACCATATTCTGATTAGCAGTTATCAAGGACATAGCGTATTTTTTTCCAATACATAACAAAAACAAAATAAGTGAGATTAAGATAATGCAGACTGGCGAATGCTAATGAACATATTGAGGAATCCCTAGTAGTGCATAGTGACATCGGTGATACTAATGGGTGTGTTGTAGTAGAGAATGGTTAGCCAGTGTTTCAGAAGGAAGACAGAACTCTATGATCGTAGAATTAGTCACCAAACATCTTTCTGAAAATGAAATATCTGCGGTTGGGACAGGTCGAAAAATACAAATGCAGCATACGCTCTTTGATAAATATAACCTTAAACACGTACTTTCTCTTTGTTGTGACATCCTACATGGGCCACTCTACCGTAAGGGAAACTTTACATTGTCATTATTGGAACACAATTGCATCACAGTTAGAGAACATAGATTTACCGTACGGATAGGCTTAGCGCAGGTGTTAGAATTTATCGAAGAAAGACGATTTTAAATAACCCTTTAGTACTTCTACTTATGAACAGAGTCTCCTTTGTCGACAAAGCTTACTAATGACTAATTTCAGTTATAGAACAATGGAATATATCAATTTTGCCTTCTCCTGTTACTGCATACTGGATTCTTCGTAGTCGTATTTTTCATTTTGCCTTGATAACTATTGGATACTTAAATTAACGCATACATTCAGGTGGTTTTCACACCAGATTTTGATTCAGATCGTAATGCTATTTTAGTAAATTCCCTTCAGATAAAGCGCAGTTTTAATAATGTACTCACGTTAAGTATAACATTATGTTCAATCTATTATGTGACTGCTTAAATTCGCGCAATGATTTGAAGTTTCCCGTAACCGCGGAGCAAATCAGTACTGTTATCGATGAATAAGCTTGAGAATTGATACTTACTTTATGACTGGTACGAACCAGAATGTCTTTTATTCGCCTTATTAAGTTCACTCAAAGTTTTCAAACTCCTTAGCTGCAGCAGAAACTTGTTGCGAAGGTCATTGCAAAGTCCAAACAACTTGTATCCATTGATTTCATGCTGTCGATGGACTATTTCTAATTTTCCATTAGCACGAGATTGGCGATAAGCAACAGTTTGTCCATAAACCTGTGATGTAGGCTGATAATAAGTCTGAGATCGTAAAATGTTTATGACTGCACATTCGATGCCTATTTTCAACATCTTAATAACTAAACTACAGCAGCTTTTGGGCCATCAACCTAATAGGTAAATAATAAATAAATACAAGTATCCTGAAATTGTAAAGGTGATACATCGGTCCCAGGATATTGTATGGGGGGTGACAGTTGTATCTCACGTTTAATCTCATGGTATTCTATGCTGATTGAAGGACATTCCCATTGTCGACACAAATTTTGCAGCTAACCATGCTTTAGTGTTGAATCCATCTATACGTCGAAAAGAGTTCCGTTAATAAATATATTTCTAATATAATTTACTGTGCCTTTCACTTTATTTTGGTATTTGGACATCCGAGACTCACTGCTCTCAGTAATGAAGACGGAAGTCAATTTATGCTTAATTCTTCTACATTTGATACAGTAAAATAGAAGTTTGGGTTGTGTGATTGTAATTGTCGCATGTAAGATTTAGTATTTCCTCTGGTGTTCTCGGATTCTGGTAATAAATCCCTTTAGAACAGACATTTTACGATTCTCCAGCTTCTCAACGGTAAGATAAGCTGCATATAAAACTCTTAAAGTGATTACATGTTTTTTTCGCTGGTGTTTGGTGTCGATTGTCCAGTTTTTTGAGACAGCTTTGGGGTTGGTTTCTATTATCTTAGCTTCCTATAAATTCGAATTAGCTATCAGGTATGCTTGATATGCCGTGGATGAGCTGAACCTAAAAGTAACAACTTTCTGATCACTGCCTAATCGGTAAGAGGTAATTAATTTGACTGAAGTAGTCTCCACAATTTAGAATGGAATTAAGGATAAACAAATGTGTCGTAAATTGTGCGGGGTGACTTTTAAATAAATAAATCAATAGTTTTTATTCTCATGTATCATTTTGTACATGAGAGAATGCCAGTTTACAGGCATGATCAGAAAGATATGAGTTTACATTTATGCAGATATTTTGACAGTGTCATAACATAAAATCAGTTGAATTGAAAACCAAACCATTTGCAACAATGTTTACGGTGCTAATACTCAAAATATATGGATTGTAGCACGGTTCATAAATTACAGAGAGACGAGCGCTCTCTGACCACAGCGTTACGATTTCAAAAACGGCTGAGTTTGCGGAATGGATGAGGTGCAGGATAAGACAAGGAATACTCGGTAGTAAGATTCCTGTTTCGGCGGATATGTATCGTGAGGTATTGAGGTCTGCATGGTTGATATTCGCGTAAGAGGTATTTTGATAGTCATTGATGGGGGGTTCACGTGCTTTGTCAAGGCTAAAGAAACAGTAGACTCTAGAATTTTTCGATCAAACGAATTTGTCAGTTACTCTGTCTCATAGACATCGTAGTTTGGGGATGGTGAAATAAATCATTTATTATGAAGCTTCTGCTCCTTGTCAGCCGAGTTTGCACTTTTTTAGAGATAGAGTTGTTATCTTTGCATCATAAATTGTGATGTACTAGAACTGTGTTGTTGTCTTGCTGTTCGCCCATTCCAAATGATATATTACTGTCTCACATGCCTTGCTGTCATGTACAACCGATTTTGTAGGCAGTATAGATAACCTGTTTTTCCCATGATAAGTAGTTTTCCCACGCTTAAAGCCAAACCTATAAGTTCTACTAATGTGGAAATCCTAACGCTGTGCATCATTCCTACTCGTATCCGAGGTGGATCAGGTTTTAATAGCAGAAGTTTTATCGGTACTTTTGGGATGAAGTAGCTTTTTTAGTATGATGTGGGCGCTGGTGTTACAGGCTGTTAGTCCTATTTGATATATATCCTACCAACACACAATGGACTTGGCATGGCCTATGTGCAAACTTTCACTATACGAATGCCTATTAAGAGACTTTTATCTGTTCGAACTCCTCTCACTTATCCTCGCTTCATTTAATCCGCCTCTTGATACAATCAGGTAGACTGATGTCTGTGTTAGGTTAGGTTCTAGATCTACTAAATTTATTTGAGCTTTTTTTACAGTACGTCGTAATCTATTGTGAAAATTTTTAAAAGAAGTCTGAACTTTATGATATTATGGTCTTGTTTAGGATCAAACACTATAGAAATGTGTTTACTTATTCCTCTTTCTGTTTCTGGAAGTAGGTTGCATATTATTTGATTAATGAGGTCCCAGGGATGCGCAAACCTGATTACTGATTCCTTTTACGGATACTCTTTCAGTCTATGTAAAGTTACATAACCGTCTAGGAGACTCGGCTTAGCAAATTTTGAGTCCGGTCTAATATTTTAAAAATTTAGCACTGACTGACACTAATCGAAATAACAATAAAGTCCTCGGATAAATGGTTGATTTGTGTTATTTAACATTCCTAAATACCACCTTCTTAGGAATCCGAGTTGATTTTAAATTAATTGTTTATATTCATGACATATTATTTAGGCTGGATATTGTTTAAAGACAGAAAGCATTGGTTTCCTACTTTGTTGTATTATGGGATACTTGTTACAATCCACACATATGTCGTGCCATAAACAAAGCCTTGGATATTTAGCTCTGCAGTGACCATCCCCCCTCTCACAGTCAACACCACCGTGCATCACTGTCATATTATTGACGATTTCAACACATCCGGCAGTTTTGAAGCGTTATAAGTACGCAGAATTTTAGGCATTGTAAATTATTTTAAACAGAATTCAATGTTAAGATTAGGTTGGGGAGGGCATAAACTTACAGTTCATAATTAATCTTAACTATGAGAATAAGCGTTTAAGGTTAATGTTAGAGATTAGATGTAGAAATAAGTTTAAGATGTGAATCACAGTGGTAGCACTAGTTTGCATTAATAGAAAGTAAAAAATTTTCGAATTCTGGTTATTTATGCTAAAATAATCACGAATAGACCAGTGAATAAAGATAAGCATAGGCTATAACTATATGAATTAATTGTATTGTATTATATAAAACATCTGTTTGCATTGTTATACCAATAACCATAAATTATTCAATCAGTTTCTAGTACATGAGTGCGGATATGTGCTAAGAAGAGACAGAACCAGTCATTTTTCATGTAATTATTCTTATTTTTGCCATGATTTTATCAATTGTAAAATGGACGGTAACTGGTACTGTCGTTTATTTTCTCCGCATTGACCTTGTATTTTGTGATTAATTGTAGTGCATTTTTAGTGTGCTAATTATTCTAATTTTTGCAAGGTCGTTGTTGAAACTATATATACAGAGTCTGGACAGAATAGAATCGAATCTTCTCAGTGCTGTGTTTGTGCCCTCTTGATTTTAGCTTTGGGCGGGTAATCAGTTGTCAAGTTGTTAGTCACAGTTCCGAGTTTCTGTTCGCGCAGATAATTCATCGCGTTAAAGTTGTGGTTAGTGCTCTCGGGGTATAAGGTAGGCGTTAAGTCATATTAGTAGGCGACATATCAATATGGACAAAAACATTATAATCATAGTCTAAGCTGTGTATTCAATAGTTATATGCCAATAATTATCAAGTTTCTTGTTAAGTTGATTAGAAGTGCACAATTTAACGAATGCAAATTCGAGAACCAAACTGTTAACACTATACATTAGTATACAATATATACATATAAGTGTGCAGTAGTCAAGCATTGTTTAATGTCCCTATATATATATATATATATATATATATATATATATATATATATAATGTTTATAGATAGAAAATAGTCATTTTGAAAGTTATTTCACAAAAATGTAACCTATGAACGTTGTTACTACATACTTACTTACTTACTTATGCACGTTACGCCTCCCTGAGGAGCATAGGCCACTCACCAGGATTCTCCATTTAATTCTCTTTTGAGAAATCCTTTCCCATTGTTTCCAGTTGCTGTTCATCCTTTTAATGTCTGCTTCCAATTCTCGACGCAGCGTGTTCTTTGGCGTTCCTCTTTTCCGTTTCCCAGCAGGATTCCATGTTAATGCTTGTCTTTTGATGCAGTCTGATGGTTTGCGTAATGTATGTCCTATCCAGTTGTTACTACCTGTTTACTAATTTATTCCTATCTTCCTGTTTTTTTCACATACATAACTGATTGTATTACTTGATGTATTTATTACTGACTAAAACAATACAGTTTGAATAAGATATTGTTTTCTCTTAGTATTATTCAATATTCTACTTTCAGAAAAGATAATCAACATATAACAATGCAATTATTATCATAGTTATTAACTATCATTGTTTTAATTCATATAATTCATTAGATGAACGGTTAATTTAAAACAAAGTTACACTTGAATAACATGGTATATGGTGACGCCCTTATTAATGGTCTAGTTAGTTAATGTATACTAATTTGTATAAGAGAGCATGTAACTATTTCATTAGTAATAGAATAGTAATAATAGAAAACAATTCTATTATAAATGAAATGTTTACTGGTTGAATAATTTACATTAAACAATGTAGACTGAACTGTTTCATTAAATCTATCTAATGTCTATGATGTTGATGATGATGACCGCCATCATTATTATGTTTTTTTTTTAAAAAATTCAACAATTACATCATTAAATATAATTAAGTCTTTATTTCATCATGTAAAACAAGGATTCCGTTTTATTTTCGGCAAATTTATTGTCATAATACAAAATTATGTATATAGATCAAGATAGTAGTACAATAAAACAATTGATCAAACATAACAACATAAACAAACAGAAAAACTAAAGTGGATTTTAATTGTTTGTATTCGTTACAGGGTAATGTTGGGTAGGTACTGTTGTAAACCGAAGTAACTGGAGGGGTGGGGTGTAAGCACTCGACACCTATTCTATTTGTTATGACGGGATTGTAAGAACTAATACAGTGAGCAGTACCAACATGAGTGTCCAATCGATGCCCTTGCGTCTGTTTAAAGCTTACCTAGTAGCAGATCCTAAGTGCAGAAGAATACAGGGTGGATGAAGCAACTAGATAAAATCAAGTCGCATTTCAAGCAACCATATATACATATAAATAAACTGACTACTCAGTCAACCAAATAGAAAATTAGCAGAAATACACAATAATACAGACATTGGTAGTAAACCGGAATAGCATTAGTTCATAAAGGGAAAATCATATACTAACCGTCAGTAGGTCAAATGGGGGAAAGAGAGCGAGAGGGTCATGATAATCATAGAAATAAAATATTTACTTTATATACAAATAAAGCAATCGAAATAGTCATCTAAAGAACAGTTTCAAGAATCACTTGTTCTTTACAATGCCTGATATAACATCGTCCTAATATGACATACCTCCGCAGCATTCACAATAGATTTCATCAAGGAATGCAAGCCATTATCTTCACGTCTCATGACGAACGCAAGAACACCACCACCACTGCAAAAACCTGAATCTAATAGAAGAATTCCCACTTACATCAATTTGTGATGTAATGTGACAATTCATTCTTGTCACTGGTGATAACTATTTCACTCACGACAACTCTGAACTTCATCAGACAATATTTATCACTAGAAATTCATGAACATATTGAAGTCAATCATTAGTCATCTGATGAACATAATTGGGTTGATGTGGATTGGTGGTGATATTAATTACATTTCACGGACTGATGTTGGTTGCATACTACTGAAGACGAGAGTTCACTAGACAACTGTTTTGTGTTAGTATTGAACTATTTAGTAATGCTCATCTAAGATTCTCTTTGGGCAATAAAACCCTATGGTGAATTATTTTAAATTTATAAAGTTAAGCAGTAAGAATAAGGTAGAAACTATAGAGCAAGTGTGATATTGGGTTGAGCTGAATTGACAGTGACATTTTAAAGGTAACCATAGAAACAAGAACAAATTCGCGTTTAAAGAGATAAGATATAGAACAGTGAGAATTAGTAGAACCAAAGAACAGACGTGATGAGCGTGGAAATAACAAATACATAATAAATATAGAAGTCATGTTTGGTGGAGTTCAGACTTATAGGAAATGAGACAGTTATCACCACTGATAATGGATGATTGTCGCGTTATATGTCACAAATTGATGGAAAGGAGAAGCTTATCATTAGATGCCAGCCTAATAGTGCAATGATTTAGGTGTTCGCTAACCTGAAGACAGCTAGGCTGAATCTGGAGTGTGCACTGAGGAATTTTACACTAGAGGAAAATAGCTGCGTAGCAGTTCTCCTTGGTTTTGAATGGTACCTTACCAACACCAATCTGTGATGCATTTAATCAATTTAGTATTTAAAAACCTTGTAATCTATCGTTCTTCAGTCATCATCATTATTATTAGAGTGATGATTTTAGGTACTAATGAGAAAGCAAGAGTGACAGGATGACAAGAATGATTGAATTAGTTATTTTAGTGAAACATATGTTGATAAGTTTCTAATAAGATGCACTTCAATGAATAGTGACCGATTTACACTGACGTTGATTTGTCGTCAGACTGAACAATTAACTAAAACCTAATGCCCAAGAGATTTACAAAACACTAAACATACATACGAAGTAGAATGTAATTTAGTAAATAAGAAGGGTTAATATACTGTATCACTTAAATGACTACCAAGTAATGAAGAATACAAGATGTAATAAAGACTAAGCTAGAAAAGCTATGTAAACAAACTTGGGTGCTTAGTTTAAAGTAAAACAACAACAACCTGTGAACTGGGGGGGGGAAGTATGATGTGGTATGGTGATTTCATGGACACAGCACAGTTTGAAATACAGTAATTTAGTGTTTACTTAATATTTAGTTAACTTAGTTTAAAATGATGGCTTTTAAATATACAAAACAAAGAACACAGAGATTGCGGTTTTCGTTTTCGCCATCATCATCATCATCATCATCATCATCATCATCATCATCATCATCATCATCATCATCATCATCATCATCATCATCATCATCATCATCATCATCATCATCATCATCATCATCATCATCATCATCATCATCATCATCATCATCATCATCATCATCATCATCATCATCATCATCATCATCATCATCATCATCATCATCATCATCATCATCATCATCATCATCATCACATGTTTTGCTATATGAGGAATTAAAACATACAAAACTATGAGTATAATTAATAATAATAATGATCTGGGGACTAATTTCTGTTATTCGTTTAATAAATCCCCCTTTCTATCGGGATACGAATTTAGTCCATTTTGCATTGTCAGTCACAAACTTTTCTAACCTAAGGACTCTTATTATAAACTGAATGTTTTTTATAAGTCTGATACAACATTCTATTATCATAAAAAATAATAGATTAAATCAATGATCTTGAAGTTTGTATTCTTAAAGTTTGTGCGATTATAAAGAAGTACACTGATATCCTTCATTGCTATTTGATGTAATCAGTAGATTTATTTAAAGATAAGTCAGACTAATACTGCTTGCCTTAATTAGTTGAAATTATAAAATGTAGCATTCCTCATAGTTTACTTTGAACGTTATACTACTAACGAGTAGCAAAAATTAATTGTAAGATATTTTACATTTATATCAAGTTTGCACTATGTACTATGTTAGACTGTGCAAAAGTTACAGATTCCATGAGACGAAACAACTGTAAACCAGTTATCATCAAACTAATTTAAAGTCTTGCATACAACAGATTAATGCCTTATTCTTGTTGAAAAAGGAAATTCTCTGTGGTCAATATATGTGCCTTGGAATTTACTTTCAAACTTATATTCGATATTCATTGTTATAATTGATTGTAATATTGCTCATTTAGTATTGCACGAAAAAAAAGTATATTTATTACTTATCTTTAATTTAGAAATTTTTAACGCTAAACAGGTAATCTAAAGTTCTATAACATATGTAGATAGAGACGACGAATGTTGAAGATTATCATTCATGGATATGTCAAACAAAAGCATAGAATTATCATCTCAGGATTGATGATCTGTTTGAATATTTGATTATTTTTATCGGCAGAGATATATATAGTCTGTTAGACAAATTTTGTATTTTCTAAGAAACTTATTTCTCTTCTGTTTAGTATACTATTAACAAATTATTTTTTATTTTTTACTACTTACAGAACTTCAGTAAACCAGTTCATCTGTGAAATTTCAAATTAGACATTTTCTCTTGAAAATGTAAATTCAAGTTTTTGAGTGTGATTTCAGCTAACACTGAGATATTGAACTTTGGGTTGTATAAATAAACATATACTGGAGAAGCAACGTTCTCTGATATTTTTTTTTTGTACTTTCAAGATTCCAAAGTTTTCTGCACATATCTTGATGTACTATTGTCACAATCTAATAAGTCAGTTAAATCGTAACTCTTTTCAGAAAACAATGGCTTAAAACTTACTAAATAAAATAAATAATTCTAAATCCGTTTCTTACCTATTTTCGAGTATTAAACCTTATTTTGTATGATGGACGACATAAAATTTCAAGGGATCTTCGATATGACCTCCGTTACAAGTACATAAAAGTTATAGTAGGTTTAAGACCAAATCATCTGATTCTAATAAGTAAGGTTTGGTCATTGCCACTTATTATTACCAGTAACAATACTTCACAATTGATTTAAAGGTTGACCACTAGCACAGGTAAGTTATATACGTTTATTGTTAGAACTAATGAAATTTATTCTATTACTTCTGTTGAAAAATATTATGTTGCTTTTTAAAACGAATATTCAAGGCCTACAAATAATTCAACTGCTGGTATCACTGGTCATGTGTTTTTTGATTATTCTGTACAGGTGAAACTAAACTACACCGCTGACCTTGAAATGACCAATGAGAATCAAGTTATTACTTTTAAGGTTGCGAGCGCATTTAAGTTCAAAATGCTTACTTTGGATCGGCTTATTGAAATGTTTAGTGAGGACAATATTATTTCTAATCTACAAGCTTTTGGACTACTTCGGAGAGAGTTAATTTGTAATTGTGGCCTTAATACGACTCAAATACCGTACAGAGACAGTCGGGATGGAGTAACGTTTCGATGCAATAGCTGTTGGCGAAGAAAGTCAATAAGAACAGGCAGTTTTTTTAGTAAATCTAAACTAACACTGCGGCAAACCTACATGTTAGTTGTCTTGTGGAATATGCAGTTGCCTGTTACTCTGGCATCGTCTCTTACAGATGTAAGCAAAGCATCAGCGGTGCAATGGTATCAACACTGCAGAGACGTATGCTCAGAAATGATGTTGCGGTTGAATCTATCACTCGGAAGCGTCGGAAAAATAGTTGAAATACATGAATCGGCCATCAGAAAGAGAAAATATAATAGAGGAAGATCTGTAAAAACCGAATGGGTAAGTAATAACTACTTTAAACTTACTGGTAGGTTTTTGGTATTTATGACCGAACATTAGGAAAGGGACATTTTCAGTATGTCCCAAACCGAAATGCAAGAACCCTAATACCAATAATCCAAACGTATGTTCAACCAGGATCCATTATTTATACTGACGACTGGAAAGCATATCGTCCTCTCCGTAGACTCGGATATGCTCACCATGTCGTAGTTCACCATAGACATTTTGTGGACCCAAGTACTGGTGTTCACACACAAAACATTGAGGGATACTGGTCGCGTCTAAAGGAGTTTCTTAGACCTTATAAAGGTTCTAGAAACAACATGATTTAGAGCCTTATGGATAAATTCTAATATCGTTCATATTTTGAATTTAAAATAAATGAACCCGTCTCCAACTTGCAGAAGTTCATAAATCATGTAAAAACAGTATATCCTGTGTAATTGTCTTTAAAAAATTTCGTTTTTCATAATAAATAATGATTTTATCTACCAGTGCATTCTCATTGGCTAAAAGGTACCTCAAGGTCAGCGATGTAGTTTAGTTTCACCCAATTGAGGCTATGGTTGACATGTGATTTCAACGTGGACGTCTAAAATTAAAGTTAGAGTATATTTTTTTAGAATGTAAGTGAATTCGTCTTGGATTAGGAGAGAGGCTACATAAAGTTTGATGAGTCGATTAAGAAATAAATAGTAGTTTCTATCTAATCAACTAGTTGGACTACTCTTATTTCAAGAGCATTAGAGGCGATAGGCAAACGTCTAAAAATAGTATTGATTATCACTTGATACCTAATATTTGTTTGTAATAAAGTTGGATCATTGAAAAAAGTGAAGACGTATTGCACACTTTGTGAGGATCACGATATCTTTCTGAAAGAGACATACAAGATGCATATTTGCAAATTTCTATGACTTGCTGCTTAACTTGGTACCATTAATATCCTCATTGACCATATTTAGAAATACATTTCTACTATCATTATTGTTATTATCACTATTATGTGGTCTACATCACCTTGTCCAGTAATGAATCAATTTATCCTAATAATTGGTGTTGCATTTACCAACATGTAATTGTAATTTATGCCACGAATAATGAGTTTTACATTCAACGTCTATTAAAATTATTCCTTCACTTTTGTGATATAAAAGTTCCAGCAAACTCAACCACAAGATATAACACTAATCTTTCTTACATAAATATAAAGATGATGTAACTGAGACCTCTGTTCGATACAGACAAGGAGTGAGAAAAACTGGTAAACTTCGTAGTCTGACCTATTGTGCAGGTTCAAATGTTATTCTGATTACTAACGTTCACATTATTAACATGTAGTCAAACTTATGTCATAATTACATAATCTAGTCATCTCAACTATCTTCTTCAATAATTAATTTAAAGTGACCCATTTGTTTTATTATATTTATAATAAGCTTCTGTCATACTCTACACTAAAGTTATCATTAATAATTTCTTGCATTAACTATCTATTAATCCATCAGTACTCTTAGTAAACTTAAAGTTAGATGTGCCTGGGAAATAAAATCCGTTACATTAGTTTCGTCTTCATTGAAACACATCACTGTGGTGTAACCATATCTGCGTTTGTGTCTACACCGGCAGTTTGATTCAGTTCGTTCATGCCGAAGGTCACCTCATTCGCTACTAGGCTGCTGAATATAAGTGCCACTCTTGTAAGATGGCTATATCTGTATTATCTAAAAGTGCATGAATCTTCCCCTTTGAAATCGATCAATCTCTGTTGCTATATGGGCATCCTCAGTGGATTATCTCGTTACCACGATATTTCCAACTCTACTTGTAATCATGTAATATCATTGAATAAAGACTGCCAGCTAAGCATGCACACAGAGCAACAGATACTGATTGATTTCAGTCCATAACAACATCAATTGGAAAATATTAACACTTTCGTATTATGTATCAGTACTCAGTTATAAAATCATAAATTCAATCACCTTACAACTCCACCTTCCAAATAATTTAATAGCACAGAGAATGTGGATCAAGAGAATGATTTTAGTTACATTTTGTTCTCTTAGTTGAATAGTTTAATTGTAGACCTTTCATTGTCATTCAAGAATAACAAACCGATTCTTCGTAATTGAATCATTTCACATAGAGAATGTTGTATGTATGATAAATATTTTCAATCATCTAAAATCAACAATCTGTATACATCTGATGAGAATGCAATGAAATGCATAGAATTGAATTTATTCTGTAAATATATACATTCTATTATGGCATTATGATTAAATTCACCTCTAATACAGTATTTTAAAGCAATCACTTCTCAATGTATATTGACTTACATGAAATTATGTACTATCTATAAAGTATAATAACAACTAGGTGAAGTACAAGTATAACTTAAAAGAAAAATGTTCAGTACAAAAAAAAACTTATAAAACAGCTTACTCGTAAAGAAGAAAAAAAAAAGGAGAAGACATACTAAAAACTGTATCAAGAATTGGCTGAATTGGAAATATCAACCGTTAGGAGCCGACTCAGTGGTCCAATGGCAAAGCGTTCGCTGCGGAGCCAGAAGGTCCTAGGTATGATCCCCGACGGGGTCGTGGGTGCGCACTGCTGAGGAGTCCCATACTAGGACGAAACAGCTGTCCAGTGCTTCCACGAGATCAATGGTTATCTGATTCAGATCAATTCGTGATATCAAAATTGAATTATACTGAAAACAATTTGTTGTTAAGCAATAAAGTGAAATTAACATTCAGTTATTAGTAAATTAGTAATTTGATACAGTTTTAAATGTAATTTAACATCATCACTTTCATTCAAGATACTATTAGAAGTTTTAATTTGTCAAAAAAATGTTTTTTTGTCCGGTTTTACCTATAAAGCTCGTATAATGTTGTTTCAGTCCATTACAAATCAACGAGAAGATACAAGCTTATCCTAATTATATATATATATGCCCGTTGCACAAGTGTGACTGTCTGGACACAGTAGCCTAGTGGTGAACACGGTGGCGTTTGACACGAAGCGGACTGAGTTCGAATCCCAGTGTGAACATCAACATTGAGATGCAGGTACATCCAGCCGATGAGTCCCAAACAGGACGAAACACGCGTCCTGGATTCCGCTTGCCAGTCACAATCCAACTTAAATATATAACTTGTGTAATAACGCTATATCGAGGCAACCTGCTCAGGATGCACATATGGCAACAGAGACTGACCAGTTTCAGTCTATTACAAATCAACGGGAAGATACAAGCTTATCCTAATTATAGTTGTTTTTTATTTATTGAAAGTTCTGCCAAAAAAAAAGTCATCTTTATTTTCATCAGTATATCTTAGAGAAAATTATACTTTATACAAACGTTTAGATTTCTATGCTTAGAGTTATCATTTCATTCAAGAGTATAAGAATATAATGCATTGGATTAAAGATACTGAATAACTATTTTGTTCTTACTTACTTA
Source organism: Schistosoma mekongi (assembly GCA_034768735.1). Classification (NCBI taxonomy): domain Eukaryota; kingdom Metazoa; phylum Platyhelminthes; class Trematoda; order Strigeidida; family Schistosomatidae; genus Schistosoma; species Schistosoma mekongi. The sequence continues at coordinate 8,481,877 of CM068311.1, forward strand.
CTTACTTACTGCCCGTTACTCCTCGCTGAGGAGCATAGGCCGCTCACCAGTGTTCTACATTTAACTCTGTCCTGAGCAATCCTTTCCAGTTGTTTCCAGTTGCTGCTCATCCTTTTAATGTCTGCTTCCAATTCTCGACGCAGCGTGTTCTTTGGCCTTCCTCTTTTCCGTTTCCCAGCAGGATTCCATGTCAATGCTTGTCTTGTGATGCAGTCTGATGGTTTGCGTAGTGTATGTCCTATCCATTTCCACCGTCTTTTCCTAATTTCCTCTTCGGCTGGAAGTTGGTTTGTCCTCTCCCATAGTAAGTTGTTGCTGATGGTTTCCGGCCAACGGACATTCAGTATCTTGCGTAGGCAGTTGTTTATAAATACCTGTATCCGTCTGAGGATGTTTGCAGTAATTCTCCAGGTTTCAGCTCCATACAGCAGGACTGTCTTCACGTTCGAATTGAAGAGTCTGACTTTGAGGTTAGTTGATATTTGTTTTGAGTTCCAGATGTTTTTCAACTGCAGGAATGCTTCCCTTGCCTTGCCAACCCTTGTCTTTACATCTGCATCAGACCCTCCTTTTTCATCGATGATGCTCCTCAGATATGTGAAGGTATCCACCTCTTCCAGAGTTTCCCCATCAAGTTGAATTGGGTTGGTGCTCCCTGTGTTGTATTTGAGAATCTTGCTCTTACCCTTATGTATGTTCAACCCTACTGCTGCTGAAGTTGTTGCTACACTGATTGTCTTTGCTGGCATTTGTTGGTGTGTATGTGCTAAAAGAGCTAGATCATCTGCGAAGTCCAAATCATCGAGTTGCATCCTACTTGTCCATTGAATCCCGTATATTCCCTCAGATGTGGAGGTCTTCATGATCCAGTCGACCACTAGGAGGAAGAGAAAAGGTGACAGCAAGCAACCTTGTCTGACTCCGGTCCTCACTGAAAATGCAGTTGTCAGTTGTCCTCCATGCACAATTTTGCACTGTGTTCCGTCGTAAGAGTTCCGGATGATGTTGACGAGTTTCTCTGGTACACCGTAGTGTCGAAGAAGTTTCCATAGTGTTCTCCTATCTACACTATCAAACGCCTTCTCATAATCAATGAAGTTGATGTACAGGGGCGAGTTCCATTCAATTGATTGTTCAACGATGATCCGTAGTGTTGCGATTTGGTCCGTGCACGACCGATCCTTCCGAAAACCAGCTTGTTGATCTCGAAGTTGAGTCTCCACTGAATCTTTCATTCTGTTCAACAATACTCTGTTAAAGATTTTCCCTGGTATCGACAGTAGCGTGATCCCTCTGTAGTTGTCACATTTGCTCAAATCTCCTTTCTTTGGTATCTTGATAAGATAACCTTCTTTCCAGTCTGCCGGCACTTGTTCCTCTTCCCAGATCTTTTTGAATAAAACGTGGAATATCTTTGCTGTTAGGTCGATATCTGACTTGAGTGCTTCAGCTGGTATATTGTCAGGTCCTGCTGCTTACCCACTTTTGATTTGCCTGATGGCCATCTTGATTTCTTCCATCGTTGGTGGAGTGACATCTATCGGGAGATCTGTAGGTGCTGCTTCAATGTCCGGTGGGTTCGGTGGAGCTGGCCTATTTAGAAGTTCCTCAAAGTGTTCTACCCACCTATTCCTTTGTTCTTCAATCTCAGTGAGTGTCTTGCCTTCTTTGTTCTTGATCGGTCGCTCTGGTTTACCATGTTTATCTGCCAGTTTCTTCGTTGTGTCGTATAGCTGTTTCATATTTCCTTCTCTTGCAGCCTTCTCCGCTGTCGTTGCAAGGCTTTCGATGTATTTCCGTTTGTCAGCTCTAATGCTCTTCTTTACTTGCTTATTTGCTTCTGAATATTCAGATTGAGCCTTGATTTTCTCTGCTCTTGTTCGGCTATTGTTGATTAGTGTCTTCTTGTTCCTCCTTTATTGAATTTTGCTCAATGTCTCAGTGGAGATCCATTCCTTATAATGGTGCTTCTTGCGGCCTAGAACCTCCTGACACGTTGACGTTAGTGCTTCTTTGATTTCTTTCCAGTTGTCCTCCATAGTGGTTTCTTCGTCTTTCGGCAGATTTTGTAAGGCTTGGAACCTGTTGTTGAGAGATATTTTGAATTCATTGAGTTTGTCAGTGTCTCGGAGAAAGCCTGTATTGAACCGTTGTACTGCTGACACTCCAGTTGTCCACTGCTTCTTTAGCTTCAGTTTTATTTTAGAAACCACCAAGTGGTGGTCTGAAGCTATGTCAGCTCCTCTCCTGGTTCTTACATCTTCCATTGATCTTCTAAATTTTTTATTGATACATATATGATCGATTTGATTCTCAGTAGCATGATCCGGTGAGACCCATGAAGCCTTGTGTATGCGTTTGTGGGCGAATATTGTACCACCTATAACCAATTTGTTGAAGGCACATAGGTTTGCAAGTCTTTCACCATTGTCGTTTCTGTCTCCCAGTCCTTGTCGTTCCATGATTTCTTCATATCCAGTGTTGTCCATTCCGACTTTGGCGTTGAGGTCTCCCATCAGTAATGTCAGATCCCTTCCTCGGCAATTTGTTATAATTGATTGCAGTCTATCGTAAAACTGATCATTGTCTTCGTCGTTGCCGTCGTTGGTTGGTGCATAGCATTGGATAATATTCATTGTAATCCCTTTCTTCATTGTTTTGAAAGATGCTTTGATGATCCTGGGTCCATTTGGTTCCCATCCCACCAGTGCATTACGTGCCTCCTTGGACAGCATCAGAGCAACTCCTTGAGTGTGGGGAGCATTTTCCTCTTCGTGGCCGGAGTATAGTAGCGTCTCTCCCGAAGCTAATGTTTTCTGTCCAGCTTGAGTCCAATGAGTTTCTCTGATTCCGAGTATTGTCAAGTTGTATCTCCTCATTTCTGCAGCTATTTGATTTGTCTTCCCGCTCTCCCACATTGTTCTAACATTCCATGTACCTATAAAAATATTTGCTCTGGTTGTTAGAAGGGGGGGCATCGGCCTCATGACTTCCGAAGAATTTCGGCTTTCATCATGAGGCGTCATATATCCTTCCACTCCCATGGCAGAGTTTAAATGGTTTAAATGGTTTATCTTGTTTAATCTGGTTTGCGTTTTTTTAGCAAGTTTGGGTTTTTACGGGATGGGGGTGCTAGCCCCATGCCCAACCCTCCTCCTTTACCTGGGCTTGGGACCGGCAGTAACCCTAGGAGGGCTACAGGCGGAGTTTATTTTGTTCTAGTAAAAGAAAATTTACTAAAGTGTAGTATGATGTAAGCAGTTGTTTTATAGCAGCTATTATCGAAACTCTTAATATTGAATTAAACTAAGAAGATCATTAGATGCTTACAATATATAAATATATTTTGAATTATGATGTTTAGGTTCATAGTAGTACATTCTGATGTACTACTGTGATGTCTAGCTTTCCAAGTGAACTGTAAGCTGAATAACTCATTGTAAAATGTATTTACTCAAGTGAAATATCACTTGGTGTAATTAGTAAAAATTTACAAGTTACCTTATGAGTATATGATATATAATCCATTGTATGTAGATCGTATACAAAACACGATGTTTAAGTAAGACACTTTTAATAACGATAATGTAACCTTTAGAATTTGGATCATTAATTGAAATATGAAAAAATTCTTGTTGGTTTTGTTAACTTATTTTGTTCAAAATCTACAAACTATTCAGTAAACAAGAGTATCATGTGAAATACTTAGTATAAACATGTAAATTGTATGTAGAATCTGATGAAGGTTATCACTATCAGACGATTTGGTACAGGCAAAACTAAATTGTAAACAGCACAATACATTACTATGACACATGCTGATATAAAATACTTCTGTACACAGTCACAGAATAAACTACTGTACTTTATTACGTTATAAGAATGTATTGATACATTATTTCACTGTTTTTTTTTCTAATATCAGGAATCAATTTTTAACAGGACATTTGAATCATATGAGGGAAATCATTTTTAATGAACTACTAGTTTATGCGAATAATTATTCATATTTTTATTTACTCAGGTATCTTGCCTGAATTCGCATGATCCTGTTGATTGACAATCGGATTCATGTAGATTCATAATGGGAAGCAATCACGAGTGGGCTTCTATTGATTAATACTTGAAATACTAATTCATTATTATATCATTAGTATAGTATATTTTACGCTTTAAATTACAATTCAAGTCACAATACTAACTTTACCTTAAGAACATATACATCCCATTGGAATAGTGGAATTTCCTAACTGTCAAGGAGGATTTTAATAATTCTGCTCTCTCATACATGACTGATTTCATTCTCCATTCAGGCAATATTATCAACACACAATCCTTAAAGATTATAACACCTCAAAAATTATAACTTTTTCTTACAATTTACTTGATACCTTAAGCAATAAAAAAATAGTTCGTTAGACAGTATATGATAATTAAAGTCGTATTTTAATTGGGCGTTGTAAGTTAATTCGTTATCACGAAGTAGTTTAAACTAGACAACCATTGACCACCATGAAGTACTGGATAGCTGTTTTGTCCTAGTATGGGTCTGCTCACCACTATGCACCCACGACCCCATCGGCAACTGAACTCAGGATCTTCTGGCTCCGCAACAAACGCTTTACTGTTAGACCACTGAGCCTGCTCCCAACGCCTGTTATCTATAATTCAATCGATTCGCGATAAATTCTCATGACCTCATCCATTACTATCGATGAGTAGCTACCCAACACCCGACTAGATAGTTGTATTTGTTAATTCAGCAGAAAAATTTCCAATGAGTCAAATAAATTGATATAACCTCAGTTCATTTTGTACATTATCGTAAAGAGTAAATGTTTTTTTAATTGACTATTTTAAGATAGACTTTGCTAGTAGATTTTAAAAACATAAATAGTAGGCTGTAAGTTATAGTCAGTGATTCAGATTATATGACAATATGTATTTTCTTTCTACTTTGCAAAATAGCAAGAGAAGGATATAGCATTTGTACATATCATCATCATCATCATCATCATCATCATCATCATCGTAAACCTACGAAATTATCAAGCGTGAACAGCATTATTCATTTGTTCTTTGCATACAAAAGTGACTGGATTTATGACATATAATTATGTAATTATGAATTTCATTCTAAATGTTTTGTATCATCTTTGTAATGCTTTTCTAATTATCTACACTATTGTTGCGTAATAATTACATCAGTAACAATGGATATGATGTGAATTATACAATTTGTTGTTTATATATATATATATATAATATATATATATATATATATATATATATATATTATATATATATATATTATATATATATATATATATATTATATATATATATTATATATATATATATATTATATATATATATATATTATATATATATATATTATATATATATATATATTATATATATATATATTATATATATATATATATTATATATATATATATTATATATATATATATATTATATATATATATTATATATATATATATATTATATATATATATATATATATTATATATATATATATTATATATATATATTATATATATATATATTATATATATATATTATATATATATATTATATATATATATATATATTATATATATATATATTATATATATATATATTATATATATATATTATATATATATATTATATATATATATATATTATATATATATATATTATATATATATATTATATATATATATTATATATATATATTATATATATATATTATATATATATATTATATATATATATTAAGTAATAACTGTAGACTGGTGGAAACTACAATTTATCATTCAGATGAATGGAGAATATATGAAGTTTTATTATTGGGTACTTTCGATTCACAGAAGTGGTTTATTTTACTGTGCTACATCATAGGTTTAACAAATCAAAAATGTTGTTAGTGACATAACTGAATACTTTCGGTGTATATTTTGAACAATCTAGTCACAAAAGCACATACTCATCAATACATTTAGATATTATCGGGGAAGTCTAATAATAGTCGTTATAAGTAGAGGATAGAAGGTGTACAATGTGATAAGTGAAGAATAAGAAGCCAGATAAAAGATGGAAAGGCTAGTGAGTTATCAAGCCATCAAAATAGCAGTAATTAAGTGTGAGGATAGTTGTAGAGTTCCATACTAAAACAAAACGGTTGTCTCTGGTTTTCATTAGTATACAATCAACACTAATCTATGATAAACACAAACAACTAAATGTAATTCATATCACCACAAGTTCACCTCAACTCAATTATGCTCACCAGATGACTAATGAGTAACTTCAATATATTCATGTATTTCTAGTGATAAATATTGTCTGATGAAGTTCAGGGTTATCATGAGTGAAACAGTTATCACTAGTGACAAGGAGAAATGTTCACGTTACATCATAAATTGATGTAGGTAGGAATTTTTCGATTGGATTCAGGTTTTCGCAGTGGTGGTGGTGGTGTTCATGCGTTTATCATGAGACTTGAAGATAGTGGATTGAATTGCATGATGAAATTTATTACGACTGCTACTAACGTGTGCTATGCTGCGATGAAACTACTGGCGTCTACTTTTTAGTTTAGATCAATATTTAATCAATATCAGTCTGTGGCAAGCACAAAGAACTAAATTAGATAGAATCTTACCTTTGAAGAGTATGGATTCAATAAAATATTTTGTCATAACGTTTCAATCAACGAATTATAGTTAAAATATGTTTTAATCAAGTAAAAATATCACCTACAGAATCAGATGAACAGATTTATCAGGTTGTATTGACACACTTAATCAAACTTGTTAATTTAACATTCCATAAGCTAAATAATTCCTACGTGGTATTTCATTGGAATTTCATTACATAAAGTTCAATCAAAGACTCCTATTTAAATATGACTAAAATACACAGACCTACAAATACACTCACACACACACACACACACACACCTCAATCATACTCTGAAATATACACATCAATTATATTTCGAACTATTATATAACAGTCGTATAATGTAAATTACAAATCATTGTATAAAATTTCATCATTCATGATTTATATTACTTTTATAAGTAGTCTCATGTGGATTGCGAAATTTGTTACTGGAAAATCAATACGTTTATTATCAGTTAGTTTAACTATTGACAATGCGTTGTGAATAGTTATTATCTGATTTAATGATGTAATATACAGAAGAAGGAAAGATTTCAGTTCTATGAGCTAAATGATTCAGTAGTAAATTTTTCAAGACAACGATCTTTAATAAGGTTTTGTTCACAAGATAGTCAATATCAATAATTCTGAAAGTCGAAAACCTATAAGCCTATAAGAAAGCCTATAAGTCCAAAACTGTTGAAGGACTGACTATAATGACAAACAACGACTGAACACGCGACGCATAGATGCTAATATTGACAAAGATAAATACCGAAATAATCCAGATATCAGAGCCCGTGTTCTATGCCCTCATGTCTGCTCTATGATTCTTAGTCGCCAAACCGGATAGAAGAACACAAGATAAGTGAGCATGCAGTCAAACAGTCACGCTATATTTTACTCACTTGTTTATATCGACATTAAACCCGACCCCACAACCGATCAGTAAAAAGAATAACACTTCCACTAAAGGATAGTAACGACAAAGTACAAAGAGAATAGATACCGAATGGAAAATGATTTGGTTACAGTTGATGAGTCTAGTTAGAGCTTAGGGCAAGAGGAACATGACAATAATGGAAATCAAATAATTGATTTGCATGTACTCAGAATAAGTGAAATATTCTTCTGAAACACAGTTCAACAAGTTTTTTAGTCTTTTTGAATCGCCAAATATAACAGTGAACATTCTATTTTGATCTGTACTATACATAGCATGAAGCTCAATATCATAATTCAATTCCTTTAAACTCTAAAATAAATGAAATCATCAGTTCGTTATTGTGCATTGAATTTGTCAACTATGATGACTGGTTACTAAAAATCAAGTTTATTGGTGTTTCAATGACTAAGATGATTAAACTTTAAAATTTCACCATCAATGATTCATAGCTCTGGATGTTGACAGGAGACTTGATCGGGTGTCATTCACAATTATAATGTCAGTCTTTAAAGATTTATTCTGATCTATTAATTGGGTTAACTGATTCCCGACGGTAAGTTGTTTAAAATAACGTTAAATGAATGGTAGATTGGATAGAGTTCAATGTGTCGGTTGGCTGGTGAATGCTAAGGTCTTAAGATTCTAACCACGAATGGTTATCAGTTAGTCATAAACAACAGAAATCCTGGCACCAAGTCGACTTGCCAAATTAATACAACGCGATCAAATTAATATGACAAATACTACGGTGTATTTTATCAAGAATGAATGGAAGACAAACAGTAGCAACAGATGCATCACAGTAAGTGATCCATTTGGTTCGAAGTCTGGATTCACTTTGTGAGCCAATCGAGTATTACGATTGCGGCGACTTACTTCTATCCAATCCCATTCTTATACCATCCAACATCGTCTGTCCAAGTATACAGGCATTGGTGAAGAATACTCATGACATATCCCAAATACTTTGGTTGATAAGGACTCATAACCACATCAACAGACTTATCATGTCATAACTTCACCATTGCTTATACTTTCCTTTCACAGTATCCGAGCATTGCTTCGAAGGTAAATCGCCTACATCAAGTATTTGAAGCTTGAGTAGGCCTTACATTTTTATAGCCCATTTTTAACAGGTGCAGGTTAGCACAAAGCCAACTGTTTGAAAATTTCAGTTGTACTTTAGTTGGCAGACGGAGATATTACCTAAGTTACAATCAATGCATGTTTAAAGAAGTTAAAACAACTTCTGGATTTGTATTAATATTTCATCTGATACCAACCGAATAAGAGTACTGGAACTTCTAGGACATATAAAGTGATCAACGAACACACCTACGTAATTCTATGTAACCCATTTATGTGACAGAATAGTCGACAAGTGAGGGTCCCGATACAACGTTCATTCGTAAAGATTGGATGTTTGACGAATTTAATTAATACGTAGGATATGCAACGGCACTGACGAATACCAGTTGATCATAACGAATGGAATTACAGTTCATCATTAGCTTTGACTCAACCAATACTTTCTGAGTAAAAATCCTTTACACAGTTTACATATCTGTTTGATAGTGAACACCAATACAAGAATTCGCAACCAACAGGGTCGAATACTCAATAAAGCTGAAGGAATACGATTGTTTTCATTTGGGTTTTTAATTGTTTATCCTTCAAAATCTCAAAAGAATGTTGAATTTTGTATGCTTGCATAATGACTTTAGAAATGATTTTAGTTACACAACTAGTCGAAACTCTTCTTCATATATATGTAATTAGGATAAGCTTGTATTTTCCTGTTGATTTGTAATGGACTGAAACTGGTCAGTCTCTGTTGTCATATGCACATCCTGAGCACACAAGTGTGACTGTCTGGACACAGTAGCCTAGCGGTGAACGCTGTGGCGTTTGATACGAAGCGGACTGAGTTCGAATCCCAGTGTGAACATCAACATTGGGATGCAGGTGCATCCAGCCAATGAGTCCCAAATAGGACGAAACGTGCGTCCTGGATTCCGCTTACCAGTCACAATCCAACTTCCATACATAATCTTCTTCATAAGTTATAAATCATTATTTGAAAAATGGTTATTGTGATGTGCAAAAAGATTGTGAAGATATGGATCTAAAATATCGACTTCAGTGTTTATCAAAAGATTATGAGGTTGAAATCATGAGATTACGTTGCAAAATAAATTAATGATCATAAGTTATCAACAATTGAGAATGTGAGTTCATTGTTGACGAGATGTATTCTTAATCACTTTATTAGTGTACATGTTGTGTCTGAAGCAGGGATGGCCGATATTATCGATTCTGTTATCCACCGCGCTATTGTCTACAGATAACACCCAGCCTTGCCTTAATCTATTGCACAAGCATAAAAATCCGACTGATTATCAAGAAACCAACTAATTACTCACACGCACGTATTATAACCGATAATATACAGGGTTATATATATATAAGATCTAGTCTTTGTCATATATCTATCACACGATATTGGTCAACCATATATCATCTTCCAGACATGTCAGTACTGTTGATTGATAAGATTTTATTTTTGCTTTGTAGGATGATTTTGTTTTCAGACTTTTGCTGTTAACCCTGTATCTGATAATAAGCCGGTTAAGCGTACTCTACTTTACTTCCCCTCCCCCGTAAAATAATGATGCACTGGCATGTCGTCGATATTTCCGATAGAGTTTGTATATACCTCAATGCATCATATTAATACCAATTTATGTGAAAACTTTCTCAACGAATATAGACTTCTAGTATAATCAGGTTTTAGTACTTTAGTTTTGCTAATGATCAATTTAATAATTTAGATGTGGAATGTAGATGAAATATTCATTATCAGTAAAAGAAGGATCATATGGTCAGGAGCAACGTGGGTAACAGAAAATCTACAACAGACTAGGAAACAACCAGCTCTCTATAATTTATTTTTACATAATTTGATCACTAGAACTAGTACAAGAAAACTTAATACTCAAAGACATTAGAATTTCATCGATGCCAATCAATTCCTCATTTACGACAGTAGTGATACAACTCTTCTATAAAAAACGGGAAGATACATTTCAGTCTCGAAGTTGTACGGTAAAATTAAAAGGACTTGTTGGTTATATTTTGGCCAAAGACCTTGCTAAGTTACTCTTATTAAAAATATCGCTGACGATTAGGTTAACAGAAACTTTCATATAAGTTGTACTCCTATTTGACAACAAATCTTCTCGATAGTAAACAAATTATTGAGACGGCTAGGAATTGGTGTCAGCTGCACGCCAATAAAGTTTTCATGACTTATATTAAGCGAGTCTTAAGATCTAACACCAACAGTACACGAGATAGCTGAATAAAATAAACACTCTGTTTGTCTAGATCAATGTAAACATAATCTACCTAACAGTCCCTACAGCATACCTACACATAAATTAGTCAATGTAGACAACTATGTACAGAATTTCAATAATGCAACTATGCATCCAACAGCAAACATCTCAAAATGACGTAATCATTCAGTTTACATGAAATTAAATGAAAAAATTTAAAGCCCAAATACTCTACCTTAACAGAAAACAATCAAAACAGACATGTAGACAACAGTGATACAATTGTGGACAGTAATTAATTACATCCCACGGGATGTAATTATTTAATTATTTTGTTATCAATCAAGATAATCAAAGCAACATGTTCAGAGAACCTAATTCTTTCAGAAACTTTGTCCATACACCACCTATCCTCCCCTTCATGCCAATAACAATTTATTATGTGAACTGTTAATGACATTGATTTATTATAATGAGATCATCTTTAGCTTAATATCATTTGAGTAGTCTGTAATTGATAGAATATAACTTCTTGTTTTATTATGTTAATGTTTATCTATCTCTTAAAGATGCTTGATTATTGAATTACAACTTTAATGCTAGACAACTATAAAATTCAATTTTTCAACTGATTAACTTCTTACGTAATCTACCTAGATAAGTATATCATGTAATTAGGATAAACATGTATATTCCCGTTGATCCCATATTAAGACCAATGTGCCAGTTGTACAAATGTCACTGTCTGAACTCGGTATTCTAGTGGTGAACGCAGTGGCGTTCTACATGAAATGGACTGAGTTCGAGTCCCAGTGTGAACATCAACATTCGGATACAGGTATATCCAGCCGATGAGCCCAAAATAGGACGAAACGCGCGTACTGGATTTCATTTGTGTTATGACGCAAAAATGAAAGGAGGAGGAGATGATGATTATTTTGGTTGGTGGATGCGAACACCAATGAGATGCGTGCCTAGTCGAGAACGTACGACTGACCTAAGCCTATACACCCCCCTAGGCCGACAACAACCAGAATTGAGAACCGAGAACTGAAAACAGGAAGATTGAGAACTGGAAAACTGAGAACGTATTATATTTTAATCATGCCCTTATACACACATGAAATCAGACCACACAGTAAACGAATCATAAATCTAACATTGATACAGAATAAACGAAATAGTGGCAGTGAATGGAGAGAACTTTTACATAATTAAGTAAACGTAGTTCAAAGTAATAAACAATACTCAAGAACCGGGCAAGGGAAACGTAACAGACATAGAAATAAGATAATTACATCACTTATGAATAAAATACCAATAATAGTCCCTCAAAATACAGTCCTGAAAGTTCGTTACTTTTCTTTAATCGCCCAGCGTAACAATTTGCCAGTCACAATCCAACTTATATATATCATGTAAGTTATAGTTCATTATTAAACGATATAATTGATAATTTAGCCTAAAGATGATGCATACAAATGAGAATATAAGTGTGAATGATACACTTTAGTTAGTGAATAGTGAATAGGCATACACATATGAAAACACTTTCATAGATTATCAAAATGATTATTAATGCATCAATGGATTTTATAACTGATTAAGCATAAGTATAGTATGTTTTAATGATAGATTGTAAAGTTTCTATCGTGTATTATGTATATAGTAAGTAATCTGCTTAAAATTTGATATGATAACACAGATGAAAACATTTCAATAATATGGTTGATTGTCTGAGATCAGTTATTGGATATGGATGTGATCGCAGTAACAAACATCAATGATTGCCTAGCTAGCTCCTGTATGTTTGCTATGATATCCACTTAATTCCAGGCCAGAATATGAAGATTACAAGATAATGAATCAACCAGACAATATCGCATTATATGCCAAACATTTCTTTTTTATTCAAGTTGGATTGTGACTGATAAGCGGAATTCAGGATTCGCGTTTCGTCCTATTCGGGACTCGTTGGCTGGATGTACCTGCATCCCTATGTTGATATTCACAGTAGGATTAGAACTCACTCAGTTACATGCCAAACGCCACGACGTTCACCACTAGACTACTGAGTTCCGACAGTGACATTTGTGTAACGGGCATATTGATATTAGGATAAACTTGTATATTCCCGTTGATTTGCTGTAGACTGAAGTCGGTCAGTCTATGTTGCCATATGTGTATTCTGAGCGGATTGCCTCGATATAGCGATAAATCACAATTATTGTTTAAGTTGGATTGTGACTAGCAAGTGAAATCGAAGATTACCGTTTCTTCAAATCAGCCGGAATATACAAATTCATCTTAATACCAATGTGTACGTTGCACAAGTGTCACTGTCTAAACTCAGTAGTCTAGTGGTGAACGCAGTGGCGTTCGACACCAAACGGAGTGAGTTCTAATTCTACTGTGAACATCAACATAGGAATGCAGGTACATCCAGCCGATGAGCCCCAATTAGGACGAAACGCGCGTCCTGGATTTCATTTACCAGTCACAATCCAACTTGAATAATATTTGTCAATAACCGTTATATCGAAGCAATCAGCTCAGGGTGCACATTTAGCAACAAAGACTGACCAGCTTTAGCCTATAAAAAATCGACGTGAATATACAAGTTCAACCTAATTTCTCTTTATATATACACAAAATCTGACCAGACAATTAACCAATTGGGATTTTAGCAGCAATATAAAACAAGGGAGACAGTGGTAGTAAGTAGATGTAACTTGTACACAACTACTTAACAGTAGTTTATAAACGAGAAATGATATACAAATAGCAAATATGCTGAACGGGTGGATAAGTTAAGAAGGGGCGTAACAATGATTGAAGTGAAATGTTCACACTACTAACAACTGAAATAATTGCAATAATCTTCTAAAACAGAGTTCTTAAAGTATATTACTCGTTTTTAGTTGTCCCATATAATAACATTCTATCTTCATGTATAGTTGGAAAACCTGGCCAATAAGAGTAGATAACATACGTAGGTTACTAGTATTTGATTACACATACCTTAGGAACTTCCCGAACATTTGGTAGAATCAATGAATTAGTAACTGTTAAGTCGGATACACTGTATTGTGTAAAGATGGTAAATCAGTTCAAGATGTTGTTGGGACACACTGAGATGCAGGTACAATGAGCAGACTTGTAGCAATTAGGACGAAACACTCTTCCTGAATTCCGCTTTCAAATCACAATCTAAATCAAAAAAATTACTTGTGAATAATCGTTATATAGAAACAATCTGCTCATGATGCACATATAGCAACAGGGACTGATCAATTTCAGTCCATGATAAATTAACGGGAAAAAAGTTAACCAAGATCGTAAACGCTACATGTATAACTGTAGTAATTCTAGAGCTAATACATGCCTTGAATCCCTGACCCGCAAGGAGACGGGTGCATTTATTAGAACAGAACCAACCGGGTGCGACTTATGCTGTGCCTGTTACATTCTATGATGACTCCGGATAGCTTTACTGATCGCAGTCGGCCATGTGTGTGTCGGCGACGGATCTTTCAAATGTCTACTCTATCAATTTGTTAGTGGGTGATTTCCCTACTATGATGATAATGGGTAACGGAGAATCAGGGTTCGATCCTGGATAGGGAGCCTGATAAATGACTACCATATCCATGGACGGTAGCAGATGTGAAAATTACCCACTCCTGGCACGAGGGATGACTTAATATTTTGTCGGGGAGATGTAAATGCTCGAGCAGCTATCACACTGTGAGGCATTGAATATAACATAACAACTATTTAAAGATTAATTAATTCATGATACAAAATGTTCGTAACCAATTCCTTTACTATTAATTTATCCAACTTATATATGACATTATACTACATTTCATGACATAATCACACTACTTATTTACTAATAAAAGAATAATGAATTCATAATTAATGCGTGAATCAGTGTTGTATTATCATCTAAATTGGTTGAATGAATTTTTATGAAAAACGAAGTAAATGAAGTTAACCACAACACGACCAGTTAATCCCTACTGTAAATAGAATAGAAAAGAATATTGTTCTATTGTTCAATGTTATTTCGATGAATGGATCGTTTACGTTTATTTTCTTCTTGACAAGACAATGAAATAAGCTGAAAATCCTAACGATTCTATTACCGATAACTAATGCAATTAAACTTATTGTTATATTACGTAATATGATCATCTTCTTAGATTTTATCTTGTAGTATAGTTAATTTATGTTAGCAGGTAATGTATAATAGTGAATAACTATTATATTTTGTAAGTAGTATACGTAGTTTATATAAAATAATCATTCATTATTATGAAGAATCATTAGAAAGAACTTGTATATTCCCGTTGATTTGTTATAGACTGAAGCTGGTCAGTCATTGGGATTCAGGTACATTCAGCCGATGATTCTCAAATAGGACTAAACGCGCGTCCTGGACTCCACTTGCCAGTCACAATCCAAATTATATAATACTTATGAAGAATCATTGTTCAAATTTATATTCATTATATAATCAGAATGTATTTGAATCTTCTGGTTGATTTATCACTGATTAAAACTGGTCAGTCTCTGTTGAAATATACACATCTTAAGCGGATTACCTCGATATATTCATTATTGTTGTGACTACTATACAAATAGCTTGTAATTGTTTTAAAGAGGATTTCAATAGTTTATTGAAGACATGTTAACATATTATTGAGATCGAGGATGTAATGAGTTTAAGACTGTAATTGATATGCCGGGAACCGAACCGCCAGCTTCAGAGTGAGTGGGCTTAGGGCAGACGCGCATTTATAAACTAGGCACACCTCATTGGCATTCGCTACAACCAACCAAATTTCGTTGAGTTATAACAGTAGTCATCTACGGCAAATTAAATAGCTTTATTAATTGTGAAATACAAATTACGGCACTTTCAAAAAATCGGCGAATTTTTATGAATGTACAGTACAAGACGTTTTACTGATATATTTGACTATGTACAAATTGCTTAAGGGTATGGATAAAGTCTCTAAGTCTTATCAACACCAATTCAACTTTACTCAGCTTAATTTATTCTTAGCCTATATGTAATCCTATCAACAAGAAAAGAAATGGAAAAACCACGTTACTATACTGTCACAAAATCTCAGACAAAATCTAACGATGAAGTTATAAATTCATTTAAGTAGATGACTGTATTGAAGTGACCCCTATTCACAAATGAACAGACAGACTCGGTAGGTTGTGATTTCTGATGATAGGCTATGCATTAACATTAATAAAACCTATAGTATTGAATAAAGCTATTAGAGTCACTTACGGCAAAACTATATCTGCTAAACATTCCTGAAAATGTAGTCAGTTGTTTATGGTTAGTACTATTGGCAACGGTTGGTGATTATGCCATATCACAAACTGATAGAAGTGTGAATTGCACCAGTGGATTCTGGTCTGCCCAGTGATGGAGATGTCTAGGCTTTAACTGTGACATTTAAAATTACTAAGTTGAATTTTATGAAAGGATTGTGACATATTACTAAGGAGTCCCATACTAAGATAAAACAGCAATCCAGTACTCCCTGGTATGCAGTGGCACACTGGCAACAACAATCTATAACATATTCAGTCAAGTAAGTAAGTCGCCTAGAAACATTTATAACTTTGATACTTTGTACTTGATTAAAATGGTTCTTTTAGATGATTTTCTGCTGGCATTAGACTTCATCATATTTGAATATCAGTGATTTATTGTACAATTAATTAAGGCATATTGTTATTACATCAGTTGAGAATATAGTCATCTATGGAATACAAAATGTATATGATGTATTTTATTGATAGACATAATAATGTATCTATACTAGGAATTACATTAACTACTATCTATGCAATACTTTACTCATAATACACTAACATTGATTTGTTCAATGTAGTTCACAATGTCAACAATAGATCTATTGAAGTTTGTTATCTATGTTGAATGGTTAGACATAATTAAACATTATGTTCTAGAAGTCAATATAGTCCACTAGATAGATAGTCGTCAATAACTGTAAGGAATAGATTGTCACCATCTGTTGAATAATTATGTACACAACTCATGTATGCGTACATATGTATATATGCTATCTTAGTGAACTACATTGAGATGCACATATACGAGCTTGTGCTTGCATAGATCACTCATCTTTCATATAGTCAGCTTAACTCTGAAGCACGTGTTTCTATATAAACTAACAAAACAATAGTTTGAATGATGCAAGAACGACAACATTGCCGAATACTTTGAATTCAATGTATTTCGTCGCACTCAGCCTCATCAGCCACTCACATGCTGTTGATTTTAGTTAACTCAAATTATTATAAATACATATATTGATTTTATCAATTGAATTGTTTATCTGATAACATCGATCTATTGCTACCAATTGAAGATTATCTACTGATTTCTTCTGAAGATAAAGGTCAGGTTACGATCTTCTAATTACAATGGACTCAACAAATTTTAATAGAATCGTTTTATGTTGTTTATTGATGATTTCAAAAAGCATTTGTTGCATCGACTTCATGTCCCATGTCTACCAAATGACGCATAATTGAACTTCTAAAAGTGGTTGCTTCTTCCAAGCACAGGTTCTTTGTAAATTGGCCCATTTTTCTATCCTTTCAATGTACCTGCTTATGCAAGTACATGTGAACTGGTAAATAGTCAGCTGTCTATCAGTAGTATTCACATTTATACATAAATATTTCTAATATCTACCTGCATAATAACTAATGGAGTATTCAGATATATAAATTATCTGTTAGTTATCGAACTGTTCATCACCTTTTATGATGTGAACTATGGCTAATCATAAGATACTGATACAGTACGGTTAATATCAAGAAATACCAAAAACCTCAAGCACTAATGGTGTTGTTCTATGATAGCATATGTGCCTGTAATTTATAGTCTTTCAAAACGTATAAAAGAACACTAGGTAAATGAACCAGCAACCAACTAGTGAAATTAGATTAAATGTATTCGTTCGTATACACGTCAAACATGAGTACACAACATAGCAGTAAGAAGAATAGCGTTTATATTGTAGAAGAAGATTAATGATTGAGTACGGGGATAATAGTTGCTTAGTAACTCATTCATTGTTACTGTATAGAAAATAATTTGATGGAAGTTGATGAGTCTTCTGTGAGGTTAAGACAAGGGGTGGGGCAATATACTACAAATAATCGATTAACATGTACTTAAAATAAATGAAACAATCTTCTATCAGACAATTCTGTAAGTTTAGTTATTCACTCTTGAATCACCCAATATAACATCACCTAGTAACTATTCAATGAATTTCATGTACTTCTTTTTCTTTTTAGTGTTTATAAAAAAATTGTTTAATTAATTCATCAATGAAAAATTAGTTGTAATGATAATTCATGCTTAAAATTATTTAAGCGAAATGAAAAGAAGGTAAGAAAATGTTCTTGTAATAAGAATTTTATACTTTTAATAACTGAATTATTGATAAATTAATTGATTATGAATATATTTAACGAATAATGAAATATGTATTGAAGTTGGATTGTGACTGGCAAGTGGAATCCAGGATGCGCGTTTGGTCCTATATAGGACTCATCAGCTGGATGTACCTGCATCCCAATGTTGATGTTCACGCTGGGATTCGAACTTAGTATGTTTCGTGCCAAACGCCACCGCGCTCACCACTAGGCTACTGTGTCCAGATAGTCACATTTGTGCAACGGGCATATATATGTAATCAGGATAAGCTTGTATTTTCCCGTTGATTTGTAATGGACTGAAACTAGTCAGTCTGTGTTGCCATATGTGCATCCCGATCAGATTGCCTCGATGTAGCGTTATTAGGATGCGTTATTGGGATGCAGGTACATTCAGCCAAAGAGTCCCAAATATAACGAAACGCGTTTCTTGGATTCCGCTTGCCAGTCACAATATAAACTTAAATATTCAACTTGCGTAATAACGATATTTAGAGGCAATCCGCTCAGGATGCACATATGGCAACACAGACTGACCACTTTCAGTCCATTACAAATCAACGGGAAAATACAAACTCATCCTAATTAAGAATAATGAAATAGTTTAGGTAAAAGTTACTGAACTCGATTCCTAGTGGAGTGATCAGGATGCACATATGGCAACAATGACTGACCAGCTTCAGTCTATAACAAATCAACGGGAATATACAAGTTTATCCTAATATCAAGTTTATATTTATTATTATGTATTATTATTCTGAAATTTAGTACGGAATTCACGTCAGTTTACAGGCATTGTCATTATGATACAGAAAGGTTAAATCTTACACAATGGAATGTAAAGTTTTACCAAAATAAGTTCTTGACTAATAATAACATTTACAAGACACTAGATTCATATGCAGTAAGATTAAATTTGAACATGAAAACCGTCAACCAACAACTGGAAGATACTTTTCAATCATGAGTGTTCAGAGATGCATTAGTAGAGAACACTTATCAATATATGTAATCACTTCAAAAAAAGGAATGTTAAAAACTCGACACAAAGAAGATTTAGATACTAGATAGTTGTTTGAAATAGTCAATTGTCGCGTGAAGTACGAACATGACATTGTGTGAACAACATGTCGTAGGTGAACGATGGAGATCGGAAGTATGACATTAAGGTAACACGAGTAG
Source organism: Schistosoma mekongi (assembly GCA_034768735.1). Lineage (NCBI taxonomy): Eukaryota > Metazoa > Platyhelminthes > Trematoda > Strigeidida > Schistosomatidae > Schistosoma > Schistosoma mekongi. The sequence goes on from CM068311.1 coordinate 8,501,523, forward strand.
ATCACGAAGACGCAATATGCTTTTTAGAATGGATTCTGGGTGATATTTTCAACGTGACACATTAGTTGAAAACTGAAAAGATAAAGAAAAGGACCAAAGACTGTAAAAATGGAGATATTGTTCTTCTCATAAATCTCTCCGAAATATAAATCTTTTGCAAGATTTATGATCTCTTTGTGAAATACCTAGATCTAGGAACTGAATGGTATTGTTCTCTTCATTCTCTATTGTGTATTTAGTGTTAGTAGAAGCTGCATGAAAGGTCTCAACCAATTATTTTCGCAAGATTTATATCGTCACATATAATAAATGTATCATCAATGTATCTTCTGTACAGTGTCATTTGGTTCATTGTAGGTATTAACTTTGTCTTTACCACATTAGTTGTGCTGAAGAGCTCCGAATAGCTACACCATCAGTTTAGCTGAATTAAATTAAAATTGGACGTTTTTTGTACATAGTTGTATCAGTTGTTTAAGTTGTATTTTAGGTTGAGTTATTATGTTATTAGCTCTACAACGTCTATGTAGTATTCTATAATCACATTCTATTCTAATTGCACGAAGTTCATCTTATTCTGAAGTATTCATTAATCTACATTCACATCTATAAATGGGAAGAAATGATATCATTTAGTAAAGATTAACAATCTATGAACTGATCTACATCACTGTTCCATTAGTGTGTCCATACGGATATATAATTCCACAACGTCAATATTCAATACTACAACTGATTGTTGTCTAGTTTCAGATATACATTATGAATAAATTAAATTACATCATAAATTTACATCAAATTAAAAGTGGATTACAATATAGTGGGTGAATGAAGTAAGGTGGGGTGCTACTACTTCAGCATTAGACTAATTAGCTTAGTGCAAATATAATATACAAGTGTTTTTATTATTTAAAAAAGGGATTCGAACACAGTTTATTCATATCTAATAACATGAAGAGGTCTCTCTGATCAGTCAATTTATTGAAAATCAGTAAATACTTCACAAGAAATTTGTAATAGTATGAAAACTAATTATCAGTCACAATTCACGATCCTACTAATAAAAGCAACAAAAATGTCCTCAAGATTGACATTGAATATCTAAATCATTAGATTATTTCACCAGCAACTAATAATTAACACTATTACTTTCACAAACAATTCAAATCAATTCAATGATTCAACACATTAACCACAACAGCTACTGTATCTATTTAAAATGGATTGTAACTGGCAAGTGGAATCTAGGACGCGCGTTCCGTTTTATTTGGGACTCATCAGCTGGATGTACCTGCATCCCAGTGTTAATGTTCACACTGGGATTCGAACTCAATCCGATTCGTGCTAAACGCCACCGCGTTCACCACTAGGCTACTGTTTTCAGACAATCACACTTGTGTAACGGGTATATATGTAATTAGAATAGGCATGTATCTTTCCATTAATATGTAATGGACTAAAACTCGCCAGCTTCTATTGCCGGTATATGCATCCTGATTGGATTACCTCGATATAATGATAATACACAAGTAATATTCAAGATGGAATTGTGTATTATTGCAAATATCGAGGTAATCCATTCAAGATGTACATATACCAACAGTGTCTGATTACTTATAGTCCATTACAAATTAACATAAAGATCTAAGCTTATTCTAGCTATTGTATCTTGTTCATGAATACAATTTGATTAAATTGTCAATTATTTATAGTTAAATTTTCATTAAATAACCTTTTAAAGATTATTGATACAATACAATTTTCAATATTTTTCTCTTTTCATTTCTTCTTCACTTTTATAAAGCAAAAAAAATTAAAAAAAGAAAAGATAAAAACTGAATATTTAAGTTGGATTGTGACTGGCAAGTGGAATCCTGAAAACGCGTTTCGTCCTATTTGTGACTCATCGGCTGGATATACCTGTATCCCAATGTTGATGTTCACACTGGGATTCGAACTCAGTCTGCTTCGTGTCAAACACCACCGCGTTCACCACTAGGCTACTGTGTCCAGACAGTCACACTTGTGCAACGGGTATATATACATATATACAAGCTTATCCTAATTACATATATAAAAGATAAAAGTGTTTATTTCAAATATACTTAACTAAAATAAGATTTAAGTAGTCTATATTGTATAAACTACAATTCATTTATTCATTTACGCATATTCATTTAAACATGATAATAAAGTGAAAAAAAATATATATATCAATGAAATTCATTGAATTCATTTTATTCAATATGCATAGAAATTATTTAAAAGAAATCATTTTATTTTTTTTTCAAAATTAACTAAATATACTACTGAAATAAGAAAATGTAATGAAAAAAAAATCGATTATGTTGTCTGTTTATGAATAAATGAATAATATAATTAAAAATGAGATAGATATGTAAAGAGAAGTATTAAATTTAATTGTTTCTGTTCATTATTGTTTAATATTAGTTTAATGACAGTGTTGACATTTCTTATTCTATGTTAATGGTTGATTGAATTATAAGAAATTGAAATAATTCAATTGGGATGGTTATTTTTGTGGAGATTAGTTATTTTATTCGATTGGATATATCAAAGATTGATGTTGGCAGGGTACCATTGAAAACCAGAGAGCACTGGACAATGGTTTCGTTCTAGTGCTCCCTGGTTTTCAATGGTACCCTGCCAACATCAATCTTTGATATATCCAATCAAATCAAATAACCAATCTCCACAAAAATAACCATCCCAATTGAACTATAATAATGAGCTCATTAGTGACTAACTTCAGAATGTTCCTGAAGCTCTAGTGAGAAGTCGTGACTGGTGGAGTTCAGACTTGTCGGGAGCGAGACAGTTATCACTAATGACATTGGATGATCGTCGCGCTATATGTATCACAAATTGATGAAAGTGGGAATTTTACCATTGGATGCCGACCCAGTGGTGCAGATGGTTAGGCGTTCGCGTCAACCTTAAGCCCCTGGTGCGGAATCCTGGGTGTTCACTGCTGAAGAGTTCCACACTAGAACGAAACAGCTGTCCAGTGCTCCCTGGTTTTCAATGGTACTCTGCCAACATCATTCTGTGATATATCCAATCAAACAAAAATTGAAATAACTCAAAAGTAGCAGAGAATACAGTGAATAACATGGATGAAACTAGACGACTTGAAATATTGCAGACTATCTAGTTTTTCTATGTTACACAAAAAGTTAAGTTCAGGTGAAGACGGATAGAGAAGCAGTAGTTTATGCTGCCAGCAGCAGGTCTCAACAGAGAAAATCCACATTCTGTGTTACAAAAGAAAGAGTATTAACCGTTTACACTTGATTGAGAAACTCTAGAAGATGTGGAAACTTTTGCATACCTGGGTAGCATCATCGATAAATAAGGAGGATCATAAGCAGATATGAAGTCATGAATTGACAAAGCAAGTGAAACATTTCTACAGGTGAAAAACGCCTAAAACCTTAACCTCTGTTAGCCAACATCCAAGCCGTAATTTTTAGTACAAACTTAAAGACAGCTCTGTGGTGTGAATCTGAAACTTGTGCGGCAAACTACGAGAAACATAGTTCAAATGATACAGTATTTATAAACAGATATTTGCTCAAGATACTTTGGATTCGTTGACCAAACATCATCAACAATATACTGTGTCTGACAACAACCCAACCAATATCCAGTCGGTGAGGAAATTTTGGAAAACATCCTAAAGGTGGATAGGACACGCATTGAGGAAATCATTACGCTGTGTTACAAGACACCACCAACATGGATTTATCAAAGAAAAAGAAAATTGTAAAACCAAAAGAGACATAGTGTCGGGAATTCAGGTAGGTACAGACATGAAAACAATCAAAATCACTTAGGATGGAGTTGAAATGAAATCTGAGGACAGATTTGGTTGAAGAATTGTGGTCAGCATTCTTTGTTCTACATGCGGTGAATTGAAATTTAGCTATAGGTTTATTAATTATATTCTCCAAGAGACTTTCTTGGGATTCTGTAAGAAAGTCTATGAACAACTGTTGGTTTCACATTTGAAAAGGAAAAGAACGATTACAATTAACGATAGTTTCATAATACCTTGAATTGAATAGGACTTTCAGGAAGAATCTTTCTTATCGCAATGATGTAGCATAAATGATCATAGATGTAGAACACTAAAGAATTTCCAACAATTGAATTAACTGTAAACTTGGCGAATTAATAAATTTCAAATTGTCCAACTACAATGTAGCGCTTACTGAACTGCGTCAGACAATGGTTTTTGTTAACAGTAATATTCGTTTTGTATGTAGATGAACTTCCTAATCTGCTACCATCATCAATCTTGTTAAATTTTTACTTTTTTTGTCATTTCTTTGTTCATGTTACTGACAGTATAGATGTGCAGGTAGATGCAACTATAGTTGGCTAGAACACAACTAACCTACAGTCACTGAGTCCGTTCATTAGTTCATATATGTTAATTAATATGCTAATACGAAAGACCAATGTAATACATCCATTTCACTTTCATTTTGGATTTCATCCATTTTAAACATGTGTCAATAACCCACTTCATGTTATGCATCCTCTGCAAAATAAGAGGTTCTCAGATTCGATCCCAAGTGAATGTTTGCTTTTTAGTGTTCATACCTAACTAAAACAAAACACCGGTAGTGTGACTATTGGAATTCAATGGTATTCAAACTGTAGTTAATTCCTGATATAAAAATTAGACAGTGTGTGTAACGAATGACATAATAGCACAATAGACTGTACACTACACTTGCACTAACTATATAGGAAGATTTTATTTTACTAGTGAGTAATAACTTCAGATATCGAATTTTCGTCAATACATTCCGTTCACTACAGGATTTTCAATTTATTTTACAACGCTCATACATCTGGATTTCTAATGTGATGAAAATGTTATTGAGATACACTCTTTTAAATATATCCACTGTTAATGTGGAAGTGTCTGAAAACTCTGTGAATTCGGCTATTAATTTAGAATTGTTAGGAGCGAGATAGTTATCACCAATGAGAGTGGATGATCGTCGCTCTATATCACAAATTGATAGAAGTGAGAATTCTACCATTGGAAGCCCGCTCAGTAGTGCAGAGCGTTTAGGTGCCCACCAAAATGTAGCCACTGTGGCTCAGTCATGAGTGTGCATTGCCAAAGAGTTTCATGCCAGTACGAAATGACTATCCACTTCTATCTGGTTTTCATAGGTATCTGTGTCGAGTTCAGTCTGCACCAAACATCTCATCTTAAGACTAAATCTCTGACATTCGACGGCAGTACTTTTATCTAACAGCATGGGCTTGTCATAAATCAATACGATAAAGTAACACTAAAATCTAACATGATTGAAATGAGTGTAAACGAATAATATTTGCAGCATCGTACCTACTAAGAAATCCATTTTCCAAAAGAATATACTCATTTGTAGTACATATTGATTTATCTCAATTTATGCTAGGTAACACTTATCAATACAGTGTAAGTTAAAGTTAAATCATGCGTATTGCTGTAACTAATGCTACCAAGAATTTTGGTACGCGTACCTCATTCATATTAATGTACACTGTTAAAACCTGATCACAACTAAGATAAGCCCGAAAGAATTAAAACAGTACCATATAATAAGTATTATATAAGTGGGATTGTGACTGGCAAATGGAATCCAGGACGCGCGTTTCGTCCTATTTGGGACTCATCGGTTGGATGTACCTGCATCCCAATGTTAATGTTCACACTGGAATTCGAACTCAGTTCGTTTCGTGTAGAACGCCACCGCGTTCACCACAAAAGTACTGAGTCCAGACAGACACACTTGTGCAACGTGCACATTGATATTAGGATAAACTTGTATATTCCCGTTGATTTGTTATAGACTGAAGCTAGTCAGTCATTGTTGCTATATGTGGCGTTCTACACGAAACGGACTGAGTTCGAATCCCATTGTGAATATCAACATCTGAATGCAAGTATATCCAGCTGATGAATCCCAAATAGGACGAAACGCGCGTCCTAAATTCCACTTTTCAGTCACAATAAAACTTAAATATTTCTTGTGTACTATCGCTATATCGAGGTAATCCGCTCAGGATGCACATATAGCAACAATGACTGATCAGCTTCAGTCTATAACAAATCAACGGGAATATACAAGTTCATCCTAGTATCATTCAAGAATAAGTAGACTTTTTAATCAATATCATGTCGACAGACATAATATTAGGGAAGTTTTATAAAAACGTTCAAGTAAACCATTAACAGAAATCTTATGTTTGATATGTGTAGACGAAATCTATGAAGACAATCCTTCACAATCTCATTAAAATGGTCTTTTATATTAGGTGAATTCTAAAATAACATCTTGAGCGGACCTAATATGATCGAATACAATGAATAGTAAAGTAAACATTTTATTAGATTATGCTTGAATTTCTAAACTAAATGCCAAGAATTGTCATAACAATTACACATGAGTAACCTAATTCATGTTACTAATTATTATTACGTCTTGAAGTATGGGCAACGGAATATTTACCTTATTAAAACCAATATGCAGATCGATAATGCACAACTGATTATCATGAGATCTACTTCATAATTACTAGTCTTAGGCTGGATAATGTTTAGAAACTAATCAAACAAATATTATATAATTTGGATTGTGACTGGCAAGTGGAATCCAGGACGCGCGTTTCGTCCTATTTGGGACTCATCGGCTGGATGTACCTGCATCCCAATGTTGATGTCCACACTGGGATTCGAAGCTCTCTCTAATAATCAAACAAAGTTTAAATTGTATCATATATTTAAATGATATCGATGTTAATCAAACACAATAATGATATGTAAACAAAGTGATATCATCCGTCCGATGACTTAATCAAACCTTGTTTCTAGAGAAAATCTACATAGACTAGGCAGTATATGTACTTCCATAGTTATTGTCCGGTGTAGTATAAAAAGAATCTAGTAAAAGCTTTATTTAATAGGATTAATCGTATTTACACTTATGATACTATTGAAGAAAATGAAAATCTACTGATAGAGATGTTAATGCTGAACGGATATCCAAAGAAGTTCACCAATCGATGAAAATGTTGTAGTATGGTGAAACTTATTGTATTTTTAGCCCCTAAAAAATCAGTCTATATCACGTTATCCTTCAGAGGTGATTCAAATAGCCTTGTGTTAGAACAAAGATTTAAGTGAATTATCAACAGAACATTTTGTGCTGCTAAGGTAGTTGTAATAGAAAAGTATAGGGCATTGATACACATCAAACCTATGCAGCACGTAAACGAATGCATCACATCCTACTGTATCTATCAGTTTACGGGTATGTGTGGATACACATACATAGGGAGGAACAATTGTGATGAGCATGTAAGGGTAACTGAACAAATACATAAATGCCTCCAAAAACAAATGAACTCGAAAGGAAAAATAAAACTACAGGATAAACAACCTTAATCGTCTATCGCTAAACACTTAATTGAGACAGGTCACATAGTTGATATCAAACCATCCTTTGTGGTGTTGTATAAAAGTGCTTTAGGACGTATACTAATGATTGTTGAAGCTCTACGGAAGTTCAAACCTCCCTCCCTTGTGTGTCTAAAAACAATTTGTACTTTCCCTCAACCGACCTTAGTAGAGTGTGATTTATATTGTTCTATTGGGATGGTTATTTTTGTGGAGATTGGTTATTTATTTGATTAAATATATCACAGATTGATGTTGGCAGGGTACCATTGAGAACCAAGGAGCACTGGATTGCTGTCTCGTTCTAGTGTGGAACTCCTCAGCAGTGCGCACCCCAGCAGTCCTCCACAGGGGCGATATATATCACAAATTGATGAAAGTGGGAATTCTATCATTGGATGCTGACTCAGTGGTGCAGATGGTTGAGCGTTTGCCGTCAACTTGAAGCCCTTGGTGCGGAATCTGGGGTGGGCACTGCTTAGGAGTTTTACACTAGAATGAAACAGCTGTCCAGTGTTACGTGGTTTTCAATGGTACCCTACCATTATCAATCTGTGATATATTCAATCAAATTAATTAATTATAGTTTATGAATGAGAAATGATAATTAGTATGTCACTAGGGAGATTAAGTTAAGGTGAATATAAAATCAATTGAAATAAATAAAATGTTCATTACGAAGTAATCCTTTGAAAACAAATAAATAGTTCATTACCAAACCTTTTTCTTTGGAATGCAAACTTAAAATTAAAAAATAAACTTAAAAAAGAACAAAAATTTAAAGATGAAAATATAAACAACTGATGTAATTTGCCGATGTTATATTCAAGTTGAAGTGTGACTGGCAAGTGGAATCCAGGACGCGCGTTTAGTCCTATTTACGACATGCCGGCTAAATATACCTGCATCCCAGTGTTGATGCCTACACTAGAATTTGAACTCAGTCCGTTTCGTGTCGGGCGCCACCGCGTTAACCACTAGACTACTGAATCCAGTTAGTCACACTTATACAAGGGATGCATAAGTATTAAGATGAATTTGTATCTTTCGGTCGATTTGTTATGAACTGAATTTGGTCGATCTTAGAACATCAACTTTGGGATGCAGGTACATCCAGCAAACAAATCACAAATGGGATTAAACGCATGTCCTGGATTCTATTTGCCAGTCACAATCCAATTTAAACAACCAGTATTAAATTGAAAAATCGAAATAAATCAACTAACCAATAAGTTTTGCAAAACTTTATTTTTTATTAATCAATCAGAATATTAGGAAGGCCAAAGAACACGCTGCGTCGAGAATTGGAAGCAGACATTAAAAGGATGAGCAGCAACTGGAAAAAATTGGAAAGGATTGCTCAGGACAGTGTTAAATGGAGAACCCTGGTGAGCGGCCTATGCTCCTCAGCGAGGAGTAACGGGCATAAGTAAGTAAGTAATCAGAATATTATAATAATAAATGAATATTTTGTCGGTGAAAAACATTAGGTATATTGATGTAATCCTTATGAAGAATTTGGCGAAATTGTCACCTTCATTGGAGACAAAAAGATCAGTTATGCACACTTGTGTCTACAGGTTAGATTGTATCAGTTGTGTTGCAATTGACATTTGTATATCACTATGAGAAATTCTAACTACTATCAAAGAGAATAAAAGTTACAGAATTACGATCTCACATTAATTCTACAGAGTTCAAAAGGTTATACTTCGAATCCGTAATTAGCAGTATTTGCCATTTACAATAATTAATTAATTAACATTAATAATATGTAAATCATTAAAATAAGCACGTATCTTCCCGTTGATTTGTAATGGACTGAAATTCATCAGCCTCTGTTTCCATATATGCATCTTGAGCAGATTGCCTTGATATAGCGATAGTACACAAGAAATATTTAAGTTGCATTGTGACTAAAAAGCGGAATTCAGGAGGCGAGTTTCGTCCTATTTGGGACTCATTGACTAGATGTACTTGCATTCCAATCTTGATCTTCACACTGGACACTTTTACCTAGTGATGAACCCGGTGGCGTTCGTAATCAATAGTGTGGGGAGAGGTGTACAGGGTATTAAAATATTACATAAGCCATCATAAGTGAACTAATGTTGAATTATTGTAAATGAAAGGTGTGTATTATGTGTGTAATTTCATTTACAATCATTTGTACATATATATTGTTCTGACTTAAGTTCATGGAAAAGGTTAGACAATTTGAATTAAGCTTACCAGTCGCAATTTAACTTAAATACTACTTGTGTACTATCGCTATCTTGAGCTAATCCACTCAGAAAGCATATATGGCAATAGAGGCTGAACAATTTCAGTCAATTACATATAAACGTAAGGAAACGAGCTTATTCTAACCATATATGTACCAGTATCAAAAGTGTAACTGTGTGGAAACAGTAGTCTAGTGGTGTACGCTGTAGTGTTTGGCATGAAGTAGAGTAAATTTGAATCCCAGTGTAAAAGTCAACATTAGGATATGAGCACATCTAGCTGATGAGTCGCAAGTTGGATGAAACGCGCACTCTGGATTCCAATCATCAGTTACAATCCAACTTAAGCAATCTGAAGATTGGTTTATCAAATTATGTAAATTTGATTAAGTAAATTGATATGATGATAATTATGAGTCAAGGGATGGGATTATATTTACAAATGTTAACACATCGACCTGTGTAATAAAATAATTCAAGTTAGATTGTGACTGGCAAGTAGAATCCAGTAAGTTGGAGTGGTAGATAATGTTTGGATTCATTTTTTATTCATCAGTTGCCTTAATGCAGCTAACAGTACTCCATCTTGTAGAATTATATTGTCAATATACGCCCATATGTAAAGGATTCAAATATTAACCTTTTAGTAAAATAATTAGGATAAGCTTGTATTTTCCCGTTAATTTGTAATGGACTGAAACTGATCAGTTTCTGTTGCCATATGTGCATCCTGAGCGGATTGCCTCGATATAGCGTTATTACACATGTCCATTACAAATCAACGAAAAAATACAAGCTTATCCTGATTACATATGTATGCCCGTTGCACAAGTGGGACCATCCGGACACAGTAGCCTAGTGGTGAACGCCATGGTGTTCGACACGAAGCACTCTGAGTTCGAATCTCAGTGTGAACATCAACACTGGGATGCAGGTACATCCAGCCGATGATTCCTAAATAGGACGAAGCGCGCGTCCTGGATTCTGCTTGCCAGTCACAATCCAACATCAATACATAACTTTTTGTAGGATATTAATTCCATCAAAATTGATACTGTGCCCTGTTTCTATTCAATGTGATGGTATTGCCAAATTGTCGACAGGTTTTTTTTAAATCTTCAAAGGATTCAGGAATGTGCTTTAAACGAAATAGATGTTCATTCATTCTTACATTTAACTGTCGTGATGTTTCACTCATATATATATATAACATTACGTTTCTTGCATTTGATCATAATAACTGTGATTGTTATTGTTATTATTAGAGGATTGTGAATATATTGTGAATGAAAGTTGGGAAAATTCGGTTGGTGACAGTCTTTATGTTGTTAACAATAAGATGATAATAATAATAATAATAATTAATATTATAATAATGGCAAACATTATTAAAGGTAGAGAGGAGATAAGAAGATACAGAAAAGTACATATCAATCACTAAGCCAAATAATGCGATGCTGTCAACTAAGACTACAGTAATAAACAAAGTGATCTCACAAATTCATTGTTTGTATGCACAACTGAGGCTTCAATTTGTGGATTGCTAAAGGTTTATTCCACTGGATGTAGTAGAATACATCAAAAGATGATTCTGAGACGGAATTCTGTGAGATCGTTTGTTGAATTTTAATTGATTGAATTTATCACAGATTGATATTGATAAGGTACCAATGAAAACTATGGTTTACTGAACAGTTATTTTGTCCTAGTATAGTACTCCTCAGTAGTTCGTACAATACATTATTATTCTCACCTAACTGTCAACATCACAAAAACTGTCATCTTTTAAATTTTCTCAATTTACATCTACGAAATTTTCATTCACCTCTAATAATATTAGTCATTAATATTCTACCTTCACTTCATTCATTCCACAATTTTTTCATGTTTCATAAACACTCCCCCCATTTTTTACTTATTTATGCATTATTTTCTAAAACATTTAAATAATCACTATGTATTATTCATGCTAACTAATCAAAATTCTTATAACTATACATTGACCTATAATATCTCTTATATTCATTAATATTGACAGAATCATATCAATGTAATCTGTCATTTTAACTATCAATCAAAATATCTACCATAGATACATTAATAGGTTTATTTCAAATTGGAAACTAAATTACTCATATAAATTATTCATTTCAATTGTATCTATTCATGTTCATTCAATCTAAAATTTAGCATTAATAATGTCAATTAAAATAACCTCCAAAAATGAAAAAAAAAAAATAACAAAAAAAGATGAGAAAAAAAAATGGAAAAAAAAATCTAAAAAGAAAATTTTATTTTATTCAACGTTGTTTTTTTCTTTTTTTTATTGTAAAAACAGCACAAAAAAAGAGAGAAAAAACACAAGGTCAAATAATAATCAGAAAATAAGCTGAACCTCATTTATAAGCTCTAATTCACATTGTGTTTATTTAATTGAATGAAAAAGAAAACAAAAAGATAAAAACAACATCTTTTTTTTCTATTTTTAATTTCTTTTTCTTTTTTTTAACATTCATTTTATTGTTGTCATGATACATTGAATTATTTCAATCATTTAATATAATAACTGGAAATATCTTATTGAAGTATTTGTCAGTTCTTATTTGTACGTACTCTGCCACATCTTTCATGGCCTCCTTATCATCATCAGCATCATCAACATTGACGTCTTAATATTCTATGGTTTATTCATAACAGAGGTTGAATTACTTTGACAAAATGAAATAATGCCAAACATTTTATTCATTGAGCATATAATGTAATCAAAATGAGACTGAATATTACATGTTACATAGAGTATGATATTTACTACTTATTAAACACAGTACAATACTACTTAAATCATGTAATAGAAAAATAATTTGATAATTCATTCAATGTTTCAATTTTCTTTCAATTTTTTTTTCTGTTTAAAATTAAATTAATTAATTGCATTAAAGTAATTCATGAAGAAGAATATAGTTTACACGCTCATCTTTTACATTTTGTTTAAATGAGTACTAGTTAAATGTTCAATGTTAGTTAATATGTATTTCCTGAACAATTGTCATACTACTGAATATTGAAGAGTATGATTTTAAGTAGATTATGAATAAAAAGGAAATACTAGGATGAAACTATTATTGGCAGGTATAACCAAAGCAACTTCTAATGATTAAACCTAAACGTAAGAATAAGAAGCTAGTGAGGGATGAAGTAGAAGTTATATTTGCTTGTAAATAAAGCGTCAATAGCATAACAATGTCTAGGCTGGATAAGTATAAAAAAAAGTCTTCCCACGTCATGTCGTGTCGTGATCTAGTCGTGTTCGCTAAAACAAACATAGTCGGTATCAATAACGACAGATTATGCAACTATTTATCTAGGGGATTATTTACTGCTACAACAATATACGTATAATTTTCATAAGTAAAATCTATAGATTCGCTTGTTGTCATGGTGTATAATACATAATACTATCTTCATTCTACGGAAGCAAATGAAGTATCCAACTCAGGTGTTGATTTCAAGGTGTCTTATAGAATTCATTTTAATCTATTAACATTTCTTTATATTCAAACCTTCATAAAAAGATACCAGAACTATGTATTCAGAAGAAGAATATCTTATCTTTACCTTCACCTTACCATCAATCTATTATTATGACAACTACTACCGGTAATTATATCCTACTGATTGTTCAAATTAGAAAAGATGAATGATTAACTCATGTTTTCCAAATTATTTTCTTCAAATTCCCTCCCCTACTCCCCTTAGTCACTATAACCTTGAATTTTACTTAGAATTTCACTTGATACTATTTCATTGAATCATTCTACAACCTTTAATTAGTTACTAAGATGTTAAATATCATGACCTATTTACATTTTAATTCAATGTTAGTTATATACTTCCGTTAAGTAAATTATACAACATCGACATTCTTACATGTGAACAACTCATAACATAAAATATTTCTCATTTACAGTAGTAACAATCCAAGAACTTCTAAAATTAACTGTATGAAAGAAAATGATACTGTAAAGAGTGAAAACAGGCTTCAACATACTTATCACTTAAAGTAATTAAAAAAATTACGTAATGATTATCTTACAAATTAACGATTGTCTATACAACAACTTATCTCTAATGATTACGAACAAACCCAACGATGAACGTCAAAATCAATAAGCGGATCATCTTTGAATATACACAAGACAAATGAAATGTTATTTACAAAATAAACTCTGCCAACTTTCATTGGATGAATATGCTACAGATTAATGTTGGCAAGGTACTATTGAAAACCGTGAAGAGCTTGACAGCTGTTTCGTTTAAGTGTGGAATTTCTCATCAGTTCGCAGTGCCGATTCTAGACCAGGGGCAGTAAGTTAATAAACTTCTAATCCTCTGAGCTAGTTGGTCAACATCCATTTTCGACAAATCTTAAATGGAACAAAAGTGTCAAATATCATTACCCCCCCCCCTACGAGAACATTAGCTATCAATCATTAGAATATGTTTTCTCTTCCATCAATACATACCAATAATTAACGATAAATGTTTCATTAGGATAAAGTAATGGTTTCAGACAAAGAACCTTTAGAATTTTGACATTTACATTAGAGGTCAATCGATATACCTATTCGAACTGATCCAATTCATTGATTACTAAGAAAGTTGCCAAACAATTACAACCTTACTCATTAGATCGAGAAAGATGGGGATAAAATATATGAGTATCGAAACAAAGTGACAGATCATTTCTCAACAACTGATAATCAAATTTGACAAAACAAATTACAAATTACTTTTGGCTAAAATCTACTATTTCACATAAACCAGTAGTTTGCACCGATAGACTTCTAGACTAACAATCAAATCAACCAGCTCGGAGAACGCGGTATATAACTATCCTCTTTACCGATAAATCTCTACCATCATCTCAAGTTACACGATTATGTTTGCATGTGTAGTATTACCACTATGATTTAATTATTGATATTTTCTGCATAGTTGCTTTTGCAACTTCATATTCATTCATTGTTCACTTGTTCTCCAAAGAATTGTTACTTGTTATCGACACTATATATACATATATATGGTTTAATGGTAAAGCGTTTCTCGTGAAGCCAGAGGATCCAGGGTTTTCGAACCTGACAAAGCTGCGGATTCGCACAACTGCAGAGTCCCAACTGTCCACAGCTTCCTTGTGATTATTTAATTTAGATGTCAACTTTATATATATATATATATATATATATATTTGCATATACATGTAAGATTATGACGCAAGATAATGAATTCGCTGAAAAGAATACCATTAGGTATTATAAATGCACACCAAACGTTTGTGAACTTTGAGTTACGCTATATGTAGTTGTTTAGATGGACGATGAGTCTTGATACAAGAATGGTGACGTGTACGGTAAGAGGATCCATTGTGGGTAATTTCAGATAAATGGCGTTTTTATAAATCTGAATAGTTTTGAATATGTTTAATGTAGGTTACATACTTATTAGAATGTATTTGAAATTTCTGCTTGATTTGTCGTAAACGTAAACTGAATTTACCAATCTCAGTTTCCGTATATACAATTGATTGGATTGCTTTGTGTATACAGGTTATGTATTAGTTAACCGTGATGTCTGCTATATTGAAGAATCTACTTGGAAAATATGACGTATCCCAACAGACATGTAGACTACACAAGAGAACCTCGTAATAATCTTATTAAACTTGTGAAAATCAAAAGACTAATTTAGTAAAAGTATTATAAATGCACACCAAACGTTTGTGAACTTTGAGTTACGCTATATGTAGTTGTTTAGATGGACGATGAGTCTTGATACAAGAATGGTGACGTGTACGGTAAGAGGATCCATTGTGGGTAATTTCAGATAAATGGCGTTTTTATAAATCTGAATAGTTTTGAATATGTTTAATGTAGGTTACATACTTATTAGAATGTATTTGAAATTTCTGCTTGATTTGTCGTAAACTGAAATTTACCAATCTCAGTTTCCGTATATACAAATTGATTGGATTGCTTTGTGTATACAGGTTATGTATTAGTTAACCGTGATGTCTGCTATATTGAAGAATCTACTTGGAAAAATATGACTTATCCCAACAGACATGTAGACTACACAAGAGAACCTCGTAATAATCTTATTAAACTTGTGAAAATCAAAAGACTAATTTAGTAAAAGCAGAACATACTATTTACAACAACTACTTAATTAAATGTTTAAGTTAGATTGTGGCTGGCTAGCAAAATTTACGAGGCTCCATAAATACATCCAGCTAATGAGTTGTAAATAAGACGAAAGGTGCGTCCTGGATTCCTCTTGCTAGTCGCAATCTAACTTAATGTTTAATGTATAAATGTATCTTCACGTTGATGATGTTAAGGACTGATATTCACTAAACACTATTGCCATTTGTAAACTCTGAATGAACTGACTCAAAAGAACGTCATATTATAATACATTTGATACGTAGTGCACAAACAAAATCTAGAATGTTTATTTCACTAAATAACACTTATCAAATGGATGTACCTAACATTAAATTGAGATGGCTATGTAAGTACTTAGTTTAGTTTATTGAATTCATTACAGACTGATGTTGATTCGAAACCACTGTAAACCATAGAGTATTGAACAGCTATTTTAACCTAGTGTTGGATATTGTAGCGGCGGATACCATCCATTCAGATAAGATATTGAATACAAGACTCTTAGGTACTCTAAAAAAAACTCTTAAACTCCCACTTCTACCAATTTGTAATCTGGTACAACAGCTAGTAAATGTCTTCGATCATAATTGTCTCACAGCCGACTAGTTTGAACTCTACCAGTCATTACTTCTCACTAGAACTTCGAAATCACCCTAAAGTTAGTTACTAGTTAGTTAATTTGTATAATTGAATTTAAGTAGTTCAATGCAGATCGGTAATCAATTTGATAACACTTAAGTTTCTATTACAAAACCTAAAATAGCAGAATTCAACTCCTCATAGGAAAACGAGTGTGCAGTCCTCTGATGTATCTTATACTAGGATGAAACAACTATCCATTACTCCCTAGTTTTTATTTCAACTCAAGGTACATCAATCTGTGACCAGTATAAACAAGCAAACTTGAACTAATCTATTCATTTTAAACAATATCATTTTGTTATCCAATAAACACAAAACCACCTGATATGCCAGGCAGTTAAAGAAGATGGATTATCTTCGCGAGCTATTTATCCGTAGACTATTTCACTGTATTTGGTTCTATACGTGGTGAACATTTGATACCTGTGTCCTATCCTGCCGTTTAACACATTAACTGTTAGTATATCATCGGTCATTTTTGAATTAAGGATGATGGATTATGTATGCGTTGCTCCAGTTCACAGTCACTGTTACAGTTATTTTGGATGAACGCTAGTTTCCTAATTGGTTAACTGTATGTTCTGGTTTTGTGTATGAATAATATGATGTTTGAAATACAATACAATTTTGTCAAGTTTGGTTATCAATCTGTGTTCTCTATTTTCAGCTTGGAACAAAATAGACATCAGGTAGACATTCAATGACCAGCTAGACACTCTCATTGACGCTTGTTATTGTGACATCGTGCGTCAATTACTTAATCATACGAATCAATCATCAACACCCACTTTCTAACAGAACATTATCCTCAACCAAATAATCAATGCCTGTTACCCCATGTGGAGCATAAGCCGCTGACCAGCATTCTCCATCCAAATCTGTCCTGGGTACTGTTTTACAGCTCTTAACAAGTGTTATTTATTCTCTTCATGTCTG
The DNA here is from genome assembly GCA_034768735.1 of Schistosoma mekongi. Lineage (NCBI taxonomy): Eukaryota > Metazoa > Platyhelminthes > Trematoda > Strigeidida > Schistosomatidae > Schistosoma > Schistosoma mekongi. The sequence continues at coordinate 8,519,033 of CM068311.1, forward strand.
TCTTCAATTGCCGACGCAATGTGTTATTGGGTCTTTTTCTTTTCTTTGGCCTCTAGAATTCCAAGTTAGTGCTTTTATTCTGGCATAGATTGATGGTTTCTTTAATGTACGTCCAATTCACCTCCAGCGTCTTTTTCTAACTTCTTCCTCGGTTGGAAGTTGAGAAGTTCTCTGCCACAGAAGGTTGTTGTTGATGATATCTGGCCAAAAAAACCGAAGTATCTTGTGTAGACAGCTGTTTATAAATACTTTTATCTTCTAAAAGATGCTTTTCGTCGTTCTCGAAGTTTCAGCTCTATACAACAAAACTGTTTTCACATTTTTATCAGAAATTTTGACTTCAATATTAATTGAAGCCTTTTTGAGTTGCTACCAGTCTTAAAACTGGATAAAGGATAGGTGTTGGACATGGGGTTAACAACTGCATCCCGTATAACAACAACCTTGCTAAAAAAAACGTTAACAAGGACAATGTCCTTCCCCTCCCTTCAAAATGAACTAGGTTTATATAAGTTGGATTGTGAGTGGCAAGTGTAATCCAGGACGCGCGTTTCGTCCTATGACTGACCAGCTTCAGTCTATAACAAATCAACGGGAATATACAAGTTTATCCTAATACCAATGTGCCCGGTGCACAAGTGTCACTGTCTGAACTCAGTAGTCTAGTGGTGAGCGTGGTGGCGTTCGACACGAAACGGAGTGAGTTCTAATCCTTGTGTGAACATCAACATTGGGATGCAGGTACATCCAGCCGATGAGTCCCAAATTGGACGAAACGCGAGTCCTGGATTTTTACTTGCCAGTCACAATCCAACTTATATAATACTTGTGAAACATTCGCTATATCGAGGCAATCCGCTCAGGATGCACAAATAGCAGCAATGACTGACCAGCTTCAGTCTATAACAAATCAACGGAAATATACAAGTTTATCCTGGAACTAAGTTTATGCCTCTATTTTACTTTCATCTGGTTTAAATTCATTATTACGGTGAATGCAGATATTGTCAATTTAGATTAACCTAATAATATCAATGTAAATGTTCATTTTGCTATGATCTATTCATATACATTCATTATGTACAATATTGCCAATTTAAACAAGCAAACAAACATAAAGAAAACTATCCATTTCATCAATTGATTCATTGAAATCATTCATTCAATTTAAAGATAATTAATTTTTAATAAAAATAATTAAAGCATAATTTGTACTTATAAATTATTGATTTAGTTAATTATTTAATTGAAATGTAGAGTAGATCCACGAAGCATGATGAGGTTCATTAATTTTTTGGACGAAACACTTATTAAATCAAATGAATAAAAATGAATAACTCTAATTTGTCATAAATTCAATCAACTACACTTATTACCAATCTCTAGAAACTATCATAATTTAATAATAATAATCAGTTTATTAGTGACTAATCTCAAGATGTTTCTGAAGTCGGGACTGGTGAGTTTGGACGTGTCAGAAGTCAAACAGTTATCACTGATGACAATAGATGATCATTGCGCTATGTCACAAATTGATAAAAGTGAGAATATTATCACTGAGTACCCTTTTAGTGATACAGAGGGTTAAGCGTTTATCAACCTGAAGACCCTGGAGGAGAATCTAAGAATTTCTATACTAGATTGAAATATTTGTTGAGTTCTCTCTGGTTTTTAATGGTACTCTACCTAACATGAATCTGTGACTAATTTATACAATTAAACTTAATACCAATCTCTAAAATCTTACTCATTTCAATGATAATGTAATTAACAAAATAATCGAAACTTAATTTGTACTTATAAATTATTCATCTAGTTAATTATTCATTTGAAAGGTAGAATAGTTCCATAAAGCATGATGAGGTTCAGTAATTTCTGAACGAAATATTTATTAGGTCAGATGATTGAAGATGAATAATTAACTTTCAATAGTGTTGTTTTCAAAAGAAGAATATTCTATTTTAGTTTTATTATTATTATTATTATGTTCCCTCCAGGCCCCCCCCCTATCTACTCTGCCTAACGTCTTATTAGACTCATGAATAGTTGTTATATCATTTTCCTTTTAGAACCTACATCTGATTAAATGTATACCTAACAATCTTTAAACAAAACATCTTAAATTAGTTATACTAATCAGTTTAATAACAACTAATTTCAAGATGTTCATGTATTTCTAGTGAGAAGTCGATATTGATAGAGTTCAGACTCTTCGTGAATGAGATACTTATCACTAAGGTCAATAAATGATCATTATGCCCTGTCATAAATTGATAGAAATTGCAATGTTATTAATGGACGATCGCCAGCTCAGTAATGTTAGCCTTTCTGCCTTTAATTCACACTATATAAATACTGGTTATATTGAATTCCAATTATTAGTATATCCTGTATCTGTATTCTAATTAGCCTAACTACTATTCCATACATTCAAAACATTCATCGTCAACAACTTCAATGAATAAAGTATGTTAAATGTTTAGTTCTATGTAATTCCTTATAATTGTAGCTTTGTTACGCCGGGCGATTAAAGAAAAGTAACGAATTCTCAGAACTGTATTTTGGGGAACTATTCTAATTATTTTATTCATGAGTGATGTAACCATTTTATTTCTATGACTGTTATGTTCCCCTGGCCCGGTTCTCTCGTTTTGTATATTTTCTCTTAGTATACTGTTTATTTACTATGAACTACGCTTACTTAATTGTACACAAGTTGTAATATTCACTGCCACTCTTCCATTTGTTCTGTACAAGTGTTAAATTCTTGATTGGTTCACTGTGTGGTCTGATTTTATGTATATATAAATGCACGATTAAAATATAATACGACTTTGGTCTGGTTCTCCGGTTCTCGGTTCTCGCTCTCTCAGTCTTTCTGTTCTCAATTCTGGTTGTCCTATTGTCGGCCTAGGGAGGTGAGTGGACTTAGGTCAATCGCGCATTCTCAACTAGGCACGCATCTCATTGGTATTCGCATCCACCAACCAAAAACATCCTCTCTTCCTTCCTTTCTTCCCGTCATAACAAGCTTGTTGACACTTTGTAATAAGAACACCATAAAATCAGTTGTTAGATTCATTCTCTTCTACAAAATCTTGTTCATCTTACGCTACTCAAATTAATCCATAAATTTACAACAATCATCTTCAACAATCTCATCAGATAATTCTATATAACACCTTGTAATTCTAGTCTGTTGACAGTCAGCAATCAGAACTCTTTGAAATTAACTGATGAATTCATTCTGCAATATCTTCTTTTTATGTTATTTAAACTTACTTCAACTTAACTAAATTAATAATCAACTAACATTATGGTAATTAGGATAAGCTTGTATTTTCCCATTGATTTGTAATGGACTGAAACTGGTCAGTTTCTGTTGCCATATGTGCATCCTTAGCGGATTGACTCGATATGGCGTTATTACACAAGTTATATCGAGGCAATCTGCTCAGGATGAACATATGGCAACAGAAACTGACCAGTTTAAGTCCATTACAAATCAACGGGAAAATACAAGCTTGTCCTGATTACATATATATGCCCGTTGCACAAGTGTGACTGTCCGGACACAGTAGCGTAGTGGTGAACGTGGTGGCGTTTGGCACGAAGCAGACTGAGTTCAAATCCCAGTGTGAACAATAACATTGGGATGCAGATACATCCAGCCAATTATTCCCAAATAGGACGAAACGCGCATCCTGGATTCCGCTTGCGAGTAGCAATTCAACTTAAATATATATAACTTTATGATACTTTCATGGTTCTATTAAGAAGGTCACCACTAATTAAGTCCATATAGATTGAAATTACAATTGCTCCTACTGTTGGCATTATACATGAAAATGTACTTTTACAATTTCATTTACAAATTCAAATTATCCGATTTCATTAAATGACAAATTATACTTTTGTTTCTTTAGTATTTTCAACTTATAAAATGATACTACTTATTACAAACTACTGAATTAATCATATTTGCATATTTGCGGTAATCACATTAATCAACAAGAGAACGGAATTTCTATAAAATAAGTTGTAAGTATTATTTTTTCGTTTTGAACATGAATACATTATATACCTAAATACTACTTATATCTTTGTTAGTAGTATTGAAAGTGAATAAAGTAACCTTATATCGATTAACATAATTTTTATTTGTGAAAGCGGTAAACCTATTTCGAATTTCAGTGACATTTTCGTTTAATGAATAGGTTTCATGAGGATTTTTCTCTTGATCAAAATGCTGATAAATTAATTAGGTGACTGTAAAGATAAAAGCTAGGCTTTGAAATGCCTGTTGTAACTGAGGGAGGCGAGGGGGAGGGACTGGTGAGTGATGTAGTAACCGTATAGAACGAGAAGAACATAAAACAACTTGGATACTATTTATTTTTTAAAGAATATTTAAAGGGAAAATAGATAATGAAACTATTAATGTGAAAATTCCTAAGAAAACATGTATGGCAAACAAAATGCCGTAAAGAGATTTCGTATAAGTTTGTTTTTCAATATGATTTTCCACTAATGTATGTACATGAATAAAAACATCATCAGCAGGATACTAACAGAAAGGTTCAGAAAGGTATTTCAAGAAAAATGCATTTCAGTAAAACAAGATGAAATATGATATTTTACATTTTACCTTTGATCACTAATAATACTAAATAGTAACAACTGCTTGAATTCGCCATATCAAGTTATGTATTTATCGATTCAACTGTTTCTATGGAAACAGATATATAAATAGTGAGGGGGGGAACAGTCTTGCAGGGCTTTGATTGTATTGTTAAACGTTGAATGAATGGTAATTTAGATATATCAGGAGTTTTATTCTTGTTCAATAAATTGATATAGAAAATTCATTTTTACTTAAGTAAAGACTTTTGAGTTTCACCAAATATTCTACATGACTTACAAACTTTTTTTTGATATACATGTGATACAAGTGGAATTCATGTTCATAGGGAAGATTGGAAGTTTGCCCAAATATACTGAGTTCAGTTTCTTGATAAAATTTAAGGTGTTTACTGTAAGAAATTTCTATATTAGGATGAAAAAGCATTCTAGTGTTCCTTGGTGTTCAGTGGTACTTAACTGGGATGAATCATTGACAAATAACAAAACTTTGTTACTAATTGAATAATACACCTATACTATTTGATTGCATTCCATTTCATTATCCATTGCAAATTATGTATATGTCACTGTGGAGCGTCAAGTTATCTCATTTAACTGTCTAATGGTGAAACTAATGTATATCTACTCGAAAATCTCTATATCCGCCAAATGATATTGTTATGGACCGAAATTGATTAGTCTTAATTGCCATACATATATCCTCAGCTGATTGACTCGACAGAGTAACATCACATTCCAGTTGGAATTTACATTAGAGTTGATGAATGGTATCTATAAGTAGTGCTCCATCCTATCTGAAACTCATCTGCTGAATATAGCAACCTGTCTCAGATATACACACTTCAGTAAACAACTCAGTTCAATTCAAAATAAATAGATGGATTTAAAATCATAGATTATTCATCAACACTCATATGTAGATGCATCTAACTGTCAAGCTCCAAATAGATTGAAGCAAATATCATGAACTCTTCTTATCTACTATAATACAATTACAATCATATTCTTAACCACTTAATTATCAAATCTTTATATTTACTTAATAAAACATTTTTGCATAACTTATCAAATCTCATCAGATTGTGTATTGTTTGAAAGTATTAACTGATTTTTCAACAAATTAGTTACTTACTTACTTAATTACCCCCATTACTCCTCACAGAGGAGCATATGCCGCTCACCAGAATTCTCCATTCATCTCTGTTCTGAGTAATCCTTTCCATCTGTTTCCATTCGCTGTTCATCATTTTAATATCTGCCAGTTCTCGACGAAGTGTGTTCGTTGGCCTTCCTCTTTTCCGTTTTCTAACAGGATTCCATCTTAATGCTTGTCTCGTGATGCAGTCTGATTGTTTCCGTAATGTATGTCCTATCCATTTCCAACGTCATTTCCTAATTTCCTCTTCGGCTGGAAGTTGGTTTGTCCTCTCCCATAGCAAGCTGTTGCTGATGGTTTCCGGCAAACGGACATTCAGTATTTTTCGTAGGCAGTTGTTTATAAATACTTGTATCCGTCTGATGATGTTTTCAGTAATTCAGCTCCATACATCAGGACTGTCTTCACGTTTGAAGTGAAGAGTCTGACTTTGAGGTTAGTTAATAGTTATTTTGAGTCCCATATGTTTTCTAATTGTAGGAATGTTGGCCTTGCTTTACCAATCCTTGCCTTTACATCTGCATTGGACCCTCAATGTTCATCGATGATGCTCCCCAGGTTTGTGAAAGTATCCACTTCTTCAAGCCATGTTAGTTAGTTAACTGCTATACTATGTTACAAGCTTCATTATGTGATGCAATGATTACAGAGTCAGTGAATCATTAGTCAAGTAGAGAATAACACTGTATTGAACATGTCTTAGGTAATTATCAGTCCAATGTTGTTATACTGCGTTTTCATTTCATACAAAATAAAGTTATTGTGAAGCATAACAGTAACCATACTTTACTTTATTTGTTAAAAGGTTGTTTTTCCGTCTTTATTGATAATCAAACACGTCACTTTGATGTTTCTAATTTCGGCTACAACTTCATTGTCAACATAATAACTGATTGAGTCTTTAGATATTCTATCTATTTGTTTATTATAGAATGGATTGCAATGAGGACATCAAAATTACACAACCTTCTAGATTGTAGACTATTATGTAGCCATGACAACAGTAGTCATCTTATTTATATAAAATGTATTCAGAATAATGTAGTCTTGTTTCATGTAATATCAGTATCTAAGATAAAATGAGATTGAAATATACACAAAGTTGGCCTACACATTCTATTCTTGGACATACGCACATCAGAAACCATAACTCTGAATTAGGATGAAGTTGTATATTTCCGTTGAATCCCACTGTGAACATTAACATTGGGATGCACGTACATCCAGCCGATGAGTCCCAAAGAGCACGAAACTCGCCTTCTGAATTCCACTTGTCAATCACAATCCAACTTAAATGTAACTTTGCATGTACACGCTGGAAGATTTGATCCATTATACAATGGATAGTACAAACTCTAACGAATCTTACTCTGTAAGATACTAAGCAAATCGGCTTATATTCAATAATATAATATAATTTGCAAAATCACCTTGTCATAATCCTTATACCATAAAAGTTTCACTTCATATTCACTTTCTAATTTCATCACTTAGCAAGTACTTTATCAAAAATTCAAAGTGCATAGTGAAACATAGCTTAAGTTTCATCACATTTAGAACTCTTCGGCTGGATGTACCTGTGTCCTACTGTTGATTTTCATACAGGGACTCGAATTCAGTTCGTTACGTGCCACTAAGCTTCTGAATCGAAGACTGAATTCGAGTCCCTGTATGAAAATCAACAGTAGGACACAAGCACACTCAGATAACGAGTCCTAAATAGAACAAATCAAGCGTCAAAGATTCTGCTTGCCAGTTACAATCTAACTCAAACACTACTTGAGGACTATCGCTATATCAAGACAATCCGTTCAGGATGCACATAGGACAACAGAGACTGAACAGGTGAATTACTAATTTCCTCTCTACTGATATTGCCTCTACAATTATTGCATAACGATTAGATCTTATTCCGTGCATGAATCATGTGAACATTGTTATTACTGTTTTCAATAATGGAATATTTCCTGCTTAGCCAAATATAGTTGTATTTCATCTACGACAACTATATTCTACGTTATATCTACCATTCTGAAAGTCAATAGAGATTTGAAATCATTTACAAGATTCACAAATCCAACTTTTATGCTAAAATATTGATTCTTTTTCAGGTCATATTGCTAACAACCTGTTAATAATCAAAACTAAATAAGGATTCGACCTTACATTGTCATAAATCAAACGTTTAGTACTTATGATTTTTCTATTTTAAAGATTGTTATCCTAACGAGGACAGCTGTTACCATGTGATATTATATTAAATTTTCAACAGGAATCACTGGTTCCTGGTTTCAAATAGCGGTCTAACCTAAATCATTTCGTTATATCAAATTGATAGCTTCACTAAGTTGATTGCTAACTTAACAATAATCTGATTAGAAAATTTCCTACTAACTCAACATATCATTACATAATCAAGACTGCAATTTTAGAGGCAATATCATCTTATCAGGCAAAATAAAGTAAAATAGTCCTGGTAGCACAATGAATTTTTTCAGTTGTAACGGCCAATAGATTTGAAACTAAACAATTTGGATTAGGATCAGCCAAGAGGCATTAATTCCATCACGATTTTCAGATACGCCTTAATAATGAGTGTCAGATAGCATGAAACTTTAAACTATCCTTAAACAACCATTCACCTCTATATAGTCCCACTGGTGTCGAATCAGCTAGGTTAGTAGTTACCTTACAATCAAGTTGATAAAATTTAAACAACAGAATACAGGATTTGGTTAACATCAAATCAGCTATTATGTAGTGATCTACGAATGTACAATTCTGAATAATACCAGATAATTTTCAGATTCATAGTATTTAGGTATATCAGTATAAAGAAGACAAATCGATATTGATCCAGTTCATTGAATGGCATTAAGCGGTTAACTTACGCCATAATCAGATGTCGACTGAGCTCTCATTGCTTAGTCTTCCACATAGTTGTTGTTCGGCTGGTAATGATTGATGTCTTCCAGTTTCTTTTTACTTGGATCATATCTACATTACCGAAAGAGAAGCATTCCTTACAGTGGGGTCTTTTATTTAATAGAATCACCTGACATGTATCAGTTACTGCTTCCTTAACCATTTTCTAGTTGTTCTCCATGTTGGTTTCTTTTTCTTCTAATAGTTCGTGAAAGGCCTGGAAATTATTGTTGAGAGTTATCTGGAATTTTTTGAGTTTGTTAGTATCTTGATGAACGGTTGTATTGAACTTATGTAAAACTGTTGACCCAGTTGTCCAGTGCTTTTTAGACTCATTTTTATTTTGGCCATTACCAGGAGATGACTTGAAGCTACACTTACTACTTGTAGATTTACTGAATTAGTTGTAGTGATAAAGTTAGTTCATTTTAAGAGATAATTTTTTGATGTAATTCAAGAGGATGATACCGATATCTGCAAATTATTAAGTCCTTAATAAACTAATAAACCGCCCCAGTGATAAACATAGTTAGGTGTTATTCAACCTAAAGTTTCTGAGGAAATTGAGCGTGAATGTTCATACAGAGTCCCATACCAGAATGAAACAGCTACTCAGAGGTATCTAGTTTCCAATAGTACACTGCAAATATCAATCTGTGATAAACCCAATCAACTATCGTGATGAACGTTTGCTACCGTATGATACAACCCCCTGTGTTTCTTTCTCATGGTACTGTACAACCATGAGGTTGTATGTGTCTACAAGGCTGTTCTATCTAAAATCAACTTCCAAACAATTCTATGATAGAATTTTATTTTGGAAACTATAAAGTGCGGAAAAAATTAACCTAATTCATACAGGTTGTACTCAAGGGATTACTTGATCAGTGAAGAAAAATCAGATCGATCAACTGATTTCCTGGATTGAATTGTGTCTGATATTTGGAATCCAGGACAGGCGTCTCTTTCCAACTGTGTCTCGTTAGCTCATATCAGGACTCGAAATTAGTCCGTTTTGTGCCAAACGCCACTACATTCACTACTAGGTTACTAAGTTTAAGCTGTCATACATGTGTAACTAGTGTGTATATATAATTTGGATGAGCTTGTAGATTCGAAGTCAACCAAATTATAACCGATTTCGATGTATGAAAGTTTTGATTTAATAAATAGATCATCAAACTGCTGACAGTTTCTTTTTTGAATCCTCTAAAGATACATTCATAGAATGGAAGTTTTCTACGATCCACAGGAAGATACAATTGGAGAATTCGCTCAAAAAAACAATTCGTTAACTGTTTAATATTTTCTAATAAAAGTTGCAACGGCTATCAACCTTTAATATAAAACTGATTATCGATTTAAAATATTTTTATAAATCATAAATTTTCAGTCAGGAACTTTTTTCCCATGGGAAAATGCGTTAGCAACAAGCGTAGGATGGAAGGGGAGGGGAACCATTAAAACGTGGAACAATAATTAATGATATAACTAATGTAACAACTATTTTCTCTGTTCTACTTTTTTTTAATGGTTACGATAATTATCGATCTATTAAAATTGATTCAATTTAGGTAATGCCATTTGTATACAATTATGTTGACGAATACCTTCTCATACGGTTGAGTATTTACTAAGAAACTTAATGATTATAGGTTTAATCTCTTACTTACTTATGCCCGTTACTCCTCACAGAGGAGCATATGCCGCTCACCAGGATTCTCCATTCAACTCTGTCCTGAGTAATCCTTTCCATCTGTTTCCAGTTGCTGTTCATCATTTTAATATCTGCCAGTTCTCGACGAAGTGTGTTCGTTGGCCTTCCTCTTTTCCGTTTTCTAACAGGATTCCATCTTAATGCTTGTCTCGTGATGCAGTCTGATTGTTTCCGTAATGTATGTCCTATCCATTTCCAACGTCATTTCCTAATTTCCTCTTCGGCTGGAAGTTGGTTTGTCCTCTCCCATAGTAAGTTGCTGCTGATGGTTTCCGGCCAACGTACACTCATTATTTTTCGTAGGCAGTTGTTTATAAATATTTGTAACCTTCTGATGTTTGCAGTAATTCTCCAAGTTTCAGCTCCATACATCAGGACTGTCTTGATGTTCGAATTGAAGAGTCTGACTTTGAGGTTATTTGATATTTATTTTGAGTCCTGTATGTTTTTCAACTGTAGGAATGCTGCCCTGGCTTTGCTAACCCTTGTCTTTTCATCTGCATCCGACCCTTCTTTAATCTGTTAAAAAAGCTGTAAATACTCAATATTGGAGAGTTCTTTACTATGACAATTTAACTATCTATTTCTTAATGTTCGACATTGGTTGCCAAACATAAGTTAATCATTGGTATAGAGTTTAACTTTAACAACACTCTGAACAATACCCAATTACTGCCAGTGTCTGCTTACTAGTTACTAACCATAGAAGGTAATTCCTGAAGTTCAAATGTAAAGTAATGATCATTAAAGTCTAAATATATCGAGTGTAAGGCAATTGCTTATTGATGAAAATGGGTGAAGTTCTCCAAACATATGGTAAATTGATTGAAATTAGGGATATAAGTCATTGGGAGCCGGGTATCTTGCTAGGTAGTCTACTGATTATGCGTTCACCGTGTAAACTGAAGACCATGGTTCCAAATTATAATGAAGTCCTAGATGCTTAGTACTTAAGAGTTCTATGCTAGGATGCGACTGCTCTCTAGTACCGGTTTCTGGTCTTCAAAAGTTATTTAAATCAAGTCAATTCGTGGCATCAAATTCATATTCAACAACATTTTCGATGACACCTATTTAGGATTGGCCTTAGGTGATAAGTGAAACACTAAAAGGTCGAAATTACTGTAATCTTGGTTCATTCTAGTATGAAACTGCCGAATAATAGTAAACATCCACGATCTTAAATACAGCAGAAACTATGATCTTTAATATATATTGTTGCGATGATCGTTGACATTGAAGTTCTATATTATGAATTGATTATTACTTGATAACCATTGAAAATTAGAAAGTATTCGATAAATATATTATTCTAGTATTCCTTGCTGGTAGAGAATAACCACGACTTAATTAGTAATCGAACCATGACTTTTATGCTCTAACATAAGCCTCTACACTCCTCATCCCTATGTCAGTATCCAATATTTCACTTTTCTAACACAACTATCACCCAACAGAATTATCTCGGCTGACTGATAACGTGAAAAGACGTGATCACCCGTGTACAATAAAGCCCATAAAATTTCTATCAAAAACATAATCAATAATTATCATTATCATTATTTTGTTATTGTCAACAAACCACTACTCTTTTACATTTATTTCTCTTTCATCTTTATTTACAACAATCGGTAGTATTGTTTGTGATATACATGAACAACAATAAAGACTAGGAATCCTATGTATTTCATCATGTTCTCTTTCATCATTATCAACTCTTTCTTCATTTTTGTCTTCTTTCTTTACAATAATAAGTTGTTGTTGTTGTTGTTGTTGCTGTTGCTGATGATGATGATGATGATGTGGTTGTTGTTGATGAGGATGATATGAATGAATATGAAAATCATGACTACTAATATTTTTATTATCAGTAGTAGTTATTATTTCATCTTTTTGATTAATTAATTCATTTTTATTTATCATTTTATTTAATGTTATATGTTTAATATCATTTGAATGATTATGTAATTTATAACTAATTTTACATAAATATAACATTTTCAATGTTTGAAAGTAGTATTGAAAGTAGTATTTAGCTAAATGACGAAATTTTACAGATTGATATAATAAAATAGGTAATGTAAATACATAACGTTGACTTGACCATATTCTTAATAAACCAAATATAAATTGAATTGAACACATTTGTTTAATTGATTCCGTTAATAATATACTACTATTTAATGAATTTGTTAGTAGTATTGAATCATTTACATTAAAATTTGCTTTAATATTTTGTGTAAATAATTGAATATAATTTGGTATAATAAATTTAGCATAAATCCATTCAATGAATTCACCTAAATCAAATAGAATATTTACAACACCTATACAAATTGTTAATTGTGTTGGTTCAGTAAAAATAGACTGTTGCATAATCTTATTACTAAGTGATGATTTCATTGTAATTGATCGCTTAGATACTATTGTCTTATTAGAGTCAGTATAATCAAGATTAACATGAAATATATGTGATTTATGTATAGCAGTAAATGTTAGTAATACCAGTGAAATGAATGTTAAAATAGGTGGTAATATAGAATGACATACCTGAAAAAAAATGTATAATAAGATATGAAAAAATTAATGGAATTGAATTATATAAGTTGAATTGTGACTGGCAAGTGGAATTCAGGACTCGCGTTTTGGCCTATTTGGGATTCATTGGCTAGATGTACCTGCATCCCTATGTTGATGTTCACAGTTGGATTCGAACTCAGTTCGTTTCGTGTCGAACGCCACTGCGTTCACCACTAGGCTACTGAGTCCAACTTATATAATACTTGCGAAAAATTCACTATATCGAGACAATCCGCTCAGGATGCACGTATAGCAACAATGACTGACCAGCTTTAGTCTATAACAAATCAACGGGAATATACAAGTTTATCCTAATACAAATGTGCCCTTTGCACAAGTGTCACTGTTTGGACTCAGTAGTCTAGTGGTGAGCGTGGTGGCGTTCGACACGAAACGGAGTGAGTTCGAATTCCAGTGTGAATATCAACATAGGGATGCAGGTACATCCAGCCAATGAGTCCTAAATAGGACGAAACGCGCGTCCTGGATTCCATTTACCAGTCACAATCCAACTTATATGATACTTGTGAAAAATTCGCTATATTGAGGCAATCCGCTCAGGATGCACATATAGCAACAATGACTGACCAGCTTCAGTCTATAACAAATCAACAGGAATATACAATTTTATCCTAATGGAATTGAATGTTGTGATGACTGTTGAGTGTTAGTTCAGTATCATGAATTGGTATAAATTGGACAGTTATTAATTATCAAGAAGCACTGAACAGCTGTTTTGTCCTAGTATGAGATACAATAGTCAATATCAAATTACAAGTAACTAACTTCTCGAAGTAATTCTTGGAGTTTCAGTAAGAAGACTTGACCAGTGGAGTTCAACTGTGTCGGAAATGAGGTAGTTACTCACCGAAGGGAATAAATAAGGTCGTGCAAACGTATTACGAATGGATCAAATTGGAAACATCAACCTTTGGGAGACGACTTTGTGGTCTAATGGTTAAGAGTTAACCGACAGGCCAGAGCCTCCTGAGTTTGATACGGTCGTGGACGCTGAATAGTCCCATGCTAGGACAAAACTGCTGTATATTGCTTCCTGGTGACCAACAGTTGCTTAACTCAGACCAATTTAAGCTATCAAATAAAAATCAATGTATTGATTTGGGGGGTAAGCAGTAGACTTTAAGAAGAAATTACTTCATTTTAATGTTGAACATAAACGTCAAGTGATTATTGTAGGGATTTCTGTAGCCAGCTCTTGAAATGTACTCATAGATTGCTAGTCCGTAGATGATACCATCATAATTGTATCGAAACAATCGCTGAATATTAGATCATCATATTGCTTAATTTTGACTTTGGGAACTATGAAAAGCATCAGTCAAAAGATTCAAGTATTCATAAACCGTTGTCTGCACAAGACACTTTAAATAAGTTGGTGAGACACCATCAGCAACAACCTACTGAAGCAGACAACAAACCGACTTCTGGTTAAGAAAGAAATTTCAAAAAGACAATAGAGGTGGACAGGACACATATTAGAGAAATCATAAAATAGTGTCACAAGACAAGAACTGATTTGGAATCCACAAACTCTAAAGAAAAGGGGAAGACCATAAGATACATTGAGTAGGGAATCGAACATGAGAAGAATGAATATCACTTGGTAAGTACTGGATAAAGCAGCTACAACCAGAATTTGTTGAGAAACCTAAATGGTTGCTTACATTCTATGAGGGGTAACAAGCAGTGATTGATTGTTTGATTAGTATTGTTTATTAATAAGCATTATTAATAACATTAACTTCATTCATTACAACTCTATATACAGTTCTCACAATCACTTGTTTTTGTTTAATCTAGATGATTGTGAATTTAGAGCTTTTCTTGTTTACTAAATGAATATATCAAGTGTTTCCTAGCCTACTGTACTAATCCCGACTATTTAATTCGTTGTTATCCATGTAGACATCACTATTGTTTACATGTCAAATTTGATCGTATTCTTCTTAGGTTAGATAAAACTATGCCGTATTGTTTAACAATTAGTTGGTGGTCACAGAGGCACTGATATACAAAGTCATTATCTCATTAAAATGTCTATTTCTCAGGGATACTGTAATTCATTATGTAGTCAATATTTTGCAGGAATATTCTTCATTTAAGTGTATATGATTACTAGTTGGCTATGAAACGGTATGATATTGTGGTGGATACTACTTATAAGGTCATCAATAAGTAGTAGGTAGCACAGCGTCAAAGGAAATTAGGAAAAATCAGTAAACAGCATACAAGGCAAGTTGCAAGGTGGCAAGAAGTAAAGCATAATTAAAATACATAGGAGAATCGATATCAACCAAGAGAAGCAAGCTAATAAACGACACAGTCCAGAGAACGCGGAGGATGTGCAAATTGATGTTGAATAATGTCAACATACTTTTAGAAATGATTTATTTTATTCTTAATTGATAATGTACGTGACGTCACCTATACCAACATAATCAGTAATAAGTACCAATTTACCTCTTTTGTATAGATCTAGTTGTTATGTTAGTATAATCTTTAGTTGTACGAACTCAATACAGGCAGAACTAAAGAATATGTTCGGTACAGAAGTTGGAAAATGTTGAAAAGTTGTATAAAAGACATTTATTACATATCAATTAAATAGACATATCAGAAACAAGACAGTCTAAGCATTCAAGAAAACAAAAGATCATCAATTATAAAGTCAGATTAAGATGAACTAGCATGTTCCAGTTGATTTTTTATGAACAGAAGCTGGTCAGTCATTGTTGCTATGTGTGCATCCTAAGTGGATTGCCTCGATATAGAGAATTATTCACAAGTATTATATAAGTTGTATTGTGACTGACAAGTGGAATCCTGGATGCGCGTTTCGTCTTATTATGACTGAGTTCGAATTATAGTATAAACATTAACATTGAGATGCTGGTATATCCAGCCGACAACTCTCAAACAAGAAGAAATGCGCGTCCTGCATTCCGCTAGCTAGTCACAGTCCAACTTAAACAATATAAAGTTAAAGATCGAAATACAAGGTAATTTGAATCAAAATACGTGTACAATAAAGATAAATTATAAACAACATCCGAGTAAATATAACAAGTAATCAGTCAGTTGCAGTTTAAGTTACTTTATGATGATGTAATCTTTTAGGACAATGAATGCTTCACTACCAATATATTTCACAAAGAAACACCACTTCTTAATTTCATTACCTGATATAAATACTTCACTGATATCACTTAATAAATCATTGTTTAGCATGCATTCATGTTGTATTTAGTGATGTAAAATATGTTCCATTAACTTCTGTTGAACTGTGGTTGACAAACGGAATCCAGAATGCGTATTTCGTCTTGTTTGGGACTCATCAGCTGGATGTACTTGGCAATAAATACTGATCAATGTCAGCCCATAACAAATCAACAGGAAGATTTAAATACATTCAAAATATCTTATTAATGCTTTAAATCGTCAAAGTCTGTATTGTTTCTTCATTCAAATAATCCACTTAATGAGTTTGGATACATAAAAAAACAGTAAGTGAAGCAAAATGATATGGGTCCATTTTTTGACTTTGTTAGTTTTCATCAACTGCTTACAACGATATTTATTCACCTCCGTCAATGTTCACAGAACTGTGTTCTTAAATTGTACTGGAGACTTGAAGATAGTTATCACTTCTTGGTTGATAACACCGTAATAGGCTTTAACTTCTTCAAGTAACATAGAATGAAACTACCTTTAAAAACGTTTTGGTGACTATTAAATTTGACGTTATGGTAGAAGGGACGACAGGCTAATGTCTCCTATGAAATATTATCTCGGTACTTGCAAAATCTTTATTTCTGTATATAGTTTTCTAAAATAAGGTGAGATGTACGTTTGTAAAGCCGATCATTTCTAACCCTATTCTTCTGTTGTAGGCATTTAACAGAACTACAATACTGGTTAACTTTATAGAAACTTTACTGCCTTTGCTTCCTTATATAAGAGGTAGTAGAACCTTGCTTTTGGACTTTATATTTGCTTCCGCTAATCTTATCTTTCTTCTGTTGATCTAATGAAACAATTATTCCAGCCAACATAGATTCATTAGTTTGTGACAATGGGATACTCGATCACCACGTTACGGTAATAACTATAGTCAATATATGAAGCTTTATATATTCAATTAGAACACACTGTTCGATTTGTTCTAAACGGATACAAACACCCTTTCAAATTATAATTGAAGTGGATTTTGATTTTCCAATTGATTCATCTCTGTTGTCATATGTGTATCCTGAGTAGATCGCCTAGATATTTCACTAGTTCTAAAGTATTATTTAAGTTAAATTGTGGCTGAAAAGTGGAATTCGGATTTCTCGTTTCGTCTTCTTTGGAACTTGTTGCACTAGTCTGGCTGCCTAGAGTCAGCTGGGGCTAGTAGTCAACGCATTAGTGTTTCTCACGAAACCAACTGATTTCAAGTCCCTATGTGTACTTCAACACTGGTAGGCATGTACATCCATCTGAATAATCCCAAATAAAGTGAAATATGCATTCTGGATTCCGCTTACCCATCACAATCCAATTTAAACTACATAATAAACTACTACATAATAGATCACTTCGTAAAGAACAATCCAAATCGATCTACAGAAATGATGTAATAAGTTAATAGTAAAATGACAATAACTTTAGCATATTAATCAGTTAATAGTAAGGGACAATAAGATCATATGAAGCAAAATGTGTAAACAAACTATAATAACTTAGAATAAACTTGTATATTCCCGTTGATTTGATATAGACTGAAGCTGGTCAGTCATTGTTGCTATACGTGCATCCTGAGCGGATTGCCTCCATATAGCGAAATTTTCACAAGTATTATATAAGTTAGATTGTGACTGGCAAGTGGAATACAGGACGCGCGTTTCGTCCTATTCGGGACTCAATGGCTGGATGTACTGGATGACTGACCAGCTTCAGTCTATAACAAATCAACGGGAATATACAAGTTCATCCTAATACCGATGTGCCCGTTACACAAGTATGTCTGTCTGGACTCAGTAGTCTAGTGGTTAACGCGGTATCGTTAGACACGAAACGGAGTGAGTTCGAATCCTAATGTGAACATCAACATTGGGATGCAGGTATATCCAGCCAATGAGTCCTAAATAGAACGAAACGCGCGTCCTGGATTCCACTTGCCAGTCACAATTTAATTTATATAAAACTATGATAACACCGTCATTTCTACAATCTGTTATTCTCAATGGTTGAATTTATTGTAACAGACGTTTAGCTATGCTCAGAAACAAATCATTCATTCACAACGATTGGTACCAATTGATGTTATCTAAGTAAGAATGATTTAAAATTATACAAATGAATATAATGTACCATCGTCAACTTTGTTGTCAAAGATTGGATTCTATACCTTCTATACATTATTTCCTTCAAGAAGCTTGAACTAGTCTACAGTTCAATGGGACTTGAAAGTTATCATTATTAACATTGAATGATGTAATTTCTTAGATTTCAAAATTAAAGAATACAAGGATACATCAGTCTAATGACATGTTTGCTAGGAGATTTCTTCAACAGACTAATATTTATTTGATTAAATATGTCACAGATTGATGTTGTCAGGGTACCACTAAAAACCTGGGAGCACTGGATAGATATTTTATTCTAGTGTGGAACCCCTCAGCAGTGCGCACCATAGATTCCTCACCAGGGACTTCAGGTTGACGGTGAACGCCTAACCATCTGCACTAATATTTGTATTATAACAGATACTATTCAGTTACTTAGGAAAGACAACTAATCAGAAGAATATTATTGAGAGTAGTAAGGTTAAGTTCTAATAATTTATTGGACATTGAACGACGGTGAAAGAGGCAAGTTTCGTAATGTTTGAGACTTCTCAACTCAACTGACCAGTTTCAATTCATAATAAATCAATGAATAGATCTAATTACATTCTAATTATAAGATTGCTTTTGTTATTTACTGCTTCTTATTCTTTTATCTTTCTCTAATTAACGAAGGTACAGTAGTTTACCTGTATTGTTCTATGCATCAAACATAACGAATAAGATAACATTTTTTAAAGTTAACAATGAAATATGATTATGTAATCCTATTGTAATTATTGTTTATATAAACACATAGAGATAATTATGAGAAGAAAGTGATTTAACTATATGCATTACTCTGTTTGATTATATAACTCATTGTAATCTACATAAACATGTGATGTAACAATGTAACAATTTAATGAAAACGTAATATGCTTGTTAATTAACATAGAATATAACATTTGTGCTGTTCACATGAATAGATACATAATAAATTCATGCAATTAAGATAGAAAGTTTAGTTACGATACTTAGGTTCGAGTCTTGATGACTAACTACATATAGATATAATATTATGATGAAATAATTGTTTAATCCTTCGTAGTGTTCTTAACAATTAATACACTCCTTATCACTGCGCACCCCAGATTTCGCACTAGGGGCTTCAGGTTGACGGTGAACACTTAACCATTTGCACCACTGGGTCGGCATCCAATGGTAGAACCTGGGGTGCACAATGCTGAGAAGTTCCACACTGGAACGAAACAGCTATCCAGTGCTTTCTTGTTTTCTATGGTACCCTGCCAACATCAATCTGTGATATATTCAATCAAATAAATAATTAATCTCCACAAAAATAACCATCCCAATTGAATTATTATACTGTGAAATATCAATCACAGCATACTTCAACATTGACTAAATTCAACATATAGACTGTATGAAGAAGACTTAGAAACTACTGGTGAATAATGAACTGTACAAAGAATTGAGTTTTTTCTTACTTACTACGGTTCTAGTTTCGTTAGTTATAAATCACAATTAGATATTTCAGTATATAACTTAATACACCTTTCATTTATTATGTCTTCTTCTTACTCTTTTCTTAACGCCGGCTCATTCACATTACCAGGAATATGGCGGGTTGTTTACAGGGGGATTCGATTGTCACGATTATGATATTTAGGTAGAACTGAGATGTAATATTTAGATGGTTACTATGTAATGACAAATTTGGTGTTTGTCAAGACCTTCTTAGTGTTTATCGAATTCTGTTGAACTAGTTATAGTGTAGTCATTAGTCAAAGTGACTTGATGTCGTAGATACTATTTAGGGAAGAAACATTGCATAACTGTAGCCGGCAAAAAACACTCAACCTACTTTTCATTCTTTTTGGCAGTTGTAACCAAGATGAAAAAAGCTATCAACCAATGTATGCATCGTTGTACTGCTAGATGTCAGTCGCGGCTCGAATACCTTAATTGTCCCGCTGGCAAAGTGTTTGTTACCTAGGATCGAATTCTCAATAATGCATGAGTAACCGTATAGATTACAACTACACCCTGCAGACGTGTGCAAAATAGCACGAAATCTAAGTTTAAAGTTTTTGTGGACTGCCATCCCGACCACTAAATAACTTTCTATCTCTACATCATGCCAGTAACGTCGAGTCATTTAGATTAATTGTTGTAAATTAACTTGATTGATAGTATTTCATCAGCACTTGACAAACATCAAACTAGTTACTGCACAGTGATTAACCAATGACTATGCGGAAAAGTTCGACTGCTTGAAAATTTCATGTTGATAAGTGCATTGTAAACAGAGGTACAGCACAGCAGGTACATCCAGCCGATGAGTCCCAAATAGGATGAAACGTGCGTCCTGGATTCCGCTTGCCAGTCACAATCCAACTTAAATATATAAGAGGTACAGCACATTTATACCAAGCTGTCTGTTGGTTACAATTCACTCACTAACAATTAAGAATCACTTTACAAATATCACATGATCAAAAATATTCCGTTACTGTCAACAACCCTTTTCATTATTTAATAAATATATTGTGTCCTGCTACTTCAACCGTTTTTGATTTCGATTAATGTATCTATGAGTAATTCATATTGAAGTTTAACTTTCATTAAAGATATACCTTGAAGTATGGTGGGGAGGCAATAGCAACTGTTCATCAAGGCATTTGTCTGTTTGTCAGCAAAATAAGTTTGGTACATTTTAATTTTTATACATCAGAGATTGGTTTCAATTGAGTATCACTGAAAATAAGGAAGCTTTAGGCAGCAGATTAGCAACTAACCCCAAGATTCTTTACATATTCTTATGAGAAGTACTGACTAAAACTGGAGGAATTCAAATATAACGAGGTTAAGATAGTTACTATCAAATTCATTGAATTATCTTCATGTTATATCATCAATTGATTGAAATGAAAAATATTAGTATCATTTAAACGTTGGAAAGAATGCACTTAGTGATTAATGAAAACATTGAGTATCATCTTTATCTAAGTGACCTAGTACAGGATAAAGTAAAACATGTAGATGAATTCAGAAGAAGTAGTAGGATTGTTTGAGTTGGATTGTAACTGGCAAGAGGAATCTAGAACACACACTACGTTGTATTTGTAACTCGTCAGCAGGGTGTACCTGCATCCCAGTGTTGATGTTTACATAAAAATTCTAACTCAGTTCGCTTCATGTCAGATGCCTTCGCGTTCACCACTAAGTTACCGGGTTCAAACAACTATATAGGGTCAATCTTCTCAGAATGCACATAAGGCTACGGAAACTAATCAATTACAGACTATGACAAATCAAAAGGAAGATCCAAATACATTCTAATTATATAAGTAGTAGAAGATATTGGTTTCAAGTATACTTGACAAATGAAAACTGTTAAACTATTGTTTACATGATAATAGGTTATCTAACATACCAATTACATCATATTTAATGAACTTAACAAAAAAACCCTTAACGTTAACATAGTCATAATAGATTAATTCCTTGAATTATATGATTGATTCCATTACTAATTGATTTGATATCCGTAATGTGTAGCTGCTAGATATCTTCATTGATAAGTAGGCTCCAGTATAATTAAAATTGACAAATGTGGTAATGAAAAGAATATATTCACTCAGTTGAAGTTAACCTAATCATGAACTGTTACCTGATAATGTTGTATAGTAACATAATGAACGCTTAACAACTTGGATAAATTGACATTTAAATTTAATCACATAAACTAATCTAAGTTAAACAACTATTTGAAAGCATGAACGATTGGATAGATGCCATGTTTTATTATGGAATTCTTTAGAAGTGTGTATCAACAACATTAACACCATGGAATGGAGCATAAGATCTTCAATCTTAGCAAGTAAACACTTAACCACCAAATCATTGAGTCGATATTTAACAAGTTAATATTTCTTAGTCATTTTCTTATATATCTTAGCGATCTAATTGATTATCATTGGTGAATAGGTGACTTACATGCAACAAAGTTAAACTGCATTAGTTATGTCCTCTCATTGGAACTTCAGGAAATACCTGCTCTCTTATCCACCCAGGAGTTGGTAACTAGTAAGTTGAAAATTTATCGTATAGTAGTTCATAAAATATCGTCACTTTTTAAAGCTAGTTCTCTTTAGCATAGGTGACATCTTATAGTTTACAAAATACTATCCCTTTTCAACTAATATCATTTATTGGCCAGTAATTTTATCACAAATAACTTAGGTGATCTCATCTACTGATGAATCCTTGTTAGGGCTACCAGATTCTCTTTCGAAGTTAGTCACTGTTAGATGTTGTATTGTGAAGAATATTAAATTTGAAGTACGACAACACGAACTAACCTTAGTTTGACAATCACCAAAACTCAATGAGTATGAAGCAAATGTTATTTTGTGACATCATAGTTAAATTTAACAATATCTACGATTCTTGTTAATAACTTAAGCAGTAAGCCAAATAACCTATATTAGTCTTATCGTTTGTATTCATTACAGATTAATTTTAGTTAGGTACCACTAAGAACCTGAAAGCATTGAATAGCTGTTTCGTCAATAGAAAACTTCAGCAAACTGATTAATCAAATTCAGGTAGCTTTGTGAAGATAGGTAATAGTTCACATGTATGCAATCGTTACAAATTGATGTAGATTGGGTATTACTGTAAAAACATGGAGGAATGAACAGATGTTTCGTCCTGTACGAAACCCATCATCAGCACATTTTCTTGATTTCTTAAGAAAATTCAATCCAGAGCCCTTAGGTTCCCAAATGTTTAACCTACTACATCATTGTGGGGGAGGGGGTATCCGCGCTTTACTGAGGCGTTCCATACCAGGACGAAATAATTATCGATTACTCCGTGGTTTTAAATGCTACTCAACCAACATCACATTGTGATGATTGCAAACAAATAAAATTCATTAATCATATACAGTATGTATAGTCTTATGATTACTATCATTTTTTTCAGATGACACTAATTGTTTTTTGATTGGCTAAAATTACTTTCTCTAGCTCTACGTTGATTGGTTGCACAATAATTTGTGGCGGACATTTTAAGAATTCCTAATCTTTGTTTTTATACTTTACATTTACTCTTGAATACTCTCTAGTGTTCATTAGTTATCATGATATGATAATTTTGTAATAAAATTTTACTTCAGGTGTAAAGTAACTAAATTAGGAAACTAGTAGTATGTGTTCATTTCCTGAAATGAATTCACCTTTAACTTTTAATGTATAAGCACCACTAGATGAGATAATGATCATCATTTTAAGAATTAATTTTAACAGTAGTTAAGTGTGTGAATTAAGTTGGAATGTGGCTGAAAAGTGAAATCCAGGATGGTAAGATTCTTATTCGTGTAATTAGTTTCTTAAAGATTACAAGTATGCTATGCAGATGAGTGTCAACATTTCCCGAAACCTACATCAAAAAGGTTTTTCTTTTGATGGCCTGCAGACATTTGATATCACTTTAACTATTAGACACTTGTAATAAGTTAATCGTCAATTGAATTTACTTAGTACATGGAGAACCGAACAAACATGATATTAATCTCAATATACTGATTAATCAGTGTAGAGTTTGAAGACGGCGTATGAATGTTTTCTCTACCAATTCACAAATCACTCATTAAAAGAAATAAACAACTCATATTCTTTATTATAATCGTAGGTTACCTTGATGCATGTATAATACTTTCACTTGAGGAGCCTAGATTTTCACACAATACAGACTAAATAGTATTCCATAAATGGTTAAGTTGTTCATAGTATGTGGATGATGAGGTTAGATTATTTGTTGCGAATATAACCAACTAAACTTGATGCCATTCTCCACGAAAGTATTTGAGTACTTTCCATTTGAAAGATTGAGATATATTGTATTGGATTATTCAAAGTACTCAGTTGCGGATAACTCTAGACTTATGAAGTAAAATATACAATAAAGATATTGTACTTGATATATAGCAGCTTACTTGTTGAATGATAGATAAACAAAATAATTTGTCCAAGATTTGATCACCTTTTAAATGAATCAGGTAGATTCTTATTCGTGTAATTAGTTCTTAAAGATTACAAGTATGCTATGCAGATGAGTGTCAACATTTCCCGAAACCTACATCAAAAAGGTTTTTCTTTGATGGCCTGCAGACATTTGATATCCACTTTAACTATTAGACACTTGTAATAAGTTAATCGTCAATTGAATTTACTTAGTACATGGATAACCGAACAAACTGATATTAATCTCAATATACTGATTAATCAGTGTAGAGTTTGAAGACGGCGTATGAATGTTTTCTCTACCAATTCACAAATCACTCATTAAAAGAAATAAACAACTCATATTCTTTATTATAATCGTAGGTTACCTTGATGCATGTATAATACTTTCACTTGAGGAGCCTAGATTTTCACACAATACAGACTAAATAGTATTCCATAAATGGTTAAGTTGTTCATAGTATGTGGATGATGAGGTTAGATTATTTGTTGCGAATATAACCAACTAAACTTGATGCCATTCTCCACGAAACTACTTCAAGTCAATTGCTCTCATCAGCCTTCCTAGTAAATAACCTAAAAATGTTCCATATGTTCTAGTGACAAGTCTTGACTTATGGAGTTAAGTATTTGAGTACTTTCCATTTGAAAGATTGAGATATATTGTATTGGATTATTCAAAGTACTCAGTTGCGGATAACTCTAGACTTATGAAGTAAAATATACAATAAGATATTGTACTTTGATATATAGCGCTTACTTGTTGAATGATAGATAAACAAAATAATTTGTCCAAGATTTGATCACCTGTTTAAATGAATCAGGTAAGATTCTTATTCGTGTAATTAGTTTCTTAAAGATTACAAGTATGCTATGCAGATGAGTGTCAACATTTCCCGAAACCTACATCAAAAAGGTTTTTCTTTTGATGGCCTGCAGACATTTGATATCACTTTAACTATTAGACACTTGTAATAAGTTAATCGTCAATTGAATTTACTTAGTACATGGAGAACCGAACAAACATGATATTAATCTCAATATACTGATTAATCAGTGTAGAGTTTGAAGACGGCGTATGAATGTTTTCTCTACCAATTCACAAATCACTCATTAAAAGAAATAAACAACTCATATTCTTTATTATAATCGTAGGTTACCTTGATGCATGTATAATACTTTCACTTGAGGAGCCTAGATTTTCACACAATACAGACTAAATAGTATTCCATAAATGGTTAAGTTGTTCATAGTATGTGGATGATGAGGTTAGATTATTTGTTGCGAATATAACCAACTAAACTTGATGCCATTCTCCACGAAACTACTTCAAGTCAATTGCTCTCATCAGCCTTCCTAGTAAATAACCTAAAAATGTTCCATATGTTCTAGTGACAAGTCTTGACTTATGGAGTTAAGTATGTTGGAAGTGAGTAATATAACCTCAGTAACAATGGTTGATCGTCGCGCTTTATTATTGATTAATAAAAGTTGAAATCTTACACATGGACCCCGACCCCTGGTTTAGGTTTTTGGGGATTTAATCATTCGCCAACCTAAATGTCCTTGTTTGTATTCCGTGGTGGAATCAAGAGTGTGAACTTTTGAAGTGCTATATACCAGGGCGGAAAATCTGTGTAGTGCACTCTGGTTTTCCGTAATACTTAACCAACATCAACTAGTGATGAATACAAACAATTATCGAATAAAAAGTCATATGAAATAACTAAGGTATTTAATTACCTAATGATTGTCACTACGGTTGTGGATCTATGTTATAAATTAACCATAGGTACATAACCATAGTAATGCTAAACATGAACTAAACATTTGTCTTCACCAAGTAATGAGCTCTTCATTGTTAATGTATAAACACTATACCATTTAGTATTATAACTAAGATGTTCAGATCCATTGACCTGACTACTTAATCCCTATAGATTTTAATCAATCAACATTATGTAAACTTACGTATAGCTAATTTATTTCCACTTCAACTAAATAACTTTATCATCAATCTATTACATCATATGCCTTCTTTTTTGAATGTTTTCTCTACCAATTCACAAATCACTCATTAAAAGAAATAAACAACTCATATTCTTTATTATAATCGTAGGTTACCTTGATGCATGTATAATACTTTCACTTGAGGAGCCTAGATTTTCACACAATACAGACTAAATAGTATTCCATAAATGGTTAAGTTGTTCATAGTATGTGGATGATGAGGTTAGATTATTTGTTGCGAATATAACCAACTAAACTTGATGCCATTCTCCACGAAACTACTTCAAGTCAATTGCTCTCATCAGCCTTCCTAGTAAATAACCTAAAAATGTTCCATATGTTCTAGTGACAAGTCTTGACTTATGGAGTTAAGTATGTTGGAAGTGAGTAATATAACCTCAGTAACAATGGTTGATCGTCGCGCTTTATTATTGATTAATAAAAGTTGAAATCTTACACATGGACCCCGACCCCTGGTTTAGGTTTTTGGGGATTTAATCATTCGCCAACCTAAATGTCCTTCAATTACGACATCACGAATTGATGTGAATCAGACAACCATTGATCACTATGTCCACAAACCCCTTAATTCTAAATGTCCTTGTTTGTATTCCGTGGTGGAATCAAGAGTGTGAACTTTTGAAGTGCTATATACCAGGGCGGAAAATCTGTGTAGTGCACTCTGGTTTTCCGTAATACTTAACCAACATCAACTAGTGATGAATACAAACAATTATCGAATAAAAAGTCATATGAAATAACTAAGGTATTTAATTACCTAATGATTGTCACTACGGTTGTGGATCTATGTTATAAATTAACCATAGGTACATAACCATAGTAATGCTAAACATGAACTAAACATTTGTCTTCACCAAGTAATGAGCTCTTCATTGTTAATGTATAAACACTATACCATTTAGTATTATAACTAAGATGTTCAGATCCATTGACCTGACTACTTAATCCCTATAGATTTTAATCAATCAACATTATGTAAACTTACGTATAGCTAATTTATTTCCACTTCAACTAAATAACTTTATCATCAATCTATTACATCATATGCCTTCTTTTTTGAATGTTTTCGTTTAAGTTCTATTCTTCACCTACTTTATTATTTAAATTAAACAGATATAATTGTTATGTAAGTTGGATTATGACTGACAAGTGGAATCCAGGACGCGCGTTTTGTCCTATTTGGGACTCATTGGCTGAATGTACCTGCATCCCAATGTTGATGTTCAAAGTAGGATTCGAACTCAGTCCGTTTCGTGTTGAACGCCACCGTGTTCACCACTAGACTACTGAGTCCAGACAGTGACACTTGTGCAACGGGCACATTGGTATTAGGATAAATTTGTATATTCCCGTTCAGTCTATAACAAATCACCGGGAATATACAAGATTATCCTATGATATAATTGTGTTTAACTATAAGTTAACAGAAGTAGACACTGATTGACAATCTACATCTACAACATTGTAATTAACTGGTAGACCTAGTTTGATACATGGATACATACTATATATATACTCACTGTAATGTTGTCTATTGAACTATTCGCCTAGATTATTATATAGATCCATAACTATCCAATAATAAATTTATGTCCAATTAACCGATTGTCAGTTTCAGTGTTTACGTTACATATGTAAATTGTTAGTTCTATTCAATCAATTGTTCTGCAAAATAAAGTACTTGTATTCATGAAATTCTGTCTTAATTTCATCGTTCTCTATTTCACTATGTCTCTCTATCTCTCTCGCTCTCACTTTATCTCTCTCACTTTCTCAGTAAATAGATATGATGTTGAAGAAAAATTAATAGCTGAAAATATTCCAGGAAATATGTTAGTATATTGACTAGATTTGTTATTTTAATTCATTATAGATTGATAGTTGTTGGGTACTAATGAAAGTTGTTTCATGCTAATATGAAAATTTTATGTAGTGTATATCATTAGATTTATAAGACAAATGAATCTCATGATCATTAAGTGTTGTGGCTTAATTATCAATATTAATAAGTTAGTTTGAATGAAGCAGTGAAATTCCCACTTAATTAGTTGTCTCTAGATATTACAAATTGATTGAAGTGGAAATTCTACTATTTGATATGTGACGACTAAGTAATGCTTGTAACAAAGAGATAAATATGAGACAGTCGCTGGTATGATCACTTGATGGGATCATTGGTACGCAGTATAAACAAGCTTCAATCTAGGACAAAAGAGTTTTTGCAAATCTAAACCAAACAATAAAATAAATACAAACCTATAAAAAAGAACTTTAGCTCTAGGCTGATTTAATTAACTATTGCATGATGCTAAGCCTTAAGTTTCAAAGTCTTCAAAGTAAACAATCAATAATAACTATCATTATACGCCCATTGTTAAACATAAAGGTCACTAATTCTATCTCTGATGAAGACTTCAGTGTTTATTGCTTGAATGAAATATTTATCTAGTACTTTTAAACTCATATCCTACCACTGTGTATACGTCTTCTCTAGTTTATATGAATCTTATGTAAATCAACGCGATATCACCGCCAATTAAGAATTCATGCATATTCCGTATATGACTTTTAGTGAAATTTACTATACCTGTTTCATCTTTTCAAGAGTCATTAATTGCATGTAGATACATTTTAGTGTATATGTTTACACTGGGACTCGAAGCCAGTACACTTCATTACAGACTCTAGCTTGTTACAGTCTGAACTACTGACTTAAGATAACTTAGGCAGTATAATCACATTTTTAGTTGTTTCTTTATTACAGCACTTCGAATAGATGGAAATTGTGGAGGTTATTGACTGGTTGGAAATTGGATGATTTATACATCGTAACCAATCACTGAACCATAGACTATTGAATTGAAGTGGTTTATGGAGATTGGCATCAAGATTTAGAAGAATAAATTTGTTACAAAATGATGTTTATGGAGTACTATTGGCAACTAGGGGGAACAGGACAGCTATTTCTCCCTAGTGTGGTACTTAGTAGTGCGCAGCATTGATTATAACCTGGAAGATTCAGGTTGACGGATGCGTAACTGTCTACACAACTGTACCAGTATATAGTGGTGGAATTCTCGATTCCATCAATTTGTGGTATAGCACAGCGAACATCCATTTTCATTAATGATAACTATCTCATCCTCGACACGTCTGAATTTCACCAGTCACGACTTCTTACTGGGACTTGGAGGTGATACAGTTAATCACAAATGACTTGATCATTGATAGCGAAATTAGGTGATGTTTAATTTGTTATTTGTATTCTGATATTTACCTTTTCTATATAAGACCTGAAGTTCTTAGGGATAGATTTCTGAAAGGTATAGAAAGTGTGCACTACCACTGAGAAGTCTCATACTACTACGAAACAATTATCCAGGTCTCCCTCGTTTTTAATGGTGCCTTAAAAACATTAATCTTTGATAAAGTCAATCTACTAAAACTTGACGCCAATTTCTACAGACCACTTCAATTCAATTGTCTATTGTTCAGTGATTGGTTACAATGCATATATCATCTAATTTCCAACCAGTCAATAACTTTCACGATCTCCATCTATTTGGAGTGAATAATAATAAATGTAAACTGTTTTATTTGCATTCATGTGGTGTAATAAAGAAACAACTAAAAATATGATCGTACTGTTCATTATAACGAAGGATCAAAATGGCAACCTTCCAACTGTTGTGTACCGTTTAGTGTAAGTCGCTTTAACAAACAGCAACTAAATTACTGATTTCAATTAATGTAAGCTTAAATAACATGTTGCAAATAATCAAGATCACGATATTCAATACAATGTACTTATGTGTATAATCAAGTTAAAATCTAGTCACCACTTGACTTATGGTGTTTCACTGTGAGATATGTTTCTATGTTTGCTAACTGATTGTTATCTATCATTGTGTATGAACAATGTAATGGATAACTTGAGGAGATTGGAGTTAATCAATGTCCGTGTGTGTTCATGTAAATATGCACAAAATTCAACTCGTCTAATTGTAGTTGTTTGAACAGATAGTGCAAGTTGGATGAATAATAAGGCTTTCCATTCTATTAAGTAATGGATCGATTGGCAGAATGGAAAATGTTTATGTAACAAATCTTTCTTTATATATAGAATAGCACCTCTGAATAATTTGGATGTTATTTATATTGATTTTATTGTTATAGTACAAACTGGTATTGTTAAGTTGATTTTCGATTACCAAAGTTCTACATCATACTTTTCATACACAGTAATAGATATCAATCAATTAGCAAACATAGAAACATATCTCATTGTGAAACACCATGAGTCGAGTGATGATGAAATTTCAATATGATTAGACACATAATTAGACTGTATTGAATATCGTGATCTTGATTATTTTCAATGTTTTATTCAAGCTTTCATTTGTTATCTGTTAAAGAGACTAACATTAAACTTCTAAACATCCGAAATTTCAATCTCCTTTTATTGATAAAGTATAAATATATACTACTTAATTTTGTTAACTTTGATATTTAGTAATACATTCTATAATAACATATACTTACTTGTAATAAATATGGATAAAATACTGATAAAATATACTCATCACCAGCTGATAGAATACATCGTTTAGTTGATTTTCCAATTTTATATAACCATATTAAATGTGTATTTATTAGACAAATTAATGCTGTAACAATACTGAATAGTACTAAACCACCAACTCTTCCTAAACCACATTCATTCCAATCACATATATTATGTAATAATTTCTCATAACTATAATATTTTACATTTATATCATCATTTAATGTTATGCAATCATTTAGAATATTTAACTTTTTACATTGATTTGTTGAAGTTTGTTTTAATCCATGAAATACACAATGAAAATATGATTTCTGACAACAACATAACCATTTTTTGCATAATTTCCAATTTACATATGTTGATTTATAATGTAGATTCATTTTCAAATTATTCAATTGACATTGACAATTAGAATTTATAAATGTTTTATTATTAATTAATTTAGGTAATGATAATTTCTTTCTGAATGTCATCATGCTTGTTCCATGTTTAATGCATACATTAATTTGTTGTTCTAAATCATTTTCATTTACTTGTAAATCATTTGATTTTATTAATGTTTTAGCATAGATTTGATGACGATTACGATATTCACCAATAGCTCGATCACATAACATTAAACTAATCAACCATGCTGGTATATAACGTAGAATACTTTTTAAATAAGTTAATGTACGACAATAGAAATTATGACTATGTGGACTAATATTAATATTTAAATATTGTAATGTAAGAATATTTAAACCAAGTACTAAAAATAACCATAATAAACCAAATATACAATACCATAATAATAATGACCATGTAGCTGGTAAATAAGTTTGTACAACTGATTGACATCGCATTAAAATCATTACTTTTTGACTAAATCTATTTGATAATCTACACAATTTATTTATTCCTGATATAGATAAGATTAAACTTAAACAATTAATTAATAATAATATTGGTACTAAATATTGTTGTAATTGTATAGATACTTTCTCTTGCCATGAATATTGACACATTAATGTAAAGACATTAGTGAACCATGTGGATCGACCATAATTACACCATTTATATAATGATTGCATATTGGATATGGTAATATTTGTTGTTGTTTTATCACTAATATTATTATTAGTAGTAGTAGTAGTTGTTGTTAATATAAAGTATGAATGATTTAGTGTAGTGATTTGTTGTTTATGTATTAGATCATTTAAATTTAAGCATTTATGCATTGTTTCCCAAAATAATAAACGATGCCTACGAAGTAATTCATTTAGTTTACCATTGGAATAATTAATTGTTGTCGAGTGATTTTCATTTAATAAACGTTTAGCCTTATAAATTAAGTCTAAATTTAAAGAATTCATGGTAATTCTTTTGATAATTAAGTAACTAGTATGTAATCAAATCTTTTTAAATTACGTAATATTTTCTTTCAATGATTTATTTATGATATACGTGAAAGTAAAATTTGATTAGTTATTGTTAATAAATAAATTTTTAACCAATCAGAATTAGACATTTCATTTACCCGCGTTGACTAGGATATACCTAAAAGTAAAATATGATTGGTCTATATGACTGCTTAAATGTGATTAGTAGATATTTTAGCCAATTAAATCAGGGTCAAAGTTAACCAATTCGAATAAAGGATATTGTAAACGGAGAAGGTTCACTTCAATAAATTCTCACCTTCGATTTTATGATTATGGGCAGAAACGAGATTTAAAAATGGATAATTTACGGGTGAACACATTATTTTTTTGTAAAAGCTTACTGCATGTGAATTCCAGATTGTGTTGTTAATAATGTTTGTTAATATTCAAGTAACTTATTTGTACAATAATTAAAATGAAAAAAATTCTAAACTCAATATATAGAAACATAGAGGTAACAATAGTGATAGTGTTTTTAATCAAGTCAATTGTTTAAACAAAGAATTGAGTTATGCATGAAGTGATATCAACTAAGTAAGAATTTGTAAAATGGGGCAAGTAATGGTTAAAATTACTTATATATGTGTAAGTTTCATTACAGTAAAGAGAGTAACATTGATAATGACAGAACGGATTGAAACCATATTAAATGTATGGTCCGTAAATTACCTCATATAGGAAAACGATACGAATTAAGAGACAAATAGAAGAGCGAGTTGAATGATATAAAAATTCACTATATACATCTTCGACTTTTAGTAATAATACGAACAATAATGGTATGGAGACTTATAAATGATAAGAGTGAGAAAAATAATACTTACGTAAGATAAACTTAAGTTATGGAATAATACAAAATGAGAAGTCAATATATACATTACTCTAAATCAGTTATCATATAATGAAGGTGGAGGTTGATTTATTGGACCTTCGGTTGGTGTACACAAAAAGAGAGATTGGGTGTATTTCATTAGTACATGGGACTCTGATCTCTTGACTCCTACTGATATTGCTTTTACACGTTAAGTCTAATTGTTCGTCGCAGATAACCAATCACAGGGTATGTTATAGTATAAATTAGCTACGGTTTTTCTGCGTTGAATGTTCATCTGATGGCCCCATGCAACCTAAGTAGTGACAATTCAGTGGGTGCATAATATGTAGAACGGTTTCCATCTACTATTGGAATTACCTTTCTAATCATTTTCATGGCTGTTTATTTGTAAGTAAACTTTACGCGGTAGCTATTATTCCAGGGAGTTTTACATAAGGCAGTATTCATTTCAGGAAAGTATATTATCGTTATACTATAGTGAAAATTTTCCAAAAGATTCCTTTTATGCTCTAAAAGAACAAAGTCACTAACGTTTGTGTAGTGGTACTGCCAGACTCATTACAATAAAGTAGGTAACCGTAGAACTGGAATCTTATGTTTGTACAGCCTTAAGCTGGTTCTGATAATACTGATAATTAGAAACCTTACTAGTTCAAATCCAATATTAAATTGATGTAAATACAAACTATATTAAAGTTAAATTAGAATGATATTATCAGTTCAAAATATCAGTATTAATTACACAGAAATGGGATGATTTGTACAAAAATAAATAGCTTTTTTGTGAATAAGAAATGATTTAATATCAACCAAGTTGTCAAAAGGGAATTTAGGATGGGTAAAAACATAATGTTAATAGCATAAGCAGTGAAAATATCATGAATTGACTGAATTGGAAATATCAACCGTTGGAAATCGACTCAGTGGTCCAATAGTAAAGCGTTCGTTGCACAGCCAGAGGGTCCTGGGTTCGATCCCGATGGGGTCGTGGATGCGCACTGCTGAGGAGTCCTATACTAGGACGAAACAGCTGTCCAGTGCTTCCAGGTGATCAATGGTTGTCTGATTCACATCAATTCGTGATGTTGAAATTGAATATTAACTATCTCCACAAACCCCCTAATTGTAATTTCCTGAAAAATGGCTCCTGATATTTACTTAATCGTCAAAACTCATTCATTCTAATATGAATGTAAACGGGTTTGTATAATAAGTATAGACGTTGTTTTAAAGTATCAAATATAATGTCTAGTGTTAACATGACTTTGTGACAACAATGCACTATAATTGAATTCATTAATTCATAATCTCTTTATCTATTACATCTCTTGGAGCGTAGACCACTGACCAACATTCTCCAACCAACTTTATGCTCATATCTCCTTACCACTTCTTCTTAAGCACTATTCATTCTTTTAATGTCTGCTTCCAATTTCCAGAGCAACCTGTTCTTTAGTCCCTTTCTTTTTCTTTAGCCTTGAAGATTCCAAGTTAGTACATGCCCTGTGACACAGTTTGGGGCTTTTTGCAATATGCATTTTATCTACCTCTAACATTTTTCGTAATTTCCTCCTCAACTGAAAAATGATTTCTTTTCTAAGAATTAAATAATAGAGTAGAAATTAATGCAGGACATAATATTACAGTATAGTTTAGTGATAGCTAATAACCGATTCAATATCAATTATAGACATTTGACATTATATATAATACAATGGGGTAGGTAAATGCAGAAAATAAAGAGAATAATTACAACTACCATAATAACAGAGTATTAATAATTAATGAAGTATGACCGTAAAATATTTATGGTTATAACTTAAGATATGATGGTTCAGTATATTGGAGTTAACTTATTACCCACCATTGAAGACACTTTGTTATACTTAAACGGGAAAAACAACATCTTAAGATACACAACAATAAACACTAGCCTAATTGATTTTGACGGTGATACTCTGGATGATGTAGAAACTTTCACATACCTGGTGGACGTCATAGATAAACAAGGTAAAAATCATGCAGATGTGAAGAAATGGATTGGAAAGGAAAGGGCAGCATTTCTATAGTTGAATTTAAACCACCTAGCAACCAACATCAAAGTAACAATTTTCAATATTAACCTCATAACAGTTCTATTGTATGGAGCTAAAACATTTTTGGTGGACTATGTAAAGCATCATTCAAAAGATACATGAATTTATAAACAACTGTCTGCTTAATATACTTCGCATCAGTTGGTCAGATACCATCAACAGTGACCTACTGTGGCAGAGAACAAATCAACCAGGTTCCAGCCGATGAAGAAATTAGGAAAAGACGCTAGAGGTGGATAAGTTACATATTAAAGAAATCGTCAAACTATGTCACAAGACAAGCACTAATTTGAAATCATAGGCAGACATGAAAAGAATGAACAGTATTTGGGAAGAAATAGAAAGGAGATTAGAGGACAGAATTGATTTAAAAATGCTGGTCGGCGGCTTATGTTCCTCGTGAGGTAACAGTCACAGATTAATTGATTGGTGAAACTTTGTAAAATAAATGACCGAGAATAATAATGTCTAACAGAAAGTATACTTGAACAGTACGAAGAAAACACTGAATAATTATTAGGAATGCATGGCAACTACAAAAGTTAAATAACGTACAGTGGTATTAGAAACACACACACACAAATTGCTTTTATGTTTCTTCATTCATTAATTTCAATATCATAATCGGTAACTTTAGTTACTAATCTTTATTTAAACAGAATGGGTTATCAGTGATTCAATGGTAACTAGTCACTATCTACATGAGATAGAGTAACAGTGTTCGATGAGCGATAACATTACTATTGATTAACTGTTTTATTAAAGATCATAATACAATACCTTCAACATACTCTGTCATATAAACAAAGAAAGTTTAACTGTATCATGCATATAATCATTAGTATCTTTACCTTATCTCTTTACTTATATTGTGGATGTATCAAATTAACCGTTAGAAGTGTCTACAGTTATTTGTGAATGTCTGATATGATAATGTCAATATAGTACACCACGAAACAAATAGACGATAGCTAGATCGTCATATACTAACTTCATTAAAGATAACACTGTCACATATAAAACACATGAATGAATAGAGCAATAATCAAATGTCATAGATACTATAACGAATTCATTGAATTTTGAAAATAGTTATGAATAACGTTAGTCTATAAATCAATAGTTTATAGAACATGCCAAACTTTGTTAGAAGCTCAAACTGGTAAAGAAGAATGATTGGATTTCAATAATAATAGCATAAAGAAGTGTTTAAATAATAAAACCATATGGTTTTTTGAGGCAGTTGACCACCAATAGCAATCGAAGATGTTAGGCAACAGTATCATAAGTTAACCATCTGGAAGGGACTCAGTGGTCTTCATCAGTGGTGTTCATCAGTGGAGCCCAAGGATCATTGGTTCCATCCCTAATAAGGTCGTGGATGCGCAATGTTGAAGAGTCCCATACTAAAACAAAACAGTTGTCCATTGCATCTTAGGGATTAGTGATTATCTAATTCAGACCAATTCGTCATATTAAAATAAAAATTTAACAATCTTTACAATAACTAATAACTATGCATGATCAGTTTAGTTAAGTCAGTAGGAACGATTAGATACAAAAAAGAAGTTAGGAAAAATGAAATAAAAAAACTCCATGAATAACTCTTACAGTCATCTGTTAAGTTTTCTTTCTATCAAGAGACTAATAGAGATGTGACAAGTTTTCGGTTAACTTGAATACTAACGAACTTCTGCTATGAGTAGGAGATGAGATTAAACTTTATTAATAACAATGAAAGCTACTATTTAAACATATTCATAAGCTTTAACTTGATCCATGACTATTTATGATTAGTTAAAGTGTAAATATAATCAAATGAAGTTGTCTTGTAATGTAGTCAGAATGCTCTCCGATTTCGATAACAGTGTGTATATTAGTTCATTGACACAGTTATCTAATAGTACACATTATATGTAAACAAAACTGTAATCTCGCATAAAATATCTACACAAAAATAACATAGATTCCCTATGTTTGACTATCTACAATAAAATTTATCTATTATTTAAGTTGGATTGTGACTGGCATGTGAAATCCATAACGCGCGTTTCGTCCTACTCGGAACTCGTCAGCCAGGTGTACCCGCATCCCGATGTTGATGTTCAAGGTGAGATTCGAACTCATTCCGTTTCGTGTCGAACATCATCGAGTTCACCACTAGACTACAGAGTCCAGACAGCCACACTTGTGCATTGGTATTAGAATGATCTTGTATATTCCCGTTGGTTTGTTACAGACTGAAGCTGGTCAGTCTCTGTTGGTGTATGTGCATCCTGAGTGGATCGCCTCGATATAGCGAATCATAATGTGAACACCAACATTGGGATGCAGGTATATCCAGTCGACGAGTCCCAAATAGGATGAAACGCGCGTCTTGGATTCCACTCGCCAGTCACAATCCAACTTAAATAATACTTGAGAATAATTCTCTATATCGAGGCAATGTGCTCAGGATGTACATGTAACAACAGAGATTAACCAGCTCCAGTCTATAATAAATCAACCAGAATATACAAGTTTATTCTAAAATTTATCAATAATTTATAACCGATAGTAGAATTGATATCAATTTCCTATTACATCATCACTTTCTATCGTATTATTAATTAGAACATCTTACATTGTATTATGTCCATTTATTAGGTTAATAAAATCATATGATAATACTCATTTACAAATATAAAGTAGTATATAGCTATGGTTATTCAAATGTACTCATTGTTAACTAAGTATACTCATTAAATGAATGCGTTTTACATAACAGAGAGTAGATATTATTCAAGATTTTGAAATGAACATAAATTATATTGGTACTTTTTATCCAGTTAAAATGGTTTTTCTAGTTAGTGGCTTTTTAGCAAGATGTGATTTTATTCAGAATGGATTTGAGAACTCTATGCTCAATCCTCTTCTGTTGTCCGGGCATGAGACCGACAAACTCTAGGGGGGATTCCAAGCAGAACCCAGGATAGGGTTGGTTGTAGAATCCTGGTCAGCAAACTATACTCCACGTTGGGATACAGACATGGATTAATTGATTTTTCTATCAATTAGATCATGTTCTTTAATTCGTAATGTACAGTAGTAATACTTTTGAATAATCCAATGTTCATAAAATGCAAACCTCGATGTAGATTACACACAATGATACAATACAATACTTATCCGTTACTTGTAAAATATGTGACGGCAACCGCATTTAAACTTTAAGTGGTTATTTCTAAAGCTTTAGTAAGATGTGATAAATGAAATTAATCTAATCCAGATATACAGGTATTATTATTATTATATAAACGGTAATGATGCCAATTGGTTGAAACAAGAACAAATAACCATTAGGTATTGGTTCAATATTTTAAATGTTGGACATTTCTTACGATGTCCATTAGTCTTGGTCATTATGTTTAATATGGATGCTTAAAAGTTACATTTATAGAAACAGAGATTTATCACTTTCATTCTATCTATACAAATAGTTTTAAATTAAGAATACATACATTTTGAAGATGTCCAGCTAACTAAAAATAGTGGTATAGTGGTAAATGTAGTGAAGTTTAATACAAATAGACTGAATTCAAGTACATACGTGAATGTCATACGGATACAAACATGTCTGTCTGAGTAGTTTTAACAAGGAAGAAATTTGCTTCCTTGATTTGCTCGCCAGCCACAAGGGAAATTACCACGTTTACCCCAAATAGGTATTATGCTTGAAACAACATAGATTAGATAAACAGTAATAAAATACATAGATAGATGTTAAATTTCGGTTCGGCGTCACATGATAAGTGCTAACTTTGAATTCTCATGATCAAAGAAAAAGAGGAAGGCCAAACAACACATTGCTCTGAGAATTGTAGGTAGACATGATAAGAATAAACGGAAGTGGAGAAATGATTTAGGAACAGAGTTGGTTAGAGAATGCTGGTCGGTGGCCTATGTTTTATGTAAGGTAACAGGAACTAAGTGATTGATTGATTGATTGACGATGATAGGGCAGAGATAGTTATTCTTATCTTCTGATAGAGCTTGTTGACTTTAGGAAATACGGCGTACATTGTCGTATTTATTGCGTAGCTACAGTAAAGTTCATGTTAGACACCGAGTATTAGTGATAAGTAACAAATCACTGAATGTAGTTGTGAATCATCATAGACTAACGTGGTTATCACATGTATTACTTAAGGGAATGGAGCCAAAGTCCTTGAGGATTTTCAGCAAACACTTAACCGTTAGTTTACTGAACTTTCTGCTTTCTAATAGCTGTTAATTTCAAACTCACGACATTACATCTGTTGATGTCGTTGAGTAATTGTTACACACCCAACACGGTTAAAGTTCACTAGTTATGTCATCACACAAGAACCCTATGCATCACCTTGCATAGGTTAGTCACCCCCTCTCTCTCACACACCTTCAACACCTTAACTGGATACAACTTAACTTTGGAGATTAAAAAGATAATCACCGTATGAAATCCTCATATCTCAACTAAATATCCCCATAACATTTAACTTTATTACTCCCTATCCTATTATATGAAAGTTAGAGTAGGTGATGGTGGTGGAATGATGGCGGACGGAGGGAGATAATTTCCTGTTCTCTTTTGTTTTTCTACATTAAACTAAACTAAACTTTATACATCCTGTTTTATTAATATTCAATCATTCTATTAGTTCATATTGATATTTCTTTCATTTCTTTCGTTTACTTCTATGCATTCTTCATCTTTGTCTCATTATACTTTCTCCCTAGCAATTTTCAACTTTCAAAGATGAAAAAAAACACGATTAAACATTGAACAATTTATAGTTACCGCCATGATTTTTTTCTTTTCTTTCTTTGTTTTAATGAAACATTCAATGATAAATTTTCCACAACAACAACAACAACATCAAAATCAAACATGAATAAACATCATGTACAGTTATAAAATGAGTTAAATGAATAGACAAAATGTATATAAGAAAGTAAAAACTCTAAGTATTATTTGATAATTGACAATACTTAAGAATAACTTCAATATTTAATTGTCTGTTAACTTTTTTCAACTTTCATAATGCAAAATTGAACATGCAATATTTTCATGCTCAGAATAAATCTTTTTCAATTACATGGACTTTATTTGGTTGAATATATCACAGATTCATGTTGACAGGGTACGATTGAAAACCAGGAGGCACTGGACAGCTGTTTCGTTCTAGCATGG
This sequence comes from Schistosoma mekongi, assembly GCA_034768735.1. Taxonomy (NCBI): domain Eukaryota; kingdom Metazoa; phylum Platyhelminthes; class Trematoda; order Strigeidida; family Schistosomatidae; genus Schistosoma; species Schistosoma mekongi. Next base: position 8,559,603 of record CM068311.1, read on the forward strand.
GACTTCTCAGCTGTGTGCACCCCAGATTCCGCACCAGGAGCTTCAGGTTGACGGTAAAAGCCTAACCATCCGCACCACTGGGTCGGCATTCAATGGTAAAATTCCCATTTACATCAGTTTGTGATATATAGCGCGACGACTTTAATAATTGCCCCCCCTCGCCACTCCACTTTTTAATTCAATTATAATAAACAGTTCATTAGTGAATTATTTCAAGATATTCATGAAGTTGACATGGTATAATTTGAAACCAGAAAGCACCAGGCTTGTTCTCATATCTCTGGCTTGGGACCGAGTGGGCATAGAGCAAACGAGCATTATCAACTGGGCACACCTCATTAGACGACGATCAGCTCAACTGATCAAGTTTTTTCCACGTTTTAACACTGGCGACAGGGTGAACTTATCAAACTTATATTTTACCACTGAACAACTTGAAGCTTTGCTGGAACGCCAAGAAAAACTCTATGAACAGTTCCAGATACGTATACTAGAAACTTTAACCCAGCAAATGATTCTTACCCAGAAGGGGCTATCAGAAAACTCATGCACATCTCATGCCGATTCAATCATGAACTCCATAAATGATTTTCATTTTGATGAGTTTGCTGATATTACACTTAATTCGTGCTTTAAGTATGAAGGCTTGTTCAAAGTTGACCTGGAAAAAATTGATGATGCCGCGATAATCAGAATGCTACTTTGAAAACTTGGCACGGCTGAACATGAACGTTACACTAACTACATCCTATCAAGGATAGATCTATCAGGGATAGATAGATAGATCACGGTTTAATTTATTTACTCTATATGTTTTAATCTGAGCGACAATTGATTTATGTGGATAGTATTCATTTAACAAATTGTCTATCCATATCTTCAGAATAACAAACCAAAAGTATTCAATTTTTTGACATCACGAATTGATGTGAATCAGACAACCACTGATAATCTGGAAGCACTGGACAGCTGTTTCGTCCTAGTATGGGACTCCTCAGCAGTGCGCATCCACTACCCCAACGGGATCAAACCCAGGATCCTCTGGCTCCGCGGCGAACGCTTTACCATTGAACAGCTGAGTCGGCTTCTAACGGTTGGAATAATTGGCATAATTTCTATTTTCAATTATAAAATTTTATTTCTTTAATGATAAATATAAATTCTCCTCTCTATTTAATGCCTATTAGTAGTTTATATTGATAAGATATTTTTAGTTAAGTAAATATAAAAACTAAAATCTACTTAATAGACATAATTAAGTAGTATCTATTGATAATAATCAGATTATTATTAATCAAAGTATTAAGTAAACATATTTTCGTGTATGAATAACCACATATAAATTAGACATTTCAATGTGATTTTCAATTTATCCTTATCTTTATCAAATAGACAATATAGATAAGTTAAAATTGTATACATTAGTAACTCTGATGTCTATTTTGCCTTCTGGTACCTTCTTTTGTATTCGATATACATGATTACAGCATTTTCTTCAACATTTTAATTATGTTCACATGTCTAACATGTTTGATTTCAACCAAGTTCAAACACTCTTATGAGTACGTTAAACTTTGTTTTTAAATATTAATTCTGGTAAATATTATCTTAGGTTGTATGCAGTAGCTGATGAGAAACCAACGAAATAAAATAAATTCATTTTATTCTGCACAATCATTTGTTCTTGCTCTTTTGAAACTAACTTCAGAAATAGATTGTCTTCAAAATAGATTATTTCTAATGAAAGATGTTATTGTGACCTATTTTTGTATTGCTGAATTTGTAACTACGTTAGATCTAATAACTATATATCTCGTTAGTAATTTTGCTTTCGTTAATAACAAGACTTATACACGTATAACAATCATTAGTTATGCGTAGGATCAAGAAGTCTGGAATGAATCGAAAAAATCTAGCGTTACAAATTGTACAATCCGTTAACGATAAGCTGAACACCACAATCTAACTTTATGGTATAAATATCAATAAAGAACTATATAGTATAAACATTATAATGTTAGGGGGTAAACTGTGGTCTCTACAATGTATATTCATTATGTAATGAGTAGTATAGTTATATATCTCTAGTTAATGTTAATGTTATTTGTCTAAATAATTAGCTATTGTATGCATTCTATTGAAAATAGTTAATTGGCGTTGAAGATAAACAGAAAGGAAGCGTAATTCACAACGTAATTAGGATTAGCTTGTATTTTCCCGTTGATTTATTATGGACTGAAACTGATCAGTCTCTGTTGCTACATGTACATGCTGAGCGATAGTACACAAGTTATACTTAAGTTGGATTGTGACTGGCAAGTGGAATCCAGGATGCGCGTTTCGTCCAATTTGGGAATCATCGGCTGGATGTACTTACATCCCAATGTTGATGTTCACAGTGGAATTCGAACTCAGTCCGTTTCGTGCCAAACGCCACCGCGTTCACCACTAGGCTACTGTGTCCGGACAGTCACATTTGTGCAACAGGCATATATGTAATTACAATAAGCTTGTACTTTCCCGTTGATTTCCAGGTACATCCAGCCAATGAGTCCCAAATATGACGAAACGTGCATTCTGGATTTCATTTGCTAGTCACTGTCGAACTTAAATGTAATTCACAATGATTTTATGCATATTGTCATTTGTCTATTAGGAAACTCTACATATACAATCTTGAAGGAATTTCTACTTATATTAGCATTCGAACTTACAACTATTGATAAATTACTTCAATATTTAATCACTTCCAAAATTGATAGATTCATGAAATTCAATTAATACTAAGTAGAATTTATCATACATATTGACATTAATCATTACTCAATAATAAATTACTGTGAAATATCTTAAACTTATAATAGATTACAAACTCTATAACTGTATAATAAAACTATGATTTACACAAACAATTACATTTTCAACAAGGGAGCACTGGACAGCTGTTTCGTTCTAATGTGGAACTCCTAAGCAGTGCGCACCCCAGATTCTGCACCAGGGGCTTCAGGTAGAACGAAACAACTGTCCAGTGCTCCCTTGTTGTCAATGCTACCCTGCCAACATCAATCTGTGATATATTCAATCAAACAAAATAACCAATCTCCACAAAAATAACCATCCCAATTTCATCAAAATCTACAAGTAAACATTACTGACTGATGAGTGTCAACTAGCATGAAACATTATATTGTCTTTAATTGTATACCTATCACTTTCAAAATTACATTCTAATCGTACACATACACACACACACATACACATACATGTATAACCTATTCACCTGGAAAGTATTTCATAAAGTTGTATTTTCCTTTGTTGTTCTCCACCTAAACTTAAAGTTGTTTTTTTCATAATCATACAAATTGTTTTCTTACCATCTTCCTTTTCTTTTTTATCTTTTCTCTTAAAATAATCATAATAAAACAACAAAAATACATTTGTATCTAAGTTCGAAAATATGATTAAGAAATCTTTTGAAGTTTTTTTTTTCTGTTTTTTGTCTTTTGTTTGACATGGAAACAATCAACTTCAAAGGTAGCTTACTAGTCAATATTTCATGTTATTGTAAAATATTTGTCTTCTTTTATTTTTTATAATTTTACTTCAAACTAATCAATTTTACAATAGAATGATAAACAGTATTAATCATGTAATATGGAAACAGATGTAGGTTAACTATTATTGATTTTTATTTGATTGAATAGGTTACAAATTCATATTGGTAGGGTAATATTAGAAATTAGGGTGGAGTAGATGGCCGTTCAGTCCTAATTTGGAACTCCTCAACAATGCGTATCTTAGATTTCGCCTCACGAGCGTTTAACCTTCTGCACCATTGGGCTAGCATCCAGTGGTAAAATTGGAACTTCCATTAATTTGTGACATATAACGCGATGATCATCCATTGTCACTGGCGATAACTGTCCCACTCCCGACAAGTCTGAACTACACCAGTCACGACTTCTCACGAAAGTTTCAGTAACATCCTGAACTTATTCACTAGTGAGCAGATTATTGTGATTAAATTGTGATGGTTATTTCTGTGGAGATGTTTATTTTTATTTGACTGATTGTGTTACAGGCTGGTGTTGGCTAGGTACCATTGGAAGTCAGGGAACGCTGCTAGATAGCCATTTTCTTCTAGTGTGGGACTCCTCCATAGTACGCACCCTAGATTCCCTATTGATTTGTAAATAAGATGAAATATATAATGATTACTTAAATAATTTGAAATCTTTATATATCTTCCAGTTTATACTGATGATATGGAAAACATTGAGTTCGACTTATAGTCTTAACAGTGACACTAAAATGAAAGTACGTTGAGTTGATGAAACAAAAATAAGATGAAATACGTTGAGTTGATGAAACAAAAATAAGATGAAATACTTGTTATATATTAGTACATACTACTTATATTTTAACTTTAATTATATCATACACAGATTCTTTCGATTACCTGTAATAATAAATCTGAATTATTGAGGTTATGACTAACCATTGCAATGTTCAGTTTATCCGCGTGTGTGTGTCCCAAATGCATTACTCCAGGTCGCTTTAGGGCTAAATACTATCGTCCTATCTATTTCTCCTGGTAGTTGACTGGAAAACACGGAATACAATGGACAACCTGGATGCAACTAGACGACGTACACTTTGCCGGCAACCCAGCTCTTCTATCCCATACACAAACACACATAGCAACAAATACAGGTAAAGGCGGTAAAGGTAGGTAAAGGTAGCAGCAGCCTCAGCAGATAACAGGAGGCTTCAGCATATACAAGAGGAAAAGCAAGATCCTCAGAAACAAACCAATGAGAACCAATGTAATTACATTTGACGGAGACACTCCGGAAGATGTGGATACTTTTACATACCCGAGGAGGCATCATCGATGAACATGAGGGATCTGATGCAGATGTGAAAGTACCGATTGAGAATGAAAAGGTAGCATTTCCACAGTTGAAATACATCTGGAACTCGAACTACCTGTCAACCGATATCAGAGTCACAATTTTCAATACAAATGTGGACAGTTCTATCGAATGGAGCTTAAACTTGTGTGTATAACAACGAGGAACATCATTCAAAAGATGAAAATACTTATAAATAGCTCTGTGCATTATACTTCGGATCCGTTGGCCAGATACCATCGGTAATAACATACTGTTGAAGACATCAAACCAACTTACAGCTGAGGAACATATTGGGAAAAGATGGTGGTGGATAGGAGAAACATTGAAGAAATGACCAAACTGAAACACAGGGTAAGTACTAACTTTTAATCCTAAAGGCCGAAGGAAAACAGGAAGACCAAAGGACACATTTCGCCAAAGTTGGTCAATTATCATTTCATATATTGTACAGTTGAATGACATAAGTTCGAACTCTAGACCAAATATCACTTCCTCTCAACATTTATACATATATATGAATCATATTTATAGATTAGTATGAAGCTTAGATGAAGCAGGACTACTGACTACCTTCAACTGTCTAACTTCAAAGTAAATGGTTTGTTAGTCAATATGTAGTACTATATGATAGTAACTATATACTGTCGTACATGATTAATGCATATTAAAAGAGCTTTTTTATACAAGTATGTAAGGAGATTAATTTTACAATAGTTTATCTTTTCGCTAGTCCTATATTCTTGTTTTAATAATTCACTGATAACAGATTATATGGTGCCATTTTTATTAGGATAATTTAAATAGATTATAATTAACAGTTGCACACGACTAATTTTAATAATTCTTGTATAAATAACAATAAAATGAGATTAGATAATTATTAAATACTTACGAAAATTTAAGAGTAAGATAATCATCTATCGAAAAAGACGAGGATGTACATACAGTAACTGGGGCTGACCGATGCAACTCTTAAGATCGGTGGAAAGATGCAGATACTTAGAAATTATAGCTAAACAGCACGATATAATCTTGAAAATATGGACACGAATTTGATATAGATATTAATAGAATTCACTGCCAAGTAAAATGAAGGTATTCAGGACAAAAACTAACAAAACACACGATAGCAATAAGACCTGAGAAAACCAAATATACGATATAATAAACAAATGCGACTGTAGCCATCTGTATCCACCTTCACAAATTGAACTCATCCATCCAGAAGGCTGGAAAGGAATGTTCAGGACAGAGTTCAATGGAGAGTACTGATGAGCGGTCTATGCTCCTCTATGAGGGGCAACGCGTGCAAGTAAGTAATCCGGAAGGCACGACAAGACCAGGAACCACTGGTTAGCTCTTTCGACTTAGGGTGAGACATTTCGGTAGCAGTTGGCATTCACAACTTCATTGGAAACAAATTCTAAGACATCCAGGCTTCACTCCGACCGTCTAATCTTTAGACAACGGAACTGGGAGGTTTATTAACGACATGTCAAATGAAACCCAACGTGAATTTGACTTGTTTGGATCAGTGATCAAACAGCCAGCAAGATCGAATCCGATTAAATCTAAAGAATGCCTACTTTACATCAGTATTCATAACTGGCTAGTCAGAAAATATTCCATCAGAAATCTTTTCGATTTAATCAAATGTTCTAACGTGGTAACGTAAGATATTTTGTGTTGGCAATTCTAAGTGTTTCCCAGTCAACGCTTTTTCCAACCGAGACAACAAAGACCAGAAATGGAGTGTTATTCTCTGATGGCCGGCTTAGTCACAACGTCTACCTCATAATGCCTTCGAAGTCAACTAGTGAGAGTAAGAAGAGTGTATACAACAGTATACAAAAGCGAAGGCAAATGTAAACAATTCGTGAGTACGTATGATAATACTCGACTGATTCAGTTAGGAATATGACAAATGAATGAAGGTCCAGACGGCAAACCTAACCATTTACAAAAGACAGCTCAAATTTGCACTTCTTGTTTACAATCTAGCTTGATTGAAGTACGGGATCCACTTGGTCTTGAGGTAAGATATGTACTTCGCCGGATGGCTAGGCATATTACGAGGCTGAATACAAAACTTCTCTTTATGCATTAAAATAGGCAAAGCTCAAATAACTGGAGCAGACGGCTATCCATAAAACATGTCTATACCGAACAAACGAATCTTAGTAATCAACACACGTGTCTAAAATAACTTCCATAAAGCAGATCATTTCATGCGAATATCATCTGAATACACTTCCATCAAAATAAGATCATCAAGCGACACATGTGTAGCTGCTATCTTTACATGGAGATTGGGCTTACATAATCTGATGATCGAATCGAACTATACTGACTAGAACGCCTAGTCCTATGAAGTGGTGAGATTAAAAGCAGAGAACTTCACACCAGATAATGAAATCAAACTGCTAATTCTATAGGATTATTGTTGTAATGTATTCTCATACAATTAACATCTACAGAAACACTGCCTTTGCAACTAAAGCGGTAGAAAATCATCGACAACAAAATTGTACACGTCACTTTGCCACACATTTCCGTCTGTGGTAATATGAGTTTTACAAGTAAGAGGATGGCCTAATAACTCTTACGCAATACGGGAAACTGGATAGTAAAATGTGCCTCTCAATCAATATCACTATGTGAGTAATCATCATGCTGAAATGATAGGTAATCAAATGTAAAACGATTTCTTCTGTCAAACAAATTTATTGATTTTAGTACACGACAGCCATATTTTAAAGATACCATACTATTTACAAACTGCTAGTAAGTATATACAGAATGTTCTTAAAAAGCAAAGTGGGTAAACAATTTCACCGTAGTTGTCCTTTTTTACTTTCTCCTCTTTTCCGCTTTCCTTTACCACGTAGTTCACGCAGACGGTCCATTTCTTCCCGAAAATCTGCGTGTTCATCTCGGTATAAGCCTAAATAACGTAGCTTTTGCAAAATATTACTATATTCTTCTAAAGCAGGATAATAATCTTTTAATATCAATGGACGAGGTAATTCACTCATTATTCTAACAACTTTCATTGATTTACTGTCGACCTGTATACCAACATCTTTGAATATACGTCCAGCAAGTAGTGTCATCTTTTTAGCGTATAATGACGTCATCTAAAAATGGACATAAAACAAATGAATACCGATTGTCATTACGCCATAGATAATGTAAGACAACTAGAAAATCGATAGAAAACCCTACCTGAAGTAGGTTTCGTAACAGTTAACACTCGTCATTTATTTTAACAAATATGAACCTCATCTAGTTACTGAACTGCTTCTCCAAAACATAAACATTTTGGTTGTTTGGGCTAGTAGCTCTTCACAATCCAGTAAATAACTTCTGTTTTGAAAACAGAAATTTGGACAGCATATTATCCAAGAAACGCGTTGCTGAGACAACCAGACAATAGTAGATGCAAATTCACCTTAAAATCTAAGACCTCGCTACTTTAATGTGCGTAGCAAGCACCTGGGAGAAAGCTAGTGGAAACAAAGCCGGAATCATAGTATCAATCTGTAGTCATTGACTAGTGATCGGAACCATGTTGGCAGATACAGACTATTCGGTTGGGGCCAGGGTAATAACCACTATCAATGACTGACGATGTTCATTACATGGTTTATAATCGACCACAATACTACAGTACCCACTACATATATTTTTCCAGATCTAGGATTACAGTAATGCTTTATATAACGCATCACGTCTAGAAACATACTCTCAATGTGTAATTTTCATCACTTCCTCCCCTTTACTACTCACCAAGTAAATTTCATCCCTTCGTGCTGATGCAGTGCGCTTGTAATTTTTCTCTTTACCCTGAACTCAGTCATATCAGTGTTACAGCTAATATTACAGCAGAGTTGTGCCTGACCGACTTATAGAGCATAAGTTGTTAAGATCCGTATCCCAGTCACGGCACAACGACAATTACTCTGTCGATGTTATCTTCAAGCTTAGAAGCATGAATACTGTTGTGAAACCGGGCAGGTAAACCAGGAAACTCCACAAACTGTAAATATTAGATATACCGGGCGAATACAGTCACCATATCAAAAAAACTGTCATGAAGTACCGACGAAATATGATAAAATTACTAGAGTAACAGTAACATCCAATGGTAACGAGATGTATTCGATTCTAAACATAAACCAGAGTAGTCTATAGAAGGCGGATTGGATACGTGTGCTATAAACAAACGGAACGCGATACTCATGCTCTTTCTAAACACGGACTCTGGATTTGGATGATAAAGCAACTTAATACACACACACACAACAGCGGGGCAAAAATTCATCAAAAACTGCAGTAAGCCACTGTCTAAAGATAACTATAACTACTATAGACAGTAATAATTCAGAAACTAGTGTGCTTCCTATTGGTAGAATGATCACCTAATCGCTATTCTAGTTCTAGTGAAGTAGGCTAAAGAACAAAAAATAAAGAAATACGACCGACAAAGAGTGATCAAAAGTAAGCTACACCTTGAGTGCAGCTAAATAATTATATTTTGTAAAGAGATAACGCGCAGCATACAAATATATTTGTGACGAGCAACTCTCAACTGACTGATTTGTACTGCGATGATTGTAAATTGATGTAATCGTTACTACTTAGTAGCACTGGATGAATAGTATCTAACAACTTTGCAAAAGTACGTAAAAACGAAGGCATCGTCACGAAAATAGGCAAGGTAACGTCAACGGACAAGACCTTGAACACTAAAAGACCCTCAATGTGGTTATCCAGTAGTGAAGATCCAATATGTGTGAATACGTTATTATAAACCAATTGGTCTATTTGCTTTTGCATCATTAATGTCTTGGTTCTGTCTTAGTTCTTTAGTTCTTTCTAGTAGTGTGTGCCTTGCTACACGACTGCTGTAGTCGTAGCAGTAATAAGGGTGCCCTTTTATTTTCTTATTTTCTAAAATACATTTTCCTTCACTTTTTGATTTTTTCTATTAATTAGCTTTATATTTTGTATTTTTTAATTCGTTTATATTGTGTTTTATTTAAACTTTTACTTTTGCATATGAATATACATATAAGTTGTAATCCATCTCTTCACACACCTAAGGAGAGTTAAGTTAAAAATTATCATGAGTAAACAAGGTAAGGAGCTATAAATTCAAGAAGGTTAAAATTATTATAGTGATATGAAACTAGAACTTACGAAACTATAAGAATAAGAAGGTGACATAGTGTTAGACTTGCACGATGCACTCGATCAGCAATTTAGATTGTACACGATAGCGATTCTTGATTAATTTCCTGCGCTTTTGCTGAAGATTGTTTTTAAATTTTTTACTTTGTAAAGTGTTTACTTTAAAATGGTTTTCTTCAGTTACAGATTAAATACATACAAAATACACCGACTTAGCCCAGCTTGCAACGGAATTTACGGTACAGTGGTGTGGAATGTTTGAGTCAATTGGCCTAGTAACAAGAGTCCAACCTCTCTACCACGAGGTTTCCTGTATGACGTAGCAAAACACTGAATAATAAAGTATTTTCTTAAATCTTTATAATATGGCGTTACAGTTGCTTCGTCAGGAAATTCACTACATATAGAGCAAGAAATTTGACCACGCATACGTCTGTACTCTCTGATGAGAAATGGACAGGAGTTTCTTTTTAACAATGTGTCTAGTATGCTTCTATTTAAGTGTCGAATTGCACACAGAATATTGTAGATTCTTTCCAGCTTGCCTTTTAGCCGCTTGTATCTCAGTTAGAACAACCTTCTCGTTATAACCTATCGGTGCATGCTTTACTAAAGTGTCCGATTACTCATTTTGTATCCTTCTCTCCCTTTTTCAGAGTGGAAACAGCTACAACGTCATGAGTTTCCAATTGTTACCTCATGTAATTTTCGGATTTTTTCAGAAGTAGTTCTAGTGTCAATATACTCAACTGCCGGCGAAGTCGGTGTAGCCTGCGGTGTGTATTGACAACATCACCGTAGTAGCTTTCCCTAATCTGTCGGTGTAAAGTGAGCCTAGATTTCGTTTCTTTGAGATATCGATTATTAGTTGCCCATATAGGTAATACTGTGTCTGAGCAACACCTAGCGTGCAGCAATGCATAATGTAGTCTTTTCTCATTTTGGCGTGTAGTCCGTTGCCACCTGTTCACAACTCTATAAAACCGGGCTTGTTAAATGACTCTTGCATCGCTGCCATCTCTGACAGTTCTTCACAGTTTTACGTCACCGCATAGTAAGGGGTAGTTAGTGGAAAATTGTTACTATGGGACCGCAGGGGCCGGAGGATCGAGCTTTGCAATATACCAAATACAGACGGCTTCCAATCTGAACACACTCTATTCATCTTGGTAAAGAATGCATTTCCCAAAAACAGTGTGCAACCAGTATAGCAGCCCAGTTAGTAGGGCACACCACATATTTTCTATCTGGAGCCGCTTTCTACCCACTCAACTAGACCCACTTCATTGACGGCAGTCATTTATAAGCACTGCATGCCACCGACGTTTATTGCATAATTCATGGCTTCCAGAGAGAGCCATAATTCGTTGTGCATGAATATCTCCGGCTCTAGGTATGTGCACAGGTGTCGAAATTCCGTCAACTTGCTACTCCGCACCCGTGCATTATTGTATAAGTATATAATTTATTGTCTAATTATCGTATTTTCCATCATGTTGTCTGTTACCTGGGGTGTTTGTCCTGCAGGTCTTCTTTGTGTAGATTTGGTGGAGTATTTCGAGGAAGTGACACAGGTAGGCGATGTTTCATCTAAAAAGTACCTTGTGTCAAACGATGTCGTTATAAGACCGCAAAGGCAGTTGTGACAGTAGTATCGATGACAGATCTGTCTAGCGCGAACACCGACCACGGTAGCGTTTTGCCACGTTGTTTTGCTTGTTTTGATTCTTTTGAGATATCCTGCACTTTTCTCGATTTGTAATACCCTATATAGTATGCTAGCAGTATTATCTAACTTTATTCTTAACCTTATAGTATCCTAGAATAACAAAATGGCAGGCAATAAGGCCATACACTCAAAGACTAACAGTAGTCCACCAAAACCGAGCGATATCTCCCCCCCCCGACCAGTTTTTCTTTTATAACCCGTCAGATACACAACCAAATGGTAGCAAAATTTAAGCGACTAATTTTTGATAGTCCTTCCCCTGCACATTCTAAAATATCCATCAACAATGCGTTTATCACCATTAAGCAACTAGCTGACAGTCGCACATTACTTGTTAAGGTCGTTAACAGAACAATGATGTCGCCAATTACAAAATGGAAGTTGATAACATTGAATTAACACTAGCCAATATGCAGTATGTCCTACACGAAATAGCCCCGATATCATACCTGTTTAGTAAGCATAATGACATCGACGTAGAAGAAGTAAGACAGGCTTCCTCGATTTCATTCCGACTAAAGCTCAATGTAAAGCGTATTAACTCGCTTCATAAAGCCAATGATTACAACATTCCTGACTATTCCCTTATTAATAAGGTAAAGATAACTTTCTTGAAGACTTCTTGCATGCCCCAAGTTCCTTACGAATACAAGAAACTGAGGAGGAAAGACTGGCAACGTACGTTCCTAATCCTATTTTATTTTAGGTCTGCACAGGATTCCATGAAATTTATCAAGTCAGTAAGTCGCTGAAGAACCAGCAGTGAGCAAAGGAATGCACTAATATTTGCTGACAAAAAACCACTGCAACGCAGAGCTCGTAAGAGGCACAACGCTACAGCTCCTAACCTAAAGGACCTTAAACACTAACTAATAAATCAAAACAGCCTCAGCAAAGCCAGTCCTACAGTAGACTGTGGTGATGGCGACATGCCATCGAAACCATCAACCCCGCTGACTAAACTAAAAATTGAGGGACCACATGGTTTAAATGGACCGATTACTTCAATCGACATAAGCGCACAGACCACGTCACTAGCAACAAAAATTACTACCGACCCTGTGGATTTAAACATCACTTCATTATGGGGCACGAATGTCTCTCAAACTAATGTGACGCACAAGAAAAGTCATGCACTGCAAGATATTTCCGTACTGTAAGAACTGAAAAGGAGCTCAAACATCTGTCTGACTATAGTTATAAGTGCCTACCCACCAGGAATAGATTCTTTCCCTTAACACCAGACAACGAACCTCAAACTATCGGTACGAACAGACCTAAGAACAGTCAGAACCTTAATAGGTTACACAACGAAATCAACAACAAACCCCAAAAACCTAAACAGACGAAATCTCTACTAAAAGTTAATACTCAGTGTGGCAGTAGACTATTTCTTTCCTATCCTTACATTAACCTTCATGAATACTCCAAACGGTATAGGACAACGCACTCGAGTGCATCAGAGTACCAAATACTATTGTTGCGGAACAATCTTGTACTCAGAAATCACTCTTTGCCACTTACACCACCTTCATCCCAACCAAATAGTAGCACGGATCAATACAACCATGGAGATTATCTCTACCACCAATATAGATGGCAATATAATTCTCAAAATTCGATACTGAGACAGCTCTCCATTGCAAACGTTTCTGCTCATGACTATATGTCTAGAACTCATGACATATTGTCCAATATTGTGAACTAAAAGCTACACATACTCACTTATATTGCCTTTTAGCGCATCCTCATATGACACTTCACAACCCTTTACTTTTTCATCCACTACCTCTATCACCCTTCTTAAACCAACAATTCGTGCCAATCGTGAATGCCCTAAATCACGACCCATATCATCACTAGGTAAAACGTTGCTGCCATCTCATTTCCGATCAATAAAGACGTCTTAAGTGACTAACGCAGAGATAATAGTGACGCTTAGAACTCGGACCTTATGGACCAACCACTGAGTATATCCTCAACAACATCTAAGCTAAGTAGATGCCATAGTCCTCTAATATCTAGTCCAAGTTATATTCATAATTATAATCTCAATCCCTTTACTGACTCCTCAGCCCTAACTAAACCAATGCCCATGAGTAGTGCTGGATCCCATCCATTATCACAACCAGAAGCAAGCGGTAGTACCACTCTTCCCACTCACGCTTTAGAAGCCTGACGTCAAGTATCGACACTTCATTCCGGTGTTCTTTATCTCACCGCTACTACGACTGTTAGTCCCACTTACTCAGTCATTTACTTTTATTATCAATGTTATATCTAATGTTATTACCACTACTACCATTTCTTCAATCCCTACCACCTGAAATCTCTCTGCTGCCTCCATACCTTTTAATTAGCTATTCGATGTCCCTCCAACTCCCAGACTGCCAAAATCATTCCACTGGCCTTCCTACTTACGTTCCCTCTGACTTCCTAACTGTGCGTAGTCGTATCTACCCAGTAGGAAAGAAAGACGTGTAAAGGAAAAATCAATGTAAGGCGGTCATTCTTCACACGGTAGAGGGAAGCAAAGATATAGGTGCAAAGTTTGTCTTGAATCCGATATAGGGTTAATTAAAGGTTTTCTTTGAACGCTCATATCTCGGAAAATAACAGGATTTGTCCTGTTAAAGGCCTATGGATTAGGAAAGCTGAAAAATAACTTAGGGTATAACTAGGTATGACTAATCAAAGTAGTTTTTAAATTCACGGGAGAAAAAGACCTGATACTCTAGAAGATGATCAGTCTTAAAGGAATCGGGGTTTTTGTGAAAATGGACCACTTATTTGCTGATCGTGTGAAAATGCACCAGATCGAAGCGGAACTCAAACTACGGGTTGGAGGCGGTGGGGGGGATCTTAAAATCTTTAACTTTCATGCAGTTAAAGATTAAGAGTAGATGGTGCCGAAGTCACTTTGAACAAAATATGAAGTAATTTGAGTGATTTTCGTACCTAGTACACAAGCACTTTAAGCTCTTCTGACAAACTAGCGGAGTTAATCGTAAAGACTGTTTATTATAAGCCAGGTGTAATTGCAGCTACAGAAATGTGGCTGACCTCATCCATGCAAGATATTGTGCTTCTCCACGTCAACTTTCATTGGTGAGGGCTGACAGGATCCAGAATTGTAAGAGAGGGATAGTTCTGTTTACCGAAGATAATGTTCTATCAACAGTTGTAGCCATTATATCCCGCGAAAAAGGTTTGTGTGAAATAGCCTGTTGTCGTCTGAAATGTAAGGGACAAAAGACAGTAGTTGGTTTAGCCTACGGCAGCCTACTTTGTAGGATAAACGGAATTTTACTAAAATAACTCAGTACTTATCGATTTTAATGTTCCAAACACTGACTGGAATAATCTGAGAATAGATCTGACAGCAAACCCTCTTAAACAATAGATATTGGATGTAGTAACGGCATCCGTGTTATTACAACATGCAAACAAACCTAGACGACACGATTCTGATTTTTGTTAGGTCTCATTTCAATCTATCATGGGAAAGATGTCATAGAATTAGAATACTTGTCACAATTAGGTGGACCTAATTAAGCTTTGATAGTTCATACTCTTCTCACTTTCACTAGTTTTTGATGCTTTATCTCCAGACAGACCGAATATACGGATAGCGAATATGTAGGCCATTATACAGACAGCATTTTCAGCTGATTGGAAGACCATTTTGGATTCTTCTATAGAAACAGAGTAGGAGTCTCTCCATGCGCTTTACATTGACGTCATTACACTGCATATACCACGGAGAACACTAAATTAACCAACAATTGTTTACCGTGTCTTAATAATGGGATGCGCTCAACTAGCCGTAAAAGAAGGCAGTATACGTTTAGTTTGCTTGTCACAGCAGTAACTAAGTCCGAACACCAGAATGTTAGTAACTCCTGTGTCTCTGCACTTGCTGAGACAACACGTAGAAAACTTAGTCAAAAGTCCAAAACTTTTGTTTTCATATGCTAACTGAAGGAAGAGAACATGAGGCTATTTAACATATTCGTCCAGAAATAACTCACTGACACTTGTGGAGGATGACTGTGGTAAAGGTAGATGTTCGCTGAAAACTTTAACAACACATGTACAAGATCTATAGGATCCTACTAAATGAATTCGAGGATACCAAAAAAACTAGTGACTCCCGTTTTAAACATTTTAAATGTACGCCTCAATCTGTCCACAACGCAAAGTAGATTGCCTAGATACTAGAAAAAAGGCCATAATAAGTAATGTCTTCGTAACAGGTGTGCAATATAGACCCGGAAACTATTTTTATTTTATTTTATTTTAATCACATACTACTCATTTACAATAAGCGTTGTGAAGAAAAAGTTTTGCGTTTCATCAGATGAGTGTAATAATTCAGTAAATCAAGTTGGCGAAGTAGTATTAAGAGTAAAACACCAATATGATGTAGGACATGTTGAAAAGAAAAAATAATAAAAATATATATATATTGCTCTGTGGAAAGAGATTATAAATGAAATTCTAGAGAGTTCAATGCGTAGTTGTAGTATAGGTTTTATATAAATAGGTTTGTTAAGTAGCCAACAAACCCAACACAATTAAAAGGTCAAGTTGTCGTCGAAATTGTGGATTGGTTTATAAGTGATGACAGGAGATAAATAATAATAACAATAATAGTGATAATTATGGTAATAATGATATTAATAATAACAATAAAATGGATTGGAACAGAATGGAAATATGCACTATTAACAACGTAAAATGCATAGAGAATTATAGTAACGGAGAGGTCAAACAGTGCAATTAACAGTGTGGTGAAATTGTGAATTTTCACTCAAATGATACTAGAGGAGTGAAATTTCTAAATAAAGAAGTGTGTGTGTGTACATGAATAAGTATATGGTGTTGAAAATCACTGGATAATTACAGTACGGATTCAGTGTCAATAGGAATATTAGAAAACCAATGAACCCAACATAATTAAAAGGTCAAATTGTCATCGCAACAGTGAATTGGTGTATAATTGATGACAGAAGATTGATAAAAAAAAGTTATCTGTGCAATGAAATCATGAGTTTTCGCATAAATGAATTAAAAGTGTTTGTGCATATGTGGGTTTGAACAATATGAAAATACGCATTATTAACTCTGAGTCCATAGGTATATAGTGTATTATGAGTGCATTTGATATATTTTAAAACTGTTTATACGGAGCTGGGACCTTGTTTGTATGTATCATTAGTTATTTCAGGGTAGTTGAGGAGGTTACATAGACCGTCACCTAGGAGGTGTTCTTGAAGTAATGTTTTGAACGCGGTTAACGACTTGATGCAGCGAATGTGCTTAGGAAGTTTGTTCCATAGCGTGGCATATCTCCCTGTGATAAAGTTCTGGGGTAGCTATGTGCGATATCGCTGGATCGTAATGGTGTTTTCCTCATTGCGTAAGTTGTGCGAGGAGATGTAGGGAGTCGGTAGTGATGTCGAAGCGTAAGTTGTACCACTAATAAGGCGATACATGAGAGTGAGGTTTGATTTCAAGCGTCGGAACCAAATGGGTTCTAGCTTTAGTTTATCGCATCGTTGGCGATAAGTTTGAGTGCTGTATTTGCCTAGTGAGCTCTTAGTAAATGCTCTTTGAGTCTTCTCGATTTTCATCAAATCTATACGTCTACAGTTGCCGTAGAGTAGACAACTATATTCTAATATTGGACGAACACACTTTGTGTATAATAATATTTTTGAGACTGAAGACGAGAAACAGGAAACTTTATTCCAGTGAAATGGGAAGCCCAGTAATGTACATGTATATTTATAGCTTTCTGAAACAAGTAAATCAGTATTATGATCCGTCCAACCGGAATTAAGAAGTCTTAACTGCTACCCAATCGGAAAGCCCCACGTCAAGATTCTAGAAGGTTCTATCAATCAGTGATTGGACGGAATGTCTCCGGCTTCTTCAAGGGTTCTCGAGGATTCGTTGAGGTTTCTGGCAGCCATTCCAACAAGGACCAAAAGTACTTGGAACTTGAGTGTTGAGGAGTAGGTAATAGTTTTGTGCCAGTAAGCTCCATACTTGTCTTGCACATAATTTTCTACAACTAGGGGAAAGACGAAAGAAGAGAGAGCACAAAACAACAGCACTGGTATTCCGGGGTTAACAAAGCTAATGGGCAGGATTAGTAATTATGCTTCCGACATACCACTTATGCTTATAGGCTGATTAAAATGGAAGAACACTGTCATATGACCAAGACAGGTTAGTGGGGCTCACATGTTCAAAGTCCCTATTATTTCGCTAGTGGAGTAAGAAACAATAGGTGGTGTGAACATTTTTAACGAGATTTCAGAAGAGATGAAATTACATGCCGTACAAATAAAGGAAGGGAATCTGTTTCCCGAATGGCTTGAAGCAAATGGTTCCAGATTCTCGAGAATTTATTTGCAAAACAATTCATATAAAGAGCAGATTTAGAATGCGATATTTTTATTTTCGAGGTTGAATTGCCTAGGTTATAGCAAGAGGGTTCCTCGAGCTGAATTGTATTAGGCGATGAGAACGCAAATTTACTTAATATTTTATAAAAGAAGATTAGGTTTAATTTTAACCGTCGCCTCCATAAGGTATCTAGTCCTAACTTAGTGCATCTAGTTTTATAGTCTAGAATACGATCAGCCTCAAGAATGCGGAGGGTGAAGCGACGTTGCACAGACTCCAGTCTGAGTTTATCCATAATCGAAACATTACTGAGAATAAAGTTGCAGTATTCTACCAAAGGTCTGACACAAACTTTATATAGCAGAATACGAGAATCGTTGCTACAAAAGTTACGTAG
Organism: Schistosoma mekongi; assembly: GCA_034768735.1. Classification (NCBI taxonomy): domain Eukaryota; kingdom Metazoa; phylum Platyhelminthes; class Trematoda; order Strigeidida; family Schistosomatidae; genus Schistosoma; species Schistosoma mekongi. The sequence continues at coordinate 8,578,255 of CM068311.1, forward strand.
TATACAACCTAGTAGTCGATGTGATTTAGATGTCTGCATATTGACCTGTTCCGTAAAAGACAGGTTATAAGAGTACCTTAGTCCTAAGTCAACTACTGACTGAAGCCTAGATAACTTACTGCCGTTTATGGAGAGATCAAAATTGAGACACTTATCCCCAAAACATATCTAATCACACTTAGAAGCATTAAGATCTAACTTCCATTTTGAGCACCATACTGCGACCTTGTTGAGCTCGGCAGTGACTCCACTGAATGTGTGTGCAAATTCTTGAGGGGGGAATGAGTACACTATTTTGAGATCATCTGCGTATAAAAAGGGTCTACCCATGCTAAAGCATTTGCATATATCATTTATGTAAGCTATAAAGAGCAATGGGCCTAAGACACTTCCTTGTATAACACCACTTGTAACCGGTTCGGCCTTCGAAAGGGTTGAATTAATTTTAACTATTTGATGTCTATTACTGAGGAAAGAGTTAAACCATGCAAGTAAAGGATTCCTAATCCTATAAAAGGAGAGTTTGCCTACAAGAAGCTTGTGGTTAACCATATCAAAGGCTTTAGATATGTCTAAGTACAATACTAACACCAAGTGCGCAAAGCTTCGTTTAGCAAAGAGTAAATTAAAGAATCCAAAGTGACAAGTCATACAAGACCTAGTTTTGAGGAAACCATGTTGGGAATTAAAGATGAGTTTTTCGGAGAGTAAATAATCAGACATTTGATCGCATACTATTTTTTCCATTATTCTAGAGATAACCGGGGTGATATTTATAGGCCTATAGTTATGCAGGTTTGTCCTGTCTCCTGATTTATATCGAGGGCATATGTATGACGTTTTCCATCGATTAGGGTAAGATCCTGTTGTTAATGAAAGGTCAAGCAGTTTTAATAGGATTAATGGTAAATTAGGTCCTCCGAGTTTGAAGTAAATGGATGCTATGCCATCTACTCCATAGCTACTTGTTGTTCTAAGCGAGTTTATGGATTTACAAATATTGTCATAGGTGAAGGTAACGGATTCCATATGGTTTGTAGCTGAGTTGATAATGTCTACTTCATTGTCATCCCGGGGTATGTCTCTGTTAGCGAATAAATCGCTGAACAGGTTAGTTATGATATTATGGTCGGTAATCATTAATCCATCTCTTAAAATGCAGGGAGTATCATTATTCCGAGAAGATTTGAGACGTTTATTGAACAGCCGTACCAAGTTTTGTACCTTGGAGATACTGTGCATTGCTGATAATTCTTCGTTAATCGCCTTTAACCTGTGGACTTCTTTTAGTTGATTGAAGGTCATGGTAATTTCCATAAATTCTGAGAAGTCATTTGACTTAAGATAACTCTTCTGTAGACGTCTTAGCTTCTTACGGTGAAGAAGTGGTATATATAAATCATTTGGCTTAATTATATTGTTTAGTTTGATAGGTGCAATCGTATCTAAACATGAGTTATTAATTTGATAAAAAATATCTAGTGCATCTGTAAGACTACTAGACAAGAAAAAATTGTCCCAGTCAGAGCAACTTAGAAGGGTGTGCAGAAGATTCCAGTCCACATTTTTATAATTTCGATATTGTCTAGTTTTTTGTAATTTATGAATATTAGAGTGACTAAAATCAAAAGGAAGAGCGGATAGAACCATTTCGTGGTCACTGCTTTCGAGCTCTTTGCTAACTTGAAGTGACAGAGGAGTGACATCATGACAGAAAACTAGGTCTAGAATGTTATGATGTCTAGTGGGATCGTGTACACACTGTGTCCAGCAGTGCATGTCTAATGTAGCAAGAAGGTTTTCTTCATCGTATGACAGTCCTCTGCCAACATTCCAGTCTATCCTAGGAAGGTTAAAGTCACCTGCAATGACTTTCGCATTATAAGTGAGAGCAGAGGTATATATAGATGCATTAATAATGCTGTTATCTACAGTAGTCGAGGTGTTAGGAGTTCTGTATATATAACCAAAGAGTAAACTATGGTTCGGGGTATTGACTGATATCCAGACCGACTCTGGTACCTTACCGAGTATTTCGTCATCGATTTTGTTGGATGACAGGCAAACACTTACGTATATTAGACAACCGCCACCCCGCTTATGTTCTCTATTGCCGCGATATAAAATATAGTCCTGAATAGCTAATTCTGAGTCAGTAACTGAGGCACAACACCATGTTTCTGTGATAAATATTAAAGTTGATAGTAAAACGGAGGTCAAGAGTATTGTTTCCAGTACTTGAGATTTGGACTTGTTGTGTCCAACCACTAAATTCTATCGTCTCTATTAATTTAGAGAATCGTTGTGAAGGGAGTGGCGCTTTTCAACCGATGTTTGGCATATTAAAGACACCATCGATTAGTTTGGATGCGTGGGGTTGCTGTGAGGCCAAGAAGAACATAGTGCTTGGATTTTTGTCGTAGGTGCTGTCTGCGTTGGGTGGTCCATATATATATCCTACAAGTAGGTACTTTTGATGACCAAAGGTAATGCTTACCCATGTTGAATCCCCTGTATCAACTAGTTGTTCACTGTTGAACCTACAGGCCTTTAGGTTAGAGGGCGTGCAGATTATGGTGCCACCTCCACTAGTGTTTTGCCTGTCAGTTCAGAAGACAGTATAATTATTGATATTTATTGTGTCATCTGATATAGTTGGTTTACACCAAGTTTCGGTAATCAATACCATACTTGGGTTAGTAATGATCATAATAGATTTCAGATAGTTTATTTTGTCTATAAGTGACCTAACATTTATTGAGATGACAAGTAACTGTGACCTTTTTGTGAAGTGTGAGGTCCTGCAATAGAACACTTGTTCCGAACCAGTTGGGTGTAAAAGCATCTAGTGAGATGAAAGACATTAAGATATCGTCGGGTTGGGTGCTGATGTTTCAGTCGGTATGGCCAGCCGGTTCATTGATAAGGTGGCTGATGTTTGTGTCTCTAAGTGGGTCTTTGATGAAGTGTCTTGGGTTGTCCCGTCTGTCAAAGTTGTGTCTGGGGTAGTAAGGTGGTTGTAAGGATTGAAAGCAGTTATATTATGCTCGTAGTGAATCCTAGTATGGGTGAGGTTGCCGGTTGGGGAACCGGCGTGATAACAAAAGAATGGTTCTGTTTCGTGCAGATTCTTTGGTCGCTTGAACAGATATCATGTGTGTATGGGGCAGGCCCTAAAATGCCTTCAGATCTGCGAGGACATTTAATCAATGATGTATAGTTGAATTTCTGTAGGTGTTGTGATACATGGGATTTTTTGGAGGGTGCGTTCCTATTACCTTTCCGTAAGTGTTGTGATAATATTTGGGAGGCCTATGGCTTTCTATTTATTGTTTGCCCATAAGGCTGAATAAAGTATTCGATACTGAAATCATCGTTAGATGTCTGGATTTGTGACTTAGTATAAATGTTGTAGCCAATGTCTGGGGGGGGGGGAACTCATCGCTTACTGTTTCTAGTGAATCCAAGCCAACTTCTTGGGTCAACTATCATCTTCGGCAAAACCCTCACTATAAGCTGCTGTACAAGCTACACATTATCCAAACTAGAGGCGAGTTGCTGACTTCCTAGTATGGGTCACTTCCAAATTTTCTGGCTGGAAAACAGTGCTTGCTGGAGTGACTCAGGGAACGGTTTCGAATCGTGTTATTCCTTTCAAATATAAATGGCTTTTCTAAGCAGTTATCTCCACCAATCTTGTAGCATGCTGACGACACAAAAACGAAGAGCTATGCACAACAAAGGAAGCAGATCAGGACTCCAAAAAGATCAGCAAATACTAGATATGTGGTCTAAGATTTGACAATTACCCGTGATTACCCCCTACCCAAATGAATTCTTAACATTAGGGCAAATTGCATGCAAGATAAATAACGTTGTGATTGCCATTATCAAGGCGTATATTAATCTAGAAGTCACAAATAGCAGCGATTTAGAAGCCATTACACATTGCCGTGCTACTACCGCTGAAAGCATCCGTACCCTGTAGCCTATCGGTATACTGATGGTGAAACATTTCTAACTTTATATAATGTATTTACAAAGCCAAAACTTGAACAAGTAGCTAGCACTTGTCCAAGAAAAGGCGTGAAGTTAACGAAAAAGACTTAAAGAACCAAAACAAGATTAATCCCCGAAATCTCATGGCATCTGTACGACAAGAAGCTAGCTATAGTTATTCTCCCCATTATATAGAAGAATAAGAGGTGATCTAATAACAGTCCTAAGAATATTCAATGATAGATTTGGCGTAGACACGTATTTTCTCGTGCCTTTTAGGACAGTAAATCTGAGAAGACGATTTAAAAATGTCCGTGACATATAATAAGTTGTCTACAAGTTGATTGCCTACTCTTCCATAAACAGTCAACGAGGAGAACTTTCTACCTCAAGACATCCAACATTTAAAAAATGTTGGATGGAGTGAAAGGTTTTCATCACGAAGACTAACCCAGGTAATCCAGCCTTCTATCCTAGTAAACTCAAACCAATTCACTTGCTTACTTTTCTGAGAGCAGTGAGGTCAGGAAGCTAGATAACTAACACAGAACAGCACTAAAAACCAGGGGAAAAGCCGGTAATATCAAGAAAAGAGAGCTAAGAAATAGCTAATTTTATATAAGCTCTTCACAACGACACTGGTGATTGAATGGTTGCAGAGCGGCTAATTAAGAATTTCAAGGCCGTACCTGTATACTAAGCGTAAGTGATCACACGAACATGAATATCTTTTGTGTTACTTACGGAAATGTCGCGTTAATTCACTTTCAAAAATAAACAGCTAAACTTAGTTGACATACTAAGCTTAGCAATTAACAAGTGTTTCCTAGCACACGAGTCACTAATTCGGACTTCTTATCAGAAATTTACTGATGGCGTTAAAAAGTTCATATCTTGTAGTTTTATTTACTTTATAACACAAAACAGTTCTTTTTATCACGTGGGTAACTTTATTAAAATTCACTTATGCGCTCATTGCTCCCCAAAACAGCCTGTAAAGTGTAGATAACGATGATTCTTTTAGTGATAAACAAAATGTGAATCAAGATGAAAATATAAAGTTTAGCCCATTTTTACCTGTTTAGTGCAAATAAATAGGCCCAAATTGTTTTAACATGTCTGATGATCTGTATGTTTTAACGTCAAAATCTTTACATTATAGTCTTCTCGCCAAAATTATCAACGTATCGTCTACTTGTCGTTTAGATATACGTAGTATATTCTACACTTTATCTGTATCTATATAATATAGTTTTCTAATTTATGTTTACACCGAACTATCGACACTACGCAAACTACTTGAACAATTACTTGAACAAAATACACCACCTTTATGTGCACTAAGTGTAAAAGACAATGCACAGGTTTCGGATAAACAAATTTGCTTACAGGCAGTCATTGTACAGTGCGTACTAATAAAGCCTGTATGTCAGTAGTTCCAGCATTTTGAATGTATTATTCATAATTTCTCTTAGTTATGTTCGTTTTTCTTTGAGCATATCATCCTATCTCCATCTTTACAAATGTTGGCTCGTTTGTTATCGAAAAACTTTCCAGCCAGCTTAGACTACACTGCTTTGTTTAACGTCATGTGAAAGTGATGGTATACTATATTAATCATAGGCTACACCTAAAGTACCCTTAATCTGACTCGTCAATCACTGTAAGCTGCTCAGTGAGAAATTTTCAAACTATCAAAACGTATTAACTGAGTACTAAGCTGGATAAAATATAAATAAGAACATGTTACCCATCTGAATTCAGAAATGTGGCATATCTACAGTCTTCATAAATATTACATAATGCTGCAGTTGCGGAAGTCTTCAAATAAGTATCAGTACATAGCCTCCCGTCAGTTGACTTTTATCAACCATTCGAGATTTTTTTCAACTTATTTCTTATATGTTTAAACTGTCTTGTGCTTTCTCTGTTTAGTTTTAAAATATGGCGCGTGGTCAACAGAAGATACAGAGCCAACAGAAAAATGCTAAAAAGCAGGCGGAATTAAAAAAAAGCACTGTAGATACAAAAAAGGCAGCTGCTAAGGCGCTTCATCATACATGTCCCGTATGTAAAACACAAGTGCCTGATTTAAAAACATATAAGCAGCATTTTGAAAATAAACATCCGAAAAGCATACTACCACAAGAATTAGTAGAATGTGTTTAGACATTCAATATATTAAGTGGAAATGAGATTTCATTTTGACCTATTTTCAATGTTCACTGCACAACTTACATTAATTGTTCATTTTTTGTAAAATACTCTGTATGTCATATAATATAGTTGTTTTATTTGATAGGCTGATCAGGGGTGTATGTGAATTTTCAGTTTTGGTCCTTAATCTAGGTTGTAGTGATAGTGTTTAGCCAAGGAACTAATTTTATAGGCTGAATAACTAGATATTGACATTATATTAAGAAATGTTTAAGATTTACAGCGTTGCAGAGACATGAGGGAGGTTTGCTCTCCTAAATTTTTAACTAGAGTTCTTATTAAAGTACCTGAACAAAAAACTGGGTTGGATATAGTCTACCTACTAATAGGCTCAAAGGTTCAGATGTTTAACTGGTTGAAGCTGGTCGCTTATGGTCTTCCTGTTAGTGATACTTTACGCGTTAGCCTCGTACCTTTAAGGCCTTATCGCATTTTGTCGGAGTCCACGAGGAGAGAAAAAGTAATGTTTAGTATATTAAGACCGATCCTTTCAACAGCACACTTTCCGTAGCAAGAATGGTTCTCGCTACTGATGCCGGTCGTCTTGAAGGAATACCGTACTTCTATCAGTGCCTACCTAATCAGTAGTACAATTTCACTCTTGAACCTTGTCTTCTGTCAATATACATCCCTTGTAGCGTGACTGAGTATGGTGTACAGTAGTCCGCTCTGGATTACTCTCTAAATATGAATCATAGTTTATGATAGTAGAAGGCATGTATAAGCTATGCGTTTCTGGTCATAGGTCTCCTCGTCGTATCAATGGCGTATCGTAGAGCAACCAAGTGATCAATCTAGAGATACTAGTGGCTGCAATTCTGCCGACAATATTTGGTTAACATTAGACAGGATTAGACAATCATCACATTAGTCAGTATTCAGTGATTAATCAACGTAATGTTCTGGTACTAACATACAAACTGTTCCACTTTGTTGTTTATATTTTATTAGTGGTTATTTGGTCTTTATTTTCCATAATTCCCTACGCTGTTGTCATTTTTTAGTGCGTTGTTCTTTCCGAGTAATACTTATTAGTGATATGAGTATGGCCCCTAATATTATGTAGTGTATCTAGTAGTAGGCTAGACATGAGATCCATAAAACTAACCATTAAAGAGAATTTATTATTTTTCCAATGGAGTTTCTTAATCAAATGTAATAGGATGAAATAATTAAAGTCACAGTTAGGTGAATCCTTTTTGCTGTTGAAATGATACACTGAAATGGAGGTAATATAAATCGTTGACATAATACCTTATTAATAAGGCTGCTGGGAATAAGTCCAGCTAACAAGACTTTAAACTGTTTACAATCAATATTATATAAGCCAAATAACAGTGATAAAAGACGACAAACAAAATATCATCTACAAGGTAAATTACTGTAGTTATCATAAACACTTTGTTGAACGTTGGTCACACCCACGTAAATATCATTCAGCTTCCAAACGCGACGAAATAAATTCATGTCTATACAATGTCGGTAACCATGGACATAAAATCGAATAGGAAGATATCAGAGTATTGAACAGGACAGACGCAGAACACTAGTGACCTTTTAAGAGACAGACTACATTCATACAACAACTAATAGACATTTTGAAACTTATTCTTTCTATCAGTTACTAGGAAACAAAGTAAACAATTACAAGCTAGGGCAGATGTAGTGACAAACTAAAGGAATATTTAAACAACGGCAATATATTACAACCAGTTAAATTACACGTCAGCAGAACAACCGTTAACTGTAATGAGATTCTGTTAATTCACATCGTTACGAAATGTGTTGCGATGTCTAAATTGACGGTATAAACTTTATTTTTAAATCACTTAGCCATAATTACAGTAGCGGTCGGAATAAACGTGTGTTACTCCATGTTGCTAGACCACATTGGCACAATTAGTTGAAGTTAAGACAACAAATAACTAAGGAGTCCAAATACTGTATTTAACATAATAGAGACTATTAAACAAATAGAAGATGGTGTATGTGAAGTAGTCGTGGAACCCAAAAGCCAGTGATAGATAAAGTGTGAGCACACTCATACAACTGTAACCGATTCTTAGCAGTGTTACCTAACGTCTCCGACTATGAATCGCTCAATCACTAACCAGGTTTGTACCCACTAACATACTCAGGTTCAACAGTTAATGAGTTCATGGTCTGATGCCACGTCTCTATGTTACCGCCCTTACTTTTATTCCAACTTCTCCAGCCAGTGTAAAAGATTAAGGTAAGCAATGTCTGGGCATATTTAAAACATATCACAACCACCTCAACCAATTCACCACCTTTGATTAGTGTGTTGCCTCTTAGGTCGATCGTCACATTATACACGAGAAATATTTTGTATACAACTATAACCTGAGAATGCTTTACTTTTGGAGGCTACATTTCACGACCATAAATTACAACCGGACAGACTACTATGTAGTATACTTGTTTCTTCATTGTCAGACAAACATCTCATCTGCACCACCAGTTATCAGTAGATAACTAGAATAGTATTTAGATTATTTGTTTAATCAAATCCAAACATTTTAGTGGTAGGCTTTTTTAAAGCTTACAATACACTTTTTATTGTTTTTCAATGGTATCGGCTTTTAGTTTCATCGTTCTGAAAATGCTATATATAACCTTACAAGAATCGCCTTCAGTTATTGGTAAGTTCATCACAACTTATAGAGTAACATGTAAAAATACTATTGGAGGGATAATTGTCTAAGATAATCGAGATTTCTATTGTAGTAGTGGGTTGTGGGGAGAGGGATGGGAAGTAAGCAAAGTACCATTGTGTCTTATAATTCTATAAGAATTGTCAATGTGTTCTCAGCAATCAAAATCATATAATCGGGTTATTGAAAAATTAATTAGAAAATTATCCCATTATAATAACAGAAGTTTCTGGATCTATTTTTATCTATCTCAGATCAAACTAATTTGGAAAATGGCTACATGTTATATTGGACAATTCTAGACTGAATAATTAACTTAGCGAACTGTTTTGTAGAAGACCATTTCATTTATTTTGTGTACATATGAACCGATTATTTTATTTTTAAAAGTGTCATATTCCCATCGCCATGATCTTCCAATAGACTCATGAACTGTTTTCCTATTATTTTCCACTCAGCGACAATAACTAATTAACTATGTATCTGTTCCAACGCCGCAGTACTTAGTCATTACTGTCCTGTTCTGTACATGTTGTTCTTATTATTGGTTCGTTCTGTGGTCAGAGTTTGCATGTATGCAAGTGAATGTGTAAAATATAGTCTAACTGGTTAGTTGCTGACTCACTTATCTTGTGCTCTTTAATCCAGCTTGAAAACTAAGAGTCACAGGGCAGACGTGTGAGCATAAAACAACGACTCTTGTATTTGGGTTTTTTCGCTATTGGTTCTTTTCGGTCTACTGTTCCCGTAATTCATGGTCAGTCATAGTTCACGCCATATCACTACGATGATCAGTAACAACTAGACAACTGTCTCACTTCAATGCAGTGTTTTTCAACCAGTGCTTACTTACGATTACATTAACGTCTCCAAATCTAGAACTTATAGTTCTTTGAATGAGTATATTACACTGACGCATTTATTGCGGCATTTATAATTCATGGATTGACTTATAGCGAAGTCACTGATAGTCAACGTCGGAGTATTCAATGTTCTTTCACCTTTGGTAAATTTTCATCCAATATTGGACTATGCATATTGCCATCTTAAAGTTACATTTATCACAGAAAACCAAACTAAATGAGACTTGGGTTGTGATGGCTTGTGGAGATTAGTATTAAGCTTAGTTGACTGAATTTGTCACAGACTGATGTTGTCAGAATACTATTGAAAACCAGGGAGCACTGATAGTTGTTTTATTCTAGGATGAAACACCCCAGTAATTTGCAGCCTAAATTTGCATTAGGGGCTTCATGTTAGTAAACGCCTAACCCTCTTTACCACTGGGCTGGTATCGAATGGTAGAAATCCCACTTCCATCAATTTGTAACATAGCGCAACGATCATCATGACTGGTGGAAATTAGGCTTGTCGCTAGTGAGACAGTTATCATCAATGAGAATGGATAGTCGTCGCACTGTCATAAATTGATGGAAGTGAGAATTCTATCAACTCCGCCTGGAACCCCCCTAGAGTTGCTGCCAGTCCCAAACCCGGGTAAAGGAAGAAGGTTGGGCATGGGGTTAGAAATTCCATTCCGTAAAAAACAACGTTGCTAAAAAACACTAACCAGAAAAAGCCTTTTTAATCATTTTAACTCTGCCCTAAGAGTTGGAAAGTCTTCATTTCTAAGATTTATGACGCCTCGTGGTGAAAGCCGAGTTTCTTCCGAAGTAACAAGGCTGATTCGCCTTCTGACAACTTGAGCAATAATTAATATAGATACATAGAATGTGTACGATGTGGGAGACAGGGAGAAGCATGTTAATAGCTGAAGAAATGAAAAGATACAACCTGAAGATACTTGGAATAAGAAAAATTCATTGATTACAGGCTGGACAGCAAAGATTATCCTCAGGGGAAGTGCTTTTATACTCCGGCCACGAAAAAGAAAATGTCTCACACATACAAGCATTAGCACCAATGCTAAAGAAGCATGGACAGCTGCTATAGGATGGGAACCCATGGACCTAGGATCATCAGAGCATCCTTCAAGACAAAGAAGGAAGAGATTACAATGAATCTCATCTAGTGCTATGCACCCACTAATGACAGCCACATCAGCGATAAAGACCAATTCCATGCGAGACTGCAGTCAACGATTGATAAATGCTTAACCAAGTACCTGACCATTCTAATGGGAGACTTCAACGCCAAGGTTGGAATAGAGAACACTAGATATGAACACATCATGGGACTACATGGACTGGGAGAATGGAACGGAAACGGCGAGAGGTTTGCAAACCTATGTGCCTTCGACAAAATGATTGCAGGTGGCACCACATTCTCCTACAAGCGTATACACAAAACTACATGGGTTTCACCGGACCACATTACGGAGTGCCAAATCAACCACATCTGCATCAATAAGTAGTTTAGAAGGACCATGGAAGACGTAAGAATAAGGGGAGGAGCTGACATAGCTTGAGGCCACCATCTGGTGGTGACTAAAATGAAACTGAAGCTGATGAAGCACTGGGCAACTGGAGCAGCAGTATTAAGCAAGTTTAATACAGCCGTTCTCCGAGATAGTAACAAACCCAACGGATTCAAAATAACTCTCAATAATAAGTTCCAGGCATTTCACGATCTACTAGAAAATGGTGGAACTAATATGGAAGACAACTGGAAAGAGATAAAGGAGACAATAACTTCACCATGTCAGGCGGTTTTGGGTCACAAGGAACAACACCATAAAGAATGGGTTTCAATTGGTACTCTGGACAGCATCCACGAAAGGTGTCAGACAAGACTGCTTACTCTCGCTCTTCCTCTTTCTGCTAGTGGTTGAGTGGATCACGAAGATTGCAACATCTCAAGCCAAGCACTGAATACAGTGGACAACATGGATGCAACTAAATGATTTGGACTGTGCAGATGACCTAGCTCTCCTATCCCACGCACAGCAGCAAATGAAGATGAAGACGGACAATGTAGCAGCAGCCTCGGCAGCCAGTAGTAGGTCTCATTATACACAAAGGGAAAGGCAAGATCCTTCAATACAAAACAACAAACACTAACCCGATTATACTTGACAGAGAAGTTCATGAAGATGTAGAAACCTTTATATAATTGGACAGCATCATCGATAAACAAGGCAGGTCTAATGCGGATGTGAAGGCGAGAGCAGCATTTCTATAACTGTAAAGCATCTGGAATTCAAATCAACTTTCAGTCAACATTAAAGTCAATATTTTCAACACAAATATGAAGATAGTTGTGCTGTGTAGAGCAGAAACTTGGAGAACTACGGAAGGCATCACTCGAAAGATACAGTATTTATAAACAACTGACTATGTAATATACTTCGGGTCAGTTGACCAGATACTATCAATAACAACCTTCTGTGGCAGAGAACAAATAAACTTCCAGCCGAGGAAGAAATTTGGAAAAGATACTGGAGGTGGATAGACACACATTTAGGAAATAATCAAATTGTACCGCAAGACAAGCACTAATTTGGAATCCTGAAGGCTAAAGGAAAAGAGGAAGACTCATGGAGACAGACATGAAAGGAGTGAAGAGCACTTTGGAAGAGCTGTAAAGGAAAGTTCAGGACAGAGTTGGTTGGAAAATGCTGGTCGGCGGCCTATGCTCTACATGGGGTAACAGGCATTGTCTGATTGATTGAGAATTCTACCATTGGATGCCGGGCCGCTGGTGTAGTGGGTTATTCGTTGGCTAACCTGTAGCACATGGGGTTGAACCTAGGGTACACACTGCTGGTGAGTCCCATGCTGGGACGAAACGAATGCCTAGCAGTGCTCCTTAGTTTTCAGTGGCACCCTACCAACATCAATGTGTGACAAATTCAATAAATTGTTAAAACATTTTTCATTTACGTATTGATTTATTTGCACTAAACAGAAGTTTTCGTAATAACCTATTTAATTATTTCTTCATGTTTCACTCTCAATAAATATTCTGTCTAAATGTTGATTTCAGTTGTCACAAACTGGTCTCAGTTGGATACTACTGAAAACTAGTAAACACTGAACTGTTATTTTGTCCCAGCATAGGACACCTTAGCTATGCGTACTCAAGACCTTCAAGTCTCCTTGTGAATGTCTAAATGTAGGTTCATTTGGGGTTGAATGAAATACGAATGTTCTTGTACAAATGGATACTGTTGTGAAGTCATATTCTACGATGAAGTAGGTATCCAGTGATTCTTTTTATTTTATGATATTTAGTTGAAATTGACTTGTGACGAATAAAAGGAACAAATCAAAACTAGTCTCCAAAGAACAACATCAACTAAACTTTGCAATTCATTCCCTTTCAGATTAATTTCTTAGGTCTTCTGTTATTAAGTTGTCTTTTGTTACTGTTACTCATTTATTAAGTACCGATTCCTATACTCATCTTTGATTCGTAATATACACATGGTTATTACTGAAACTACTACTCGACTTTTAAAGCTGAATTAAGTGAAGTAGGACTCCAATCTGTGACATGTTGACTGAAAGTTGAATACCTTAATTACTAGGCCATAGGCATAGGTTTTGTGCTATTTGGCACACGTCGTCATGGCGTGACTACAATTTTAAGTGAACAAATGCTGTCTGAAGGATTCGATTCTTGAGGGAGCGTGGAACATAGGTAATATCAGATTCATCATGATACCTGGTACGCTCTTATAACGATTGATAGGCAATATGAAATCTGGGTCCACATCCTCTTGGAGATACTTCTAAACCACAACATAGTACATTCCATGTTGAGTCGTTTGAATGAGGACACGACTTCATTAAATTTATGTTCAGAAAGCTGCTCACCAAATGAAACAGCTTATCCAACGGTTTTAAATTCTGTTGATATGCCCTCTGTTCAGTATTGAGAAAAAGTAGTAATACTATGCGAAAGTAATCAGTGAAGTCTAGATGGTAGATTAAAATTCTAGTATAACATAATTCAGTTTACTCTGAGTGATAGTTTGGCAAGCCTGTACATTAAAATTGTTAGTGTCAGTTCATTGGGAAGGGGGTAGTTTTCAAGAAACACATGTTCATGATATTTGGCATTGATCAATCAATAAGTTGTAGCTGGAATCTTTATAGAACTGATAATCTCTGGTGGATCTAAACCTGAGTTATCGAGTTTAACATATTGATACATTAATACTGAGCTATTCGAACTATAATTGACTTCCATTTGTAATGATGTGCCGCACAGTCGATTATCCTTATCTCTGGGGTAGGCTTTGGTTGCTGAGGCATTTTGACAACCAATAATTATTTTCGAAGTCTGTCAAACCATAGTTTTAATATAAGTCCTATTGGTTAGTTTTTCCCCAGGTATTTGTGAAGGTCACTTTACTTATGAACTGTGCAGTAGTATTAATCTTATTAATTTAATCTCATTGTACTAATATGATTTGATCACTTAGATTGTAATTGGGTATTGTAGGGATTGTTGAATTTGATATAACAAATCGGTCTGAGTTAAACAACCACTGAAACCACAAAGCATTGGACAGGTATCTCATCCTCTTAGAGGGCTCTTCAGTAATGTGTTTCGAAGATTCACCACAGAGTCAAGCAAAGGAACTTCATTCTTCGTGACGAACATCTAATCGTTAGACCACTGGGCCAACCATAATCCGACTGCTGATATATCTAAGTTTGTCAATTCATGATGTATTTGCTTGACCTCACCAGTTGCTATCGGTGGCTAACTACCATACATTCGTCATGGCTCGAATCCACTAGACACATCTACTGAATATAACTCCAGGGATTACCTCCAGAAGTTGTTCACCAGTTAGCTAATACCAGCTGTAATTGGGTGTGTAAGGCCGCTCAAATATACCGCCAATTGACTGAGATAGACCTACAAATCGTTGAATAACGACTAAGTGATCTTATGGTTAACCGCTATCCATGAAACTTGAACGTCGCAGGTCGTTGGATTGTGACTGGCAAGTGAAATCCAGGACGCGCGTTTCATCCTATTTGGGATTCATCGGCTGGAGACTGACCACCTTCAGTCTATAACAGATATAGTAATCGTACACAAGTTATATATATATATATAACTTGCTAGTTACCATCCAACTTAAACAATAATTCTGATTTATCACTATATCTAGGCAATCCGCTCAGAATACACATATAACAACAGACACTGACCAGCTTCAGTCCATCGCAAATCAAAGGGAATATACAAGTTCATCCTAATGCCTATCTGCCCGTTGCACAAAAATGACCATTTGGACTCAATGGTCTAGTGGTGAACGCGGTGGCGTTCAACACCAAACAGACTGAGTTCGAATCCCACTGTGAACATCAACATTGGAATACAGATACATCCAGCCGACGAGTCCCTAAAAGGGCGAAACGCGCGTCCTAGATTCCACTTAGCAGTCAAAATCCAACTTATATAATACTTGTGAAAAATTCACTATATCGAGGCAATCCGCTCAGAATACACATATAGCAACAATGACTGACCAGCTTCAGTCTATAACAAATCAACGGGAATATACAAATTCATCCTAATAGTCCCAGATCGTGGATTTACACGTATAAAGAGTCCTATACTAGAACGAAACAAGTGTTTAGTGTCTCTTAACTTAAATCAATTCATGATATCAAATTATAATTTAGATTATTCTACATCGGTATCTAGTTCAACGTTATTCATTTCTTGTTTACTTACCAACAGTTATATGATAAATTATTTAATAAAATAAAAACATCTTATCTACTATTTTTAGTGTACAAGTTTTTTTTTTTTTTTAATGATTATTAACTTTCATTAAATAGAAATCAAAAAAAAAATGAAATCAACTAAAACAAACAAATAAACAAAGTATCCAATGCCTATTGAAAATTGAATTATTTTTCAACATCGTATTAGTTATAGTTCAATTTAAGTTTTAATGGATCTTAATAGAAAGAAAGAAAAAAAAACTCATAGTTTCACAATCAAATGAAAATGATATGAATCTATTGAATCTATGAATGTTAATGAATAGAATATGATTTTTTTAATTAGTTCTCTAAAGTATATCTTGATGAGGATAGTTACACTCTGCAACTTATAAGATTTGAATTACCTGAAAATTACAATATAATGTCATTGATATTTTGATATTTAATGAGAAATATATCGATAATGATGATGATAATGATGATGATGATGATGATGATGATGATGATGAGGAGGAGGAGGAGACAAACAATGTTGGCATCAAATATCATCTCATTCCTATGAGTTTCATTAACACTTACTCTAACAAGATTGTATTATGTTCTTTTGTACAATTCGTATATTCATGATAGTTTGATGTATATGTTAATGAAATTACTTTATTATTAAAGTGAATTATTTCTATTATCATGAATGTTGTATTGTATATTAAACAAATAGATTTAAAGAATACAACTAATCACATAAATATGTAAATCTACTGAAATATAGAATTCAGTAGTTTATACAAGAAATAAAAAATTAATTCAATATTATTATTATTTGATGTATCTTTTTGTTTTTACTTATAAATAAATATAATAAATTTACGTTTATTATATTTGAATGAATAAATGACATAATATGAATAGTGATTGATCATTAAGTATTTAATAAGTAGTATAGTGAATTATTTATTAAATAAATAATAAATGCAAATGTTACCAAAATATGTTCTTCATAGAAATCTATAAAGAAAATAAAGAAGATGAAAGTTACCGTCAATATGAAGAAGTTTCAAGAAAATATTAGTTAGTTGAATTAACATATAGAGATAAGTGAGATAATTAACACGAATGAGTGAAGAAAGCTGGTCAGTGATCTATGCTCCATGAAGGATAAAAGGCATTGATTGATTAAATGACACTGGAAGGGATAATCATTGGATTATATCATAAACTGATTAAAATAGACTGTTGGAAGTGAGACAGTTGTCATCAATGACAATAGTTGATCGTCGCGCTATATATCACAAATTGATGGAAGTAGGAATTCTATCATTGGATGCCGACCCAGTGGTGCAGATAGTTAGGCGTTCGCCGTCAACCTGAAGCCCCTGGTGCGGAATCTGGGGTGCGCACTGCTGAAGAGTTCCACACTAGAACGAAACAGCTGTCCGGTTCTCCTTGGTTTTTAATGGTATCCTGCCAAAATCAATCTGTGATATATTCAATCAAATAAAATAGAAATCCTACTATTCGATACTAGCTAGTCAAGTTGTGTTGATGGTTAAATGTTCACTATAAGATCTTAAGACTTTGAATTTGAATCTTTAGTAGGTTTGAGAGATGGATAGGAGTGTTCACCTGCCAATGAGGAGGTTTTGATACTAGAGTGAAAACATTTGTACAGTGTTCTCTAGTTTACTGTTATACTCAACCAAGATCAATCAGCATAAACACGTCCAGTCTATTAGTGGTAGATTATCACTGGTCAGTAACTTGATATCCACTAACCATTGACCATGATATACATAACAATAATACACTTACTAGATAATAATTATGAAATGTTTTTGAGAAGTTGTGAACAATGAAATTCAATTATACTAGATATAAGTAAAACTACCCATCAATAGTTTCAAATGATAATTGAGCACATATTGTGGATACATTTTGAATGAATTACAAGACATTAAGGTGACTGGTTTGTACTTTGGTAGTGAAATCATAAATATCCACTAATAAGCAGTTTAATGCTTGAATAAGACGGCTAATCATTATTTCAAGGTATTCAATGTAACTATTGTAAGTTCATGATATAAAATTACAACACTCAGAGATAAAATCAACTTACTAATGCTGACATATGGCTAATTTATAATGAGACTAACAATAACTTAAGGTAACAGTAGTACTAATTTCACAGAATACTTGGCTAGAGACTATGTTTGATATTAAAAACTTTCATATGGTGTTTTTATTCATTATTGATTGATGTCAGTTGAATGCCAAGATACACTAAATTGGAGTGTCGTCCTAGTGTGGAAGTTCTCAGTGAAAGTACAAACCCATGATCCCATCAATGATTGATTTAATAAACTTTAGGTCTTATAGTGAATGATTAACTGCTAGAATTACGTAGATGACTGGAGCCAACATATCATGAACTCACAATAGAATTTCGATAGAATCTGTGAGTAAGTCACTAATCACCTGATTTTCGTAATTGAATTGAGTTGGCATTTTAAATGTTAGTTCTAATTTGTCAGTTGTATTAGACTACTACTGATAAACACCATGCTCTTAAGGTACAGCTATCTAGTACTCCTTAGTTTTAATCGCCGCTCAAATGAAATTGATTTATAACGAATACAAACAATTAGCATCACTTAATTTACACAAAACCACCTCAAGTTGAGTTTTTCATAAAACTTGGATCCGATATCGCAAATCTATTTGGATTACTTAACATACTTCTATCATTTCTTTGTCAAGCAATGATTGAAACAATGACAATTTCCAGCTTAGTTAGATACTAATGATGTTGTTTTATTCTATGAACTAGAAGATGCTGCTTTGATGATGCATTGATTATGAACTTCAGAAGTGAGTTGTTTAGTTATTCCACAAATGTAACATCAATTTTGCTTAATGGATTTATTTGTGATTGGTTGCGTTTGTTTTTCAGTTCCGAATGATTGTTTAGTACTTCTTCTATACTAGTTCTTATATTGGATATGCATACTGTTATTCTAGAAATCTTTGGAAGGATTCTTTTAGCTTACTTTAGTCAAGAAACGATCCACAGTTAAATCGTATGTCTCGGGGAATATTACACAACTGAGTGTTTAGTGATGTTTCAGAAATACACAAAAATAAGGAGAAAAGAACTTACTTGTCTTGATATATCACTGGAATGTTTATTAAATTAAACATGAATCTGATTCATCATCTACAGAAAGAAAATTTAAAAGAAAACATATTAATATCATCAAGATCATTACATTAATTGATTTAATAAACTACATGAGACCACTTAGTGATAGCGTCCACCCATGATCACTGTGAAGATCTTTAAGTAGTATGGAGTACTCTTAACCATTAGAACGACTTGATCAGTGTTTACACGTCATTACAATGTTTTGACGTTTCTAGTGATATCAGACTAAGATCGGAAAATGGTGAATACAGAAAAAATATTTGATGCAATATAAAATCAGATCAAATTAATTGTGATATCTATAGACGCGACCGTAGCTGTTCACGACCTCAGCCCCTACCTTAATTTGGTGGTCGGGCTTGCCTATCGTAATGACCCGACCGAGCTATAATGTCTGGAACTCATGTACCTCTAGGACCTACCATACCAACTTGTAACCTAAAGTGGTGTCCGTCAAGGCTGCCCACTTTCCCCACTTTTGTTTAATTTCATAGGTGACATACTGTTAGAAATTACACTTTCATCGTCTGACTTTTCAGGAATCGATCTCCTACCAGGAGATCCACTTATTGACTTAGAATATGCTGACGATATAGTCCTGTTCGGCGAAGACGCTGATACGATGCAGAAGCTTTTAACAGTAATAAGCTCGAATGCAAGCATTTTCGGAATGCGTTTTTTCCCCTCTAAATGCAAACTATTGCTCCAGGACTGGTCTTCGTCAACACCTGAACTAAAGATAGGGAGTGAAGTAGTTGAGCACGTCGACCACTTCACTTATCTTGGAAGTCTGATTAGCCCTAATGTGATGGTCTCTGACGAAATCTCAGTACGAATTCAAAAAGCTCGTTTGGCTTTTACCAACAACTTACGTCACATATGGCGTAGACGAGATATTCGTCTCTCAACGAAAGGAAGAGTGTATTGCGCAACAGTTCGCTTTGTCTTACTGTATGAGTGTGAGACGTGGCCATTAAGGGAAAATGACACTCGAAGGTTATTAGTTTAGACCATTGATGTTTTGGAAACATCGCTCGCGTTAGCTGGGATCACCGAGTAAGTAATAACGAGGTTAGATGACGGGTGTTAGGCAAATGTGGTAAATCAATCGATGAGGTTGTGAATCTTCATCGACTGAGGTGGTTGTGACATGTGTTGCGTATGCCCAACCACCGTCTTCCTCGACGCGCAATACTGGCTGATATAGGAATAGGATGGAAGAGAGTTAGGGGTGGCCAAACTAAAACATGGCATCAGTCCATGAAGTCACTGACAGCCGGTTTAAGTCGTGTCGGTAGCTGCAGACTACCTGGATGGGGTCCTCACATTACCGTAACCAGTGGCTAGAAACACTGAGTGACATGGCCCAGAATCGGTCACAATGGCTCAGATGTATTCACTCATTGTCCTCCCTTAAATCATGAGCCTTAAATTATTTCATTACTTTCTTTCAACGCCTCCTGAACCATATTCTATATGTTCACACTCCTTGTTACTATTATTATTTTATTTTATTGAAGTAACTTCTACTAGTGGTGGTGGTGTTAATCTTGCGGTGCCATGGTGGTTTGGCAACTTGAACCGATGCACACATGTGCCAGGTTCTATGTTGATTGTGCATACATACATATCAAGCAGGTCTGTTGGATAACGATAAGACTAAAGGTAGCAACCTAAGATCTGACGTTAAAGTTGTACTGCTGGTTGCAGCGGGGTGTGACAGCAGCAAGATGTTTCCCTCGGATAACTAGCATCTACAGCGTTGCTGCCTTCTTAACAGAAGGAAGCGGCCAAAAAAGGTCGACCCTAAAAATGTCACACCACACCTTACTCCATGGATTTCCGTCTTCGGCAGTAAGATATTCTAAAGAACGGAGCTAACACTTTGGAAACTTTCCATAACAAGGTCGTGCGTGGTTGACCTCAAGCAGCTGCCTATTGAGTCCTGCAATCGCGCTCCCAGATCACTATAACCAATGATATCTATTTTCTTTTCAAGGTACCTTAAGAAATAATATCCTTCCATGGTGGGGGCTGCCAGGAAGTGACAACGACCCTCATACCTCTAACAGCACACGAGATCATCTTGTTCGAGGTCGAATCCCACCATTAACTCTTAATAACTCTCTTATCTCACAACACCGGCCCATGAAGTGTTTGATTATTGGGCTGAGCCATGTTAATAGGTGCAGACTACCTGGTTGGAGTCCTCGTGATGACCACCACAGATAGTTAGAGACTTTAGGTGATATGGCTTAAAATCGTTGGTAATGGCGAAGGTGCATCCAATCCTTAATCTTTATCCAAATTCTAAGTTTCTGAACTCATCATAATTTACATTTTACTGAATTATATTTTCTGAAATCTTATCTCCGATCTCTATTCCTTTCCATTAATACTAAATCTGTTACTACCTTCCCTACTCTGGGATTTAATCCGACAATTTGATCACTATCCGCTAATTGGAGCATGATAACTTGAACTAATATACGCATATACCAAGTTCTATGTTATAACTGACTGACTGATATCTATGGAAATATAATCAAACTTTTGAATCAGCTAATTTCAAGAAGTATGTTTACTACAATAAGTGTTTCTGTATACTGATTTATATTTAACTGACTAATTAAGAAAGAACTAGAGGAGCGAAGAAATTTCTTTTCAATTAGTTTTTCATCAAAGCTCTACACTAATACATCTACATATAGCTTAAATATTTTAAGTTGGATTGTGACTGGCAAATGAAATCCAGGACGCGCGTTTCATCCCATTTGGGACTCATCGGCTGGACGTAACTGCATCCCAAAGTTGATGTTCACAGTGGGATTCGAACTCAGTCCGCTTCGTGCCAAACACCACCAGCGTGAACATCAACATGCGGATGCAGGTATATCCAGCTGATGAGTCCCGAATATGACGAAACGCGCGTTCTGGATTGCGCTTGCCAGTCACAATCCAACTTAAAATATTTAACTTGTGTAATAATGCTATATCGAGGCAATCCACTCAGGATGCACATATGGCAACGGAGACTGACCAATTTCAGTCTATTACAAATCAACGGGAAAATGCAAGCTTATCCTAATTACACCTACATATAAGTTTACAATAGGTTTAAAATCATTACCAAATAATTGGTGGTGTTTTACATAATCATTTTACAGGTTCAAAGGTATCTGTAAAATAATTACAACTAATTAACAGAGCAATTAAGACATGAAAGTGAATAAGTTAATTGTCTTTATCTCATGAAAGTGGGCAAATGATAAGTGAATGGGTTGGAATATTGTTGATTACATAATATCTATCGTGCGATCAAACTACAATTCTTAGATGACAATATTAGTGAAATACTGTTGATTACATAATATCTATTAAGAAGAAACCGATAGAGTAATTGTGGGAAATCTGATGGTTACGTAAGAGTTAAGTTATAATTAAGAGGTGAAGTTGTGAACAGAGTTATATAACTTGGTAGCAATAATAAAAATAAAAATAATAACAATAATAATGATAATAATGAGAGAATTGAGAGTAATAAGTTATTTGTAATGCATCTAAGGATTGGCTATTATGACGGCCAAGACAAGGAGAGAGGCTGTACAAATTTCTTATGTACACACAGGTCCGGTTTGAGAATGTGGATACCGATGGCTTCCGCTATATGTAGAAGACGTATGTGTAAACCATAAAGCAGATTAGGTCGGACGCGATAAATGATTTTAAAAGCTACCTTGACGTCTACTTGATGTTCTGTATCAACTAAATGTGCAAGTACAGAGTTGTTTACTTGCCGTAATTGATCTTTGCTCAGCCAGGCCGGGTGATGTCCTGAGATTCTATGACGTACTTGCCGAATCGTGCACCCAATGCAAGTGGACCCACAGGAGTAGTTGAATTGATATATGCACTTAGATGAGGCGAATTCAGAGAGTCTGTCTTTAGTACTTTTTCTTATGATAGGGCGGTTGTGAAATATAGCATGCAGTTTGGCTGCTGTAAACGTTTTTTGCAACACTTTTCTAATTCGTTGCGTTGTTATTTCACTAATATTGTCATCTAAGAATTGTAGTTTGATCGCACGATAGATATTATGTAATCAACAATATTCCAACCCATTCACTTATCATTTGCCCACTTTCATGAGATAAAGACAATTAACTTATTCACTTTCATGTCTTAATTGCTCTGTTAATTAGTTGTAATTATTTTACAGATACCTTTGAACCTGTAAAATGATTATGTAAAACACCACCAATTATTTGGTAATGATTTTAAACCTATTGTAAACTTATATGTAGGTGTAATTAGGATAAGCTTGCATTTTCCCGTTGATTTGTAATAGACTGAAATTGGTCAGTCTCCGTTGCCATATGTGCATCCTGAGTGGATTGCCTCGATATAGCATTATTACACAAGTTAAATATTTTAAGTTGGATTGTGACTGGCAAGCGCAATCCAGAACGCGCGTTTCGTCCTATTTGGGACTCATCAGCTGGATATACCTGCATCCGCATGTTGATGTTCACGCTGGTGGTGTTTGGCACGAAGCGGACTGAGTTCGAATCCCACTGTGATCATCAACTTTGGGATGCAGTTACGTCCAGCCGATGAGTCCCAAATGGGATGAAACGCGCGTCCTGGATTTCATTTGCCAGTCACAATCCAACTTAAAATATTTAAGCTATATGTAGATGTATTAGTGTAGAGCATTGATGAAAAACTAATTGAAAAGAAATTTCTTCGCTCCTCTAGTCCTTTCTTAATTCCGAATCGGGAATCTTTTGATTATTAATTGACTAATAATGTCTATTCATTTGTTTAGAACTTTCTAGAAAGTGGTTTAAACATATCACAAATTTTATGAATACCATCTCGCTTCTGCCTCGGGTATTGGAGAACAATCGCCAGTCAGACAATGAGCTTGTGTATGTTCATCGATTAAGGTGGTTAGGATAATTGTTACGTATTTGTAACTACCGCCAACCTCGACGAGCTATATTGACTGAAATTAGTATAGCTTAGAAGGAAAGTAGGTAGTAACAAATGGTAGCATTCCCACTTCCATCAATTTGTGGTGCCGATGGTTAAGCGTTCACTGTCAACCTGAAGCCTCTAGTGTGTGGGGTGCACACTGCTGAGGAGTTCCACACTAGAACGGAACACCTGTCCAGTGACCCCCGGTTTTCAATGGTACCCTGCCAACATCAATCTGTGACATATTCAATCAAATAAATTTCATTTCTATGTGCCGTATTCTATATGACCATAATTTTCTTCGTACAACCATTTACGAAACTATTAATTCGACTAATTTGATGTTAATCTTGCTGTGTTGTTAAGGTGTAACAATTTAGACTAATGAACATATGTGCCAGGTCCTATATTGTACATACATGCCTACATACATGCAAACATATATACTGATTCATATATAGCCTCGATACAATAGTCATTCAAAAGTATGACTAAAGTTACTCGAATAATAAATGACAACAGATATGAACCAATTTAATCGATAACAACATGATAGGTAGGTAATAATTAGTTCCAAATTATGTAGACATACTGGTTCTATAATCACAGTTTCTTAAATTCAATAGTTTAATGACTAATAAAATGGAGTTTAACACGACTGGACTATGTTTAAGTCTCGATATGGAAATCAACATGGATGTAAATACATTGAACTGTAGACACATCCCAATGAGGGAGAAACAATGTCGATGTATAGACACGTAAACGTTGTGTATAGGTAGTAAAGACTTACTATGTACATAATTTTATCTTCAGTATACAAGATTATATAATAATGTATTCTACTGTAGTTTTCGTAGAGAGGATTCAATGAAGTAAATCTATAATTTATAAATGTTTACATCTTTTCTTTGACATCGTTATTTATTGAAGCTGATCGGATGTGTATTGGTGTATATGAATTTCAAGCGAGTAGTCACTATATAGAGGTAGTTTATAAGTTCGATTAAAGCTGAATTCTGATTGATAAATATAATTCAAGACGTATTTGTCAGCCTATTTAAGACTCATCAGTTGAAACTACTTACATCTTAGTATTAATGTTTCCTGTGTCAATGTAGTAGTATTTTTTCAAGATTAAGTAGATCCAGCTAATGATGAGTTCCAAATTAGACAAAATACACCACTTGGAATCAAATTGTCACCTATAATCCAACTTTAATCCGTGTTCGACATTGGACTATTCTATACAAAATTACTAATTATGAGATGAACTTCTGGAAAGGATTTAGTTCCTTCAGTCTTTAGAAAGTTATTAAGTGTACACTAATGAATAATCTTCAATGTGGTGGTAACACATACGTTAAATATTCAATAAAATAACAAATTGCATAACTTCTTAGTACTTACCATCAACATTATGACCATTCATTTGTAAGTTATCAACTGAAATTGTATATTCTTTAGAATGATCCAATTCATTATAAGACTGGAAAGTATAAAGATATGAAAGTTTGAAAAAATAACAAAAGGATTACGTAATCAGAGTATTAAATCATTTGATAAATAAATAAATTAGTTAGAAAATAGTATCATTTGGTGATATTGTATACTCCCCTCCCAAATGCAAAATGTTACACCAGGACTGGTCTGCTTCTTCTCCTAAATTAGTTACAGGGAGTGAAATAATTAAATGCCTTGATCGCTTCACTTATCTCGAAAGTCTCACCACCCCTGGTAGGTCGGTGTCTGACGAAATCTCAGCGCGGATTTAGAAAGCTTGGCATTTGCCAATCTACGACACTTGTGGCGCAGACGAGATATCCGTGTCTCAACGAAAGGCCGGGTGTACTGCGCAGCAGTCCGCGCCATTTTAACATATGGCTGCGTAACGTGGGCCATGAAAACTCATGATATGCGTCGTCTCCAGATATTTGACCGTAGGAATCTTTGTAACATCGCTCGTATATCATTGAATAACCGGATTAGTAATAGTGAGGTTAGACAAAAGGTTCTTGGGAAACACGGTAAATCAGTCGGAGGTCATTAACCTTCATCGACTGAGATGGTTGAGACATGTATTGCGCATGCCCAACCACCGTCTACCTCGTCGCATGATGTTGGCTAGGGCTGGAGTAGGATGGAAGGTTAGGGGTGGCCAAACCAAAACATGGCATCAGTCCATGAAGTCCTTGACTACCGCTCTAAGCCATGTAGGTAGATGCAGACTACCTGGTTGGGGTCCGCGTGATGATCGCAACAAATGGCTGGAGACACTCGGCGATATGGCTCAGAATCGGTCACAGTGGTGCAAGTGTATTCACTCTCTAACCTTATCTAAATCTTTACTTTAGCCTTCCCTCTTGTATTCTGTCTATACGTTACCTCAATAATCTCGTAGTGCTAGTGTGGTATGGCAACTTGAACCTATAGGCGCTTGTGTCCGGTTCTACGTTGCTGCTGCTGCTGATGATGATGTAGCAACTACGAATAAACTATAAAGGAACAGTGTACAGACTGTATTCACAGGAATGAAAATTTACTGGAACAATATCAACTCAAGAAAAAATGGAAAAATTGTATCTTGTCTTCATCTATTTGGTATCCACATAACATCACCAAGAAGTACCTAACAGATTAGAAAATCCTTCTCGACAAATGCTTAACAGTTATCTGTCAAGACCATATTAGAATGTCATCGTGAGAAGCACTATTGTTGATGATCATTCTAATCTATACATGCTGTAAAAGCATAGGCAAATAACTGATGAATCACAGTTGAATCGATAGATAATTGTGACTTTATCATTTGGTATGTGTGATTTATCACTGAATATGTATGTATGTATGATCAAACAGAGAACCTGGCAAATGTGTATATCGGTCCAAGTTGCCATACCTCTATGGCAGTGCAAGATTAACATCACATAGAAGTAGAAGTTATTTTTGTTGATAATAAAAGTGATAACAAAGAAGAGTGATTATACTGAATATGGTTCAAAAAAGACAGATGGAGCGTAGAAGGAAGGAAAGTTACGAAATAATTTTAAGCTCACGATTTAAGGGAGGATAATGAGTGGATACATTTGCACCACTGTGACCGATTCTGAACCATGTCACTCAAAGTTCTCAACAACTAGTTACGGTATTCGCGTGAATCTCAATCAGGTAGCTTACATCTACCAATAGGTCTCAAACCAGCAGTTAGTGACTTCATAGAGTGATGTCGTGTTTTATTTTGTCCGCCACTAACTCTCTTTCATCCTGTTCCTGTATCAGTCACCATCGTGCGTCGAGGCAAACGGTCGTTTGGCATAAATAACACATATCCGAACCACTTCAGTCGATGAGCATTCATAAAAGCCTTTTGGCTTTTATCATCTTTTTGAATTCATATTGAGATTCAGTTAGACACTAACCCATTAGAGTTAATCAGACTTCCAAGATACGTGGAGTTGTTTAACTTATCTGCTCTTTGATCAATTAGTAGAATTTCTGTCTGAGTAAAGACTAAGGTCTGACTTGGACTAGCTGTACGGTATTGCATCACGTATAGTGCAGGACATCAAGAATAATCCGGCCATCCAGTACATTTATAACAGTTGGACAAATGTAAGTTTTATACTTTTACCTGCACATATATAAACAAAAATTGTCAGTGACAATATCTGATATGCTAACACACATATACATAACTATAAACAACAATTTTGATTGGAAGTATATCAATTACATAGATCTAGAGAATTCTGAGAATATCAGGATACTTTCAGAAACATGGCATTTCGATCAATTAATAATCCATAGACTCATAAAGATAACATAATCACTTACAGATAAATTTATTACGTCTGAATGGTCAAATAGTTGGAGACTAATCAAAATATTCATTACTATAGGATGATAACAAACTCATTGCAATTAAATTAACTAAAATCATTGAAGAAGAAAAACTTTTCTATATTCTTTGGTACATAGTATTGAATTGAAAAGTTATGATTAATCGAATTCAGTTATGGTAATGTTATAACTGGATTAAGGATTACAACCTGCAGAATCTATTCACTGTGGTCTGGGAGGAACCATTTACTTCTCAATAGCATATGTTAAACATATACAGCTAATAGTTGTATTCCTTAAATTGTAAGCTTTACATAAACTCATTACGGATGGTCATATCTATTTTCTTCCACAATTTATTGTATTATGACTATGGACTTATTATTCTCATTTCCGTAATTAACTCCCATAATTCAATCATTAATGTATTTTGATTTATAATTACTGATTGGTTCAGAATGTCATTAATTGAAGCCATTGTTCTTTTTCAATGGACGACTTGGGACTATCCCCTTTTTGCAATTGTTGTTTTCTCCCTCTCTTCCGTCGGGTTAGTTCCTTGTCACTTTAACATATTGGTAACCAATTAACATCCTCGTAATCAGGTTGTAGTTATGTTACAAGTCCGGTTGAGTCTCTGATATGCCGAGCACCTAATGAAGATTGATTATATTCGAAAACTGTGCTGTAGAACATTATTTCAATTATTATAACTGTGGACAATGTAAACATTCCATTTCTATGACTGTTACGTTCCCCTTACCCGGTCCTCCCGTTTAGTATATTTACTCTTAGTATATTGTTTATTACTATGAACTACAGTTGTTTAGTTGTGCACAAGTTGTCCCCATTCACTGCCACTCTTCCCTTTGTTCTGTATCAATGTTGGGTTCTTGATTGGTTTACTGTGTAGTCTGATTTCATGTATACATAAAGGCATGATTATAATACAATACGTTCTCAGTTCTCTCCGTTTTCCGGTTCTCAATTCTGGTTCTTCTATTGTCGGCCTGGAAGTGAGTGGGCTTAGGTCAGTTGCGCATTATCAACTAGGCACACTTCATTGGCGTTCGCTACAACCAACTAAAATCCTCCTTCCCAAGTCATAATACTATCCTTATTGATTATAATAAAATTTCTTTATGTAGGTTTGAAAGAGAGAATAATCTAAAAGTCTAAATCGAAAAACAGTTAGGTCAGCACATAGAGATGAATGCCTGTAGCTACGGATGATCAAATTAGATTTATATGCTATTTGGTTTTAAGGATTATGGACTCAAAATACATCAAGATGATACTTGACACTCATAGATTGGTATGCCATATCTAATAACTAAATCAAAATGATATATATATTCGACATTTAAAAACACTTTGATCATCACTTTCATGAGCGGAAACTTATTGAAAGAGTTACATAACAATCATTTTAGATTAACATCGCCCTATAACTTACTTACTTACTTATTTATGCCCGTTACTCCTCGCTGAGGAGCATAGACCGCTCACCAGTGTTCTCCATTTAACTCTGTCCTGAGCAATCCTTTCCAATTGTTTCCAGTTGCTGCTCATCCTTTTAATGTCTGCTTCCAATTCTCGACGCAGCGTGTTCTTTGGCCTTCCTCTTTTCCGTTTCCCAGTAGGATTCCATGTTAATGCTTGTCTTGTGATGCAGTCTGATTGTTTGCGTAGTGTATGTCCTATCCATTTCCATCGTCGTTTTTTAATTTCCTCTTCGGCTGGATGTTGGTTTGTACTCTCCCATAGTAAGTTGTTGCAGATGGTTTCCGGCCAACGGACATTCAGTATCTTGCGTAGGCAGTTGTTTATAAATACCTGTATCCGTCTGAGGATGTTTGCAGTAATTCTCCAGGTTTCAGCTCCATACAGCAGGACTATCTTCACGTTCGAATTGAAGAGTCTGACTTTGAGGTTAGTTGATATTTGTTTTGAGTTCCAGATGTTTTTCAACTGCAGGAATGCTTCCCTTGCCTTGCCAATCCTTGTCTTTACATCTGCATCGGACCCTCCCTGTTCATCGATGATGCTCCCCAGATATGTGAAAGTATTCACTTCTTCCAGAGTTACTCCATCAAGTTGAATTGGGTTGGTGCTCCCTGTGTTGTATTTGAGAATCATGCTCTTACCCTTATGTATGTTCAAGCCTGTAGCCCTCCTAGGGTTACTGCCGGTCCAAAGCCCGGGTAAAGGAGGAGAGTTGGGCATGGGGCTAGCACCCCCATCCCGTAAAAACCCAAACTTGCTAAAAAAAACGCAAACCAGACTAAACAACATTGCCCTATAACAACCTAACTATATCTTTCTTATTGCATTTAATAAGAAATTTTCAATAGTTGATGTCAATGAAATTAGTCAAGAGTATATCATTATTTATTAACTTTATAACTTTTGATTATATTGCTTACTCTAAGCTGGATAGTTTAATTGTAAAGCTGATAGAAATTTACTAAGATAAGATGATGATGATGATGATGATGAAAGCTTAGCAAGTAAACAATCCAGCATAGAGAATCTAATATAATTAAAACTATTCTACTGAACTACTCGTCATCGGTAACAGACATTGATTGATTGACTGATTGATTAATTGATTGTGAACTACAAATATGCTCTATCATCACAGATTTAATAACTTGAAATTAGAATTGAATCTTTATTGATGACTATTTTGTGAAACATCTAATTGATGTGTATTCGAAGAATATGCCCTTAGAGGACAATCAATCAGTCAATCAGTCACCAATAGTAATAACACTAAAATGATGTTTTAATTTAAGTGGATGCACTAATTCCATACTGATCAATTCGGTGTAAAGTTTATTGATCAAAAGTGCATATTATTGACAATTCATGAATTACTTACTGCATCATAACCAGTAATTTATGTTAATGTTACACTTTAATGGGTTAGAATGTAGCCTGAAGGAAACGCTGGTTAGCACATATCTGTAGAGTATACCTATAATTTTGAAGAAACTGGTTTCACTCTCTTCCCACGTCCCCATCTTCCTCATTAAGATTCCAACTTGAATCACCCAGTTCTATAGTTTGCAACCGTTACCGCTTAGTGAGCATGGAATTCGAAACTTTCAGCTATTAACGTCAACTGTTTGATTAGGTATAGGATTTCGTTTAGAGTGTAGTTTAATTAAATTTAGGATAGCATTTTGATTGATTGAATCATTGATACATATAAAGTAATTCAATAGAAAGCAATAAAGTTTAACAGTAGAAATAGACGAAACATCAAGAAGTGAAGAAAAAATGTTTTGAATGTGATCTTCAGTACTGTTCGAAGTTAAATGATAGTTATCACTTTTCAATTTTGTATACCTTAAAATAATTGTTCTACTTGAAGTACTTGAATTGGAAACTAGGTTAGGAAAAGTCTTTATAATCTAGCGATGTGAATTCAGTGATCAGGCGACGACTACTTGAAGATGATAATAATCAACTCTGTTGAAGTTCTTATAGTCGGGAACGAAAATTCATGGAATAAGATGAGGTATAGTATTTTTGAGGTTATTCATTTCTAATCCCTTCCTTTCGTTTTCAAAGTACAGAATCATTGCAGATGCTGTACAATTAGTGAAAGAAAACACCTGATTGTCGACAAATCTCTGTATATTTTGTTGACATAACTTCTTCTTCGATCTTAAATTGGCTTCATTCAATCTTACTGTACTCTCTGCCTAGCTGGCAATAATATATAAATCTAATATATATAACTCTATTAAAAGTCTAGGTTGTTGCAATGTGTATCTACCAGTTTATTTGTAATATTTTTGACACATGAAGTCACTGACAATTGGGCTGAGACATGTTGATGAGTACAGACTACCTGGTTGGAGTCCGCGTGACGCTCGTAACAAATGGTTAGAGACTTTGGGTGATATGGCTCAAAATCGTTGGCAATGGTGCAGGTGCACCCACTCCTTGTACGTATGTACCAAGTTCTAAGTTGTAACTGACTGACTGACTGACTGATTGTCTCTTCATTATGTTTTCCGTCAGTTGCACGATTACATTACATGTCTGTTACTTATATTCACTCTTATTGCTCTGCGACTATTGTACAACTTCTCAATGAAACATAATAAAACACTGTTTGATTATTAGGACGAACTTGTATATTCCCGTTGATTTGTTATAGACTGAAGGTGGTTTGTCTCTGTCACTATATGTGCATCCTAGGCGCATTGCCTCGATATAGTGAATTTTTCACAAGTATTATTTAAGTTGGATTGTGACAGGCAAGTGGAATCCAGGACGCGCGTTTCATCCTATTTGGGACTTATCTGCTGGAGACTGACCAGCTCCAGTCTATAACAAATCAACAAGAGTATACAAGTTCATCTCAATACATATGCGCCCGTTTCACAAGTGTAACTGTTTGGACTCAGTAGTCTAGTGGTGAACGCGGTGGCGTTCTACATGAAACGGACTGAGTTCAAATTCCAGTGTAAACATCAACATTGGAATACAGATACATCCAGCTGATGTGTCCCAAATAGGACGAAACGCGTGTCCTGGATTCCACTTGCCGGTCATAATCTAACTTAATAATTTTTTGATTAACATTGTTAATGACATACTGGCGTAAATAACGCTAAACGCTTTGCATTATATTTATCAATCAAACTGATATTTATGGACAGAATGCCTTAGTTTGTATACAGCGTTTAGCCTTTTAAACCATTGTGCCATCAGCACTAAATGATGTTGATAAGTAACTGACATATAGCCAATACAGTTGTACTTCATTGATCATGTCTCCTTAGTAGAACTCTGAAATAACTTCTTAAAATTAATTATTAATAGGTTGTATTAGCCGTCGTTAACCTTGGATATAATAATTTCACTTGTTGTACCTTCTTATCTTGGTATACATGTTACAGAATGATTGAACAGTGGAACTTTCATTACCTGCTTTTTTGGATTTGGTTTACTTGATCAGAACTTGATATCAACTGATATTCTGCTTTTTATATTACTAGTGGAACTTAATAGGGTACTGAAGCCTTGGCTAACGACACTTGCTGAGTTATATCAGTATATTTTACTTAAGGACCTAGATCGATATCGAGTACTCTATATGAACAACAGACTCAATAGGAATAGCAACTGCGTTCAGTAACCCAATAGGGTAAAAAAAAAACTATTTAATCTGGGAATATTTGTATCTTCTTGCTAGAGTTGTTGTTGACTAAAATGGATCATTCTCTGTTGCTGCATATACATTCTAAACACATTACCTCGATAAAACGATGGTTTACTGGTATTGATTCAGTTGAATTGTGACTGAGAAATAGACTGATCCTATACACGTGAATATCTTGAATTCCACTAACCAGCCAGAATCTAACTTGATTCAATAATTGTTATTATTGAGCATTATGGTAATTGAAGTGACAAATTATAAGAAATGGAAACATCATTCAATGTAATAGTCCAAATGTTAAGCGTTAACTGTGAATTTTAAAGGCTTTAGGTTCGACTTCTGTTGAAGCAAAGTATATTCACTTCTGTCTAAAAGAGTTGCATACCTTAATTGTTCCGTTTGCCTTGACCTTTAGTTAATCTCTAACTACGGTAAATCATCAATGTTACACCTCAAAGGAATATTAGTTAGTGTAATAATACTTACATGATTACTAGTCATAGTAACGATAGTTTTCTCAGTGTTCCTATCAACTATAGCTCCATGTAAATATGATTCACTATGTATTGATTTCATTTGATTATTCATATCAACATTCATTTCATTAATCAATTCATGTTTATTTGGTGATAATGATGGTGACAATATTGACATTTGATTTGTTAATTCTG
Organism: Schistosoma mekongi; assembly: GCA_034768735.1. Taxonomy (NCBI): domain Eukaryota; kingdom Metazoa; phylum Platyhelminthes; class Trematoda; order Strigeidida; family Schistosomatidae; genus Schistosoma; species Schistosoma mekongi. The sequence continues at coordinate 8,611,674 of CM068311.1, forward strand.
TTTGTTTTATATAATTCAGTGATTTTTCACCTGTAGAATTGACAGAGATTTCAGTGATTTCTGAAATATTCAATAAATCTGATGCAGAATCCCATGATGTATCCCATGTATCAATGAATTCTTCTTTATATTTTACAGTATGATAATTTGAATGTTGATAATTATAATCATTTGCTGGTGGACAATTAGTATTTTGTATTGATTGTTCAAAGTATTTTAATGATTTTATGTGTTCATCATCTTTGATATCATCATCATGTTGTTGTTTACACTTTATCAAGGGTGTTGAATTTAGTCGAGTTAGTGCAAATGATGCTGGTGATTGTGATGATGTTGTTGCTGTCGTCGTCTTCATCGATGTTGACGTTGTCGGTGTTGATGATAGTGATTCTGTCTCTAATCTATGTATATCTTGTTTTTCAAGTAGTCTATTATGTAGAGTATTTGTAGATTGACAAGTTTCTGGTATCATAAATTCTTTTGTTACCATTACATTCGCTGATTCCGACAGTGCACGTTGAAGTCTATTATCTTTATTACTCATATTGGTAGTACCAGCATATGTATTGATATATGGTGATGATGAGGAGGATGAGGATGATAATGGCGATGTGAACGCTTGTGTTGTATTCATCGCTGGAGTTCTTATTTCTGACGACTTATGTTGTTGTATGTCGTCGTCTTTTATAATTAAAACAAAGGACTTCGATTTCCTCTCTAAATGATTATTACTCTCATCATTATCATCAAGCGATTGAATAGATCTATGGTAATAATAATTATTATTATAAGGACGATAATGTCGTAGTGTTTGATCTGATAATAAAGATTTATCATTAGTGTTAATAAAATTGCTACTATTACTATTAAGACTACTGATGCTACTGTTATCAGTAGTAGTAGTAGTGTTAGTAATAATGTTAGTACGATTATTAGTTTTATGATTATCAGTTGTAACACTCAACTGTCGAGCTATCCATGGAGTATCAACACTTATAGAACGTTGTGTATTACGTCGTCGAAGATCAGCACGAATAAAACTTGTTCCGTTCAATTTAGTATTGGAGTTCGACCTGTGATTGATGTTAGTTTTGTTATTATTATTAGTGTCATTGACGACTCCTTGAATCGTTACAAAATAGAAAGGGGGAAAAAAGTTAAATCTTGTAAAATATTCAACAATAAACTTAGGCACTTTATTGGCTTAACCATAGTTAGACTGTTCAAAGGTTTGATACGGCGGAAGCAAAAAGGTATTTATAGGGAGGGTGGGTATGCCAGTCGAATACTGTATATTCCATTACGTATAAAACGTATGAGTATCATCAGGTAAAGTAATCGATAAATTGATTGTGAACCAGTTTATAGATGTAATAAGACTGTCAAGCAAATAATCTCACTACTGATGACATGAATCGTACTGAATATATAAAAATCTCCATTATATGATTCACAGACAGTTGAATTATCACATCGCTCCGTCAAACTGCAAGAAGACGTAAAAACTATGATGTTACATTTGACTAAGGGACTTAAAATTACACTGACTACTTGGTAAACTGACATTTGATAGTTGCAAGTAGTCGATGGAAATTTCTAATTGACTTACGCGCCATACAACGTCGAAAAGATGGTTCAGTGTGACGGTCGACTTACAGAAAAACGACGTGGAATGGATTGTTCTTGAATTTCAATAGCTTCTGTTCAATCCATTATAAAATAGCATTAGTGAAAACATTAGTTCTCAGAGCCAAAAAGATACGTACCTCAGATACGATAGATTCAGAGCTTTCTAGCATCATATATTATCTAAAAATTAATGGCTACCCAGAAAAATTCATTGACAAATACAATGAACAAAAACCTGATAAACCAAATGAAATCACAGTCCATAAGAAGCCTGTCTTCATTCAACTTAATTTTAAAGGTGATGATATTGCTGAAAAATCAGAAGACTTGGCTCAGCTTTAAAGAGAACTTATTATGCTGCAAAACTGGTTATATTGTACATGTTCAGTGAAACAATCAAAAGTCGACAGGTATCCTTCTCATGTTACCGCCAACTGCCTGTATAAATTTACGTGTACCTACAGTAGCAGTTACATTGGCCGAACAGAAAAAAGAGCCTACCTACGTTTTAATGAACATGTCCCTAAAAATCTACGACTTACAGGAATGAAAACATTAAACAGTGCAATCGCTAAACATTTGATTGACACAGGACACCAGATTGATATCAATAAATCATTCAAAGTATTCAATAGACAAATAACTTCAAATCTCCTAAAATATGCTGAAGCGATTTCCATTAAGCGGATGAAACCAAACTTATGTGTTCAAAAAGAAACTGTTATTAGCCTTTCTTTACCCTGGTAACTTGACTTATGTGTCGTCATTACTTCTTTATTGGATCATATTTCTTGTTATATCACCATTATTTTTAGATGTTTGAGTTCAACTTTTGTGTTTAATTCGGTCATTCTAAGTTTAACAACTGAACTTAATTCACATGATTATCATATATTTCCAACCACCTCTTATTATGTAATCATTTGAACTCTGATCTCTATTTTGCCTTCTGGTACCTTCTTTTGTATTCGATATGTACGGTTACAGCATTTTCTTCAACATTTTAGTTATGTTCACATGTCTAACATGTTTGATTTCAACCAAGTTCAAACACTCTCATGAGTACGTTAAACTTTGTATTAAATATTAATTCTGTAAAATATTATCCTAGGTTGTATGCAGTAGCTGATGAGAAACCAACGAAATAAAATAAATTCATCTTATTCTGCACAAATATTTGTTTTTGCTCTCTTCAAATTAATAAAGGGAACAAAGTGTATGAAATAACATTCATTAGTAAATCATACCTAAAATTCTGCATACAACCAATGCTTTCATTAGGACTCGACATTGTACTAATCGGTTTTATAGTACGCCATCATTACTAATAACCCAGTTCAAGCTTCTCATGTTAATTAGTTTTGACTACCTTACATAGAAATATAATGCACGTAAACTAAAATTATGTTAACTGAAAGATCATATTGAAAACTTTCCCATAGAATACCATCACTACTAATAGAGACTAGATAAACATAACAGTGACCATTACTTAATGGTTAATCTTTTTATACTTATCTACTAAAAAAATGAATGAAACGTTACTATCAATACATGTATGCATACTTACTTAGTTACAAAGGCGATTCAAACATTTCAAGAATGAATTCAATAATGTAAATTAATTCCTTCGACTATTATTATTAGTATTGTTAATTATGTATTATTTAACATAGAAACTTACTAGAACAAATTTCTGGTATTTGTTGAAAGTTGATAATTTTTACATTCAACATATCACGTGTTGCAGTAATTAAATCGACTACTTCTGTATGTGTTGCATCATAGACATCAATGCCATTTATCTTGAATTTACATAATGATTAAAGAAGTAAATGAATGGAAAGAAATATATAACTGTAACTATGCATCAATAAAGATTAAACTATCACTACTACTTAAACTACTTCAAGATTACAAAGGCATACTATCAAAATGTATGCATCTAGATAAAGAAATTTAAATGATAATCTCAGGAAGTTGTTTTTAATATTATGAAGATTGTTAACGTATGTAGTACTAAGACAAAACACTTATCTAGTTTTAACTGAAATAATTCTGAAATGAATGCAATTAATAAATTTAAACAAACAATCTTAATCAAACAACTTCAATTGTAACCTACTTTAATGATATTTCGAAATTCTAATGATACGTCATGAATGGTAGGATTCAGAAACGCTGACATTCGGACAGTTACTTCCCCCCCCACCCCCACCCCAAACAATGGAATCCAATATTCATCGTAAAATATACCATAAATTCATTGGAGCTAGAGTTCTACCATTAATGATGATGTTGGTTACGCTACCAACATAAGACGTAAGGACCCTGGATTTGATTCTGTGTAAAGTCTTAAAAGTTTATTTTCAATGAAAAGTCTTATGCTGGGAAGGAGTATTTATTTACCAACTTGAAATTCACTTAATAATTAAAATAACTTATTACGAAGAGTGACAAGAATGAACAAATTAACCTTAATCAAAACTTCCTACTTGAAATCATTAGCTTTAAACTGTAATAAATGAACCTCTTCACATTGATTTCATTGACTAACTAACAATAAATTGTTGCGTGCCTTGTCAAACTAATAGTCTTGCTTATTGTTAGGGTTCTTGAGAGATAACTTACACCTCGATACCTGCTAGCGAACGTATGACCAGTGACACAACAACCAGCAGGCTAAGTTATTCGCAGCGCCCCAGCCCAGCTACCTAGAGAGAGAAGTTCAAAGTCAGAAGAAGCTTCTAATTCCACAGGCAGCCCAGCAAACGGAACCAATCACACATCTCATGCGTATATATACAAAAAGAGAGAGCGTCCTTCAAATGTTACAAATAGCGTACTAAAATAAACAACGAACCAATAAGATCTAGCTTCTTACTAAGTGGGTAACACGAACTGAAGGTTAAAAGGGAAATTTTTGGCGTGATATTAAGAAATTTAGATTTACACAATAAATCACAAAAATAACAGATTTACTAAGAGAATTCTGGGGATCTGACATCCCCAACACGTATATAAACTACAGCTAATTAGGTTCTTTTAATTTTGAACTTCCCTTACTTGGTTGCTAAGTACAGACAAAGAATAGTAATGTAAACCTAAGACTTATTAGTTTTCTAGATCAAAGAAAGATCATCGATTGTGGTTAAGAAGATTATCTTAAATTGTTCGGTTGAGGTGTTTTGTAGAGATTGGTGTTTAGTTTTGTTGTTTGACACAGATTGACATTGGCAGGGTACTGGTAAAAACTAAGGAGTCCCATACTAAGTCGAAACGGAAGTCTACTCCTTCCTGCTTTTTGATGATATATATCTCAGTATTGATATAGTTAGTTGTTACAAATATTATTTTCTGAATGGCATAAAGTTTATAAAAGTCGTTTGAAAATAAATGATAGCGTCACAGTAATCAGTTTTAGTATGTTTAATATGTAATTAGCAGCAAAATCCAAGAGGAACATTTCGTCCTGTTTTGAAGTTATTATTTTGATGTATCTGATATTCAAGGTAAAGGGTACTAGTTTCGAATCCATACTTGAACATGAACGCTGAGATTGAAGTGTCTATTTCTTCTAACAAGTTTCAGGTTTTCTTCTTTAGGAATTAATCAAATAGTCACTAAAACTTTAGCTGTTACACTATTCACAGATTGAATATATTCAGGAAAAACTAGGACTTCAAAGACCGACCAATTACAGTCCTGAACATCAACATCAGTATATTCCAAAGCCATAGTAGTGACATTGATATTTATAAAGGGTGTGCTAAAATCCATCTATGTATAAAATTTCTCATTAGTCATGCAAGGTACAGAGTTATATAGGCAAATGATACCAAAGGATACTTATCATCTACAAAACTTAAATCGCTGTATTTGCTTTATCCACTAACTACTCAATATTTTACTCTAAAGAAACAGTTTACGTATCCAAACAAAAAGTCGATAAGAAATGATGTAACTGGCGATGACTTCAAGTAAATCTTCTAAAACTTTAAGTTACATAAAAATTTGTCTAAACAATTGTGATCGATTTCGAAAAGTGATTGGGTGTTGTGGAGATTGTTGAATTTGAATTCGATATCACAAATTAGTCTAAGTCAGGCAACCATTGAAACCATGAAACACTGAACAGATGTTTCGTACAATTATGAGACTATTAAGTAGTATGAATTCTCGATCCATCAGGGAATTAAACCCAGGAAATTAAAGATTCGTGGAAACGCTTAGTCATTAAACTACTAGGCCAACCAACATCCATCGTCATCCACTGACATCGATAAATAACTGTACCACATCCAATTTTATTGGTTATGTTTTCTTAATAGAACTTTAGGTGTTATCTCTAAATCTAGTTAATAGAGACTTGATATTGATTGTATTATCAGTGATACTTAACTATTGGTCGGACCTTGATCATGTAGTCTACACCCACCAATAGTCACGGCCTCCATAAACTTATGTCATGTCTCAGTATACCTTATATTAGCTTTATGTCAATCTACACCAACATTAGTTAATATTCTACTTCGTATTAGACGATGGTTGGACATAGATGACATAAATAATTATCGCTGCAGTTGATGAAGTTACACATTCTATAAAGTTAAGTAGTTCACTTTTTGAACATTTTGTTTCATTCTGATTAATGAAGCCCTCTGATAATATCTAACATGCAAACCTAGTGCTGAGAATCTCAAATAACTTTCTAACTTTATTACAAGCCTATATACATGCATATATAAACCTTTGTAGACAATACTGGGTTAAGCTCGAGCTCTATCATGTTCACATCAATCACTTTATTAACTCTGAAAAACTTTTGTTAATGTTCCACGCTCCCTGTTTTCGTTTACTTCACTTATTTTAACGATGAATGTATATATAAACATACTAAGCAACTGATCAGGAATCTCCCAGAGTTGCAGTATATCTTATTGATCTTCACAGATATAACATGCTGATTGTTCTATCAACGAAGCAGTAGTTCAAAATATTTGCTATGACACTGATCATTTTATAACACTTGTGACGTTGTATCGCTCTGGCACTTTCTATGTGGATAAGATTATTTCCGATATCAACTATTCAACCTAAAGGATATCATCCATGTTAATACAGATGTTACTAACACTAACATTAACTACTTGTATACTGAACGTTTGAATGATTACTTCTAGTTGAGGTATCATGTTGCCTTGAACGAAGGCGATAGCTTTATATTTAAACAAATAGGAGTATCTATGTTAATTGACATTAACAAAATCATTGATTATCTCTAGGAGAAAAAAAATCCATAAACAATGAGTTCAACAAGTTTGAAATCTGTGGTGAAAAAGTGAGATAAGTCATCATCATGTTTGTATTCTAATAAATATTCAGTAGCTTCACGAATAACTGATTGTTCACATCTCTGGTAGTGATATATCTTGTAGGAAACGTTAATACTTTCTAGATAATAGATATTGTTACGGAGTCCTGAAATATCCCTTAGAAAAGTCTATGAATGCCTACAAACGCCAGAAAACGTTTCATCCAATCAATGTTGAATAGAAACTTCGTAGAAATATCTGGAAAATACAGAATCACGAGGTACTATTCTGATTGGAAATGTGGTCATACTGCTACTATATTTAGTGGCGTTCTCGAAATCTCCAGAAACTCAAAGTCATTTGTAATTCTATAAATATCCTCATTCTTCTGTACAGAAAGGTTACCTTGGAATAAAGCATTCATCTGGTTTCTCTCTGTTCAAGTCTTGGTGTAAGTTTAGCCTGGAGTTATCGAAGGCAGATAGAAGTCGTGTCTTGCACCGTAGTTAGCAGACTTATCAGATATACATGACAGATTAATACTAAGTTTTTTACAATAGTCAGATTCCTGACTTTATGTTGATTGATCTAAACATTCTGGTATACAAACAGTTTATCATTCAATTTGATGAATAAACTTACTTCAAGTAAATAATCACCTGGAACAAGTCCTGATTTTTCAGCTTTACTATTTGGTTGAACACTCATTATACGTTGTGATGGTAGATTATTTCTAGTCATTATTCTCTCTTTTGTACCTAGATAAAGAAATTTTATGTCAATCAACAACGAGAGGATACACAAAACCAGTTTGTATTCATAGAAAAATGTTAACATCACCTAGAATTGATGTTGTCATAGTCTAAAAGTTAGACATTCACCTCTGGAGTCTAGTGTTGTTGAGTTCAAAGCATAGTGGAGTCTTAAACTATAGCAAAACACATACTTAGGTCCTTCAGGAAATGCATTTTATTACTAAGTTTTATAATTTAAAAAGATGAAAATATTTGGCACGAGACCCAACAATACTGAGCTCGATTCCTTGATGAGGTCATAGATATAAACTTCAAAGTAATTGCATTCTAAAGCAAAATATCTGTTTAGCATCACTTCCTAATTTTCATTGAATGTCGAGACAAGATCATTTCAGGATAACAAACTTGCCAGACCGAATCAAACTTTCAATATTTGATGGAAATGTTTGGGGATTAAGAAAGAGTTACTCATGTTATGAACAAAGTAGAACCTGGTACATATACACATAGATCCAATCTACCATACCACATCAACAGAACAAAATCACATATACAATATTGATGCCACAGGATAAATCAATAGTAAGCTATGAAGCGAACGTATATATGAAAGAATAATGAAATTTGAGATCTAGAAGAAGGTAAAGAGTGAATACATTTGTACGATTGTGACTGATTCAAAACCATGTCATTAAATGTCCTTGACCACTGATCACAATGATCAAGTGCATCCCAACTGGGTAGTCTGCATTAACCAAGATGGTATATGCTATAATTCGAAGACTTAATAGACTGATGTTATGTCTTGGTTTAGCCTCCCTACCCTTCCTCCACGTCAATCCAACCGGCCAACAACGATCAACTTATTGAATTTCTGCGAAAAAACTTACGACTAATCGGTGTACTATATATTTTAAGAATTTATCAAAGTTAAGAAGATATGCTTACTATTTGATCCCTGCATAATAAAACCATAACCGGATACCCCACGTTCCAACGCTATTGAACGTATACGATAGTTTGGAAAACGTTGTCTAGTTCAAAAGACAAATGCAATCGTTATGAATTAATTGAGTATGAATTAAAGTATCAAATAAGTCATTTATTGATCACTGTGTAGTGTCAAATATGATATTTGTCTGGCTTTTACCAGTGTTTTTCAATACGTCAGGAAGCATCAGTTGCCTTAAGATTGTTCATCAGCTTTACTGACAATGAATTTCAAGCAACACAGTACTTAGGTTTAGAAACACCTGCCAAATCCCTTTTGAGTGCTCAATAAAAAATTCAACATTATATGTACTGTTGAAAATCTTAGATGATTCTCAAAGTTTATAATCTATACTATATGTATCATAAGTTGACCTTGTTAGAAAATCATTGAAAATCAGGAAGAATTCAAAGATAGTTTAATCCTAGTATAAGACATCTTAGAATATTGTATTTATGTATATCTGCCAATGGGATAGAACCAGATATCTTCAAGGCTTTTGTTGAGTACTTAAGTACTAGAGAACATTAATTAAGCATTCAATCATCTATATTCCTATTTTTAGTAGATTGAAGTTAAATTACATTAGTCGTCACGGCAATGATGATTTACTTGCTAACAACTAACCTCAGAAGGAACTTTAATAAAAATACATGATCAGTGGAATTTGATTATATTTAGGTTAAGACATCTTTAGCATTCTATTAGGACAATCAATATACCACGAATTGATTGAAGTAAACCACTCGAAATATTTAGCACTGTATATGAAGCCCAACAGTCTGATGTACAATTCCAGGTATGAGCACAGATATACACTACTGAAGTGTCATATTTCGGAACAAATAGTCCATTGAACTTTATCTAGATCTCACTGGTAATTTCAAGTGAATTCGTAATATTAATTTTCAATCCAATGGATGTTCATTCAATGTATTCTATCTACCACTGTTAGATATTGTTTACATTCATTTATTGAATGATTGCAATTCCAACTGACGTTTACATTTCATTACATAACTTATTCAGTATGTTGGATTATTCTTTACTGAATACATTCAAAGAAGTCTGTTGTATATAACTATAGATATTCAATATGAAATTACCATTATGTATTATTCGTTAATATAAGTAATTCATTAATTAAATAAACAAGAGTGTAATCGAAAGTACTGGAATCAACAAATTTATTGATTATAATGATATTAATAATAGTAATAATAATAAGAAGAAGAATCGTGAATTACCTTAACAGATTTAATCTTTGAGAAAATTTTGGAAGATCTAGAATAGATCATATTAAAGAATGTATTCAATAAACTGTTAAATGTAATTTGCAAAATAACAATTAGTAGCAATAATTAAAAAAAATATGTTACGTAATAAACTAGAATAAAGTGTATTCTTGATGATGTTCTTTTTTGATAAGTTGCTGCTATACTAATCGGACATACCTTTCGCGATGAACAAATCAAGCTGTACATGTCAAGGATATCTGTCCCTTATGCAAAGTAGACTGATGAATAGAGGCAAAACTAAGAGAATGAAAATTAAAGTCCTAGAGGAAAGTTGTACAGGTAACTGTACAGAGCTGAAGGATAAGGAGTGTATCCACCCCCCCCCCACCCAAAACAAGCAGCACTGAAATAAAGCTGCCTTTTCATAAAGGAAGGATGTGATCAGAAATGATGGGCTTTAAAAATGGATACTTCTCCATATTCCATGAATTTTCATTTATTGTAGTAAGGCTTTAATAATTACAGATATAACAGCAAAATTTCCTTATAAAAGGCATTGTGTGACCAGGCTCAAGACGTTGTCTTTTAGACACTGCAGTGTCGGAAACAGAGAAGTGATAACTCTCCTTGTGCTTCTAGAAACACTTATGATAACTGTCTACGTTTCAGTATGTCAGTCATTAAGTAGACAAATTTATATACCTAGTTATGAGACACTATGTGTGAGGTAATCAATTGTTACTCACACAGGAACTGTGGTTCGAACTAAAAAATGTAATTCGGTATTATGTTGACAGTTTAGGTGCTTTACGGTAGAGCTCGAGAGATAGGTTATTGAAGCCCATAATATACACCATTTTTGCAATTGGAACTTGATGCACCACTTTAGTTCTTTTCATCACATTATACCAACAGCGGAGGAATTCTTAAAAACCTATGATGTGCAAATTTAGCGTTGATGTATTTTAATCTTCTCCTTCCAATAACGGCGAACAGAGAGTTAAATCAATACATTTCTTTACGATTACTTGTTGAGAAATACGCCTTATAAAATGGCCATTCTGTCAAAAGATTTTCAGTTACTACAGTTACGTTTCGATTGTAATCAGGCTATTGTCATCAGTATGATAACACTATGGATTAGATGACTGGTTTCTCTACATAATGAAGTTAACTACGGAAATGCTGAAGACCATCAGAGCATATGACTGCATTCGTAGTTGGATTAGATTATATTAAACCAGATTGGCAGATGAAGTTTATCCAACTGAGATCGGCTCAACGGTTATGCAAAGCATCCATCTAAACTATAAAGTAATATTACAAACATTAGCTTGAAAGTGTTACACAAGATCTTCTTAGTAAAACAGTATTGTTCCTAAACACTGACTAGATTTATGTTAAGAGAATTTTCCACAGTTTACTGATTAATTGATATCATAGATAATAGTTGCATATTAACTTATCTTTATCACCATGAGATGACACATCGATATAAGTAATTCTGATAAAAAAACAGTTTATTAAAATGATATTGTGAAGTCAATGAGTTTTATTGGATTTTCACAAAATATCAATACATGCATTATAAAAGTTGGATCGTGACAGGCAAGTGGAATCCAGGATGCGCGTTTCGTCCTATTTGGGACTCATCGGCTGGATGTACTGACCAGCTTCAGTCTATAACAAATCAACGGGGATATACAGATTTATCTTAATATCAATACATGCGTTATCTCTGTCGTCGGCTGACATATCAATACATATTAGATGCTAAATTGAATCATTTGGATTAGTGGACAAATTTGAACGGAACTCCATTTTGATTGTGGAAGAACTAGAATAATTACATAATTTGTCATTATTCAGTAAACATTCAATGTTATACACACACATTTCACACTAGTATTAGGTTCCTTAGCAGATATGAACAATAATTATAATAGATTTAAAGTTAATAATGGTTACATTACGTAAAGTTAGACAGTTATTCATATAAAAGTATAGTAGGGAATGTTGAATTTGATGGCATGAATTGATTTGAGTTAGGTAACTACTGAAATTGACGAGATCAAAATACTAGATGATTATATCTTCTCAGTATAGGTCCCTTCACATGTGGACACTTATCAGGGATTTGGTTCGAAACCCTTAAACGTCTTGATGAACAATCAATACATAAACTATTAACTCAGTATCTAACAAAGAACCAACTCAAACCAATTCATGATATCAAATTCATGTTATTTATATATGGAACAATATTACTTACTATGTGAATTACTTCGGTTATAAATCATTCTTCCTAGATTATTGTTGCTACCATTATTATTAGTATGATTGATTATTGACTGCTGTTTAATGTCTACAGGAGGTCTATTGTTAATTATGTTACTATTGCCATTATTGTAGCTAGTAGTATTCTCCTTCACATTATTATTATTATTTATGTGATTAGGTTTAGTAACCATCCGTAAATGACTTTCATTGTTACTATGGATGAATACAGGTTGATTGATATGTGTTGGTTTAGGTTTTATTAACTCATCTACATCAAATGATATACTTCTATGATAATTTACTTTAGGTAATTCATGATTTAAGGACAAACTTTTATTAAATTGACATTTACTAATGTTATTACTATTATTATGAGTAAAGTATACACTATCGTATACAGCCCTTGGTCCATGAATTGTCGGTCGTCTATCTTTGTTGTAAATAGGCCTTTGATTGATTCCTTCTAAGTAAGTTTAAACAAATAAAAAAGTAGAAAGGAATAAAATAAAAAAGAATGTTTGTAAAATTGATTATAAGTGTTTAGTTAAAATAAAACTTAACAATCTACACAACACCCAATTACCAGCAATATCATTTCACTAGTAACTAATACCTGGAGTTCTGTTGAGATGTAACCAGTGGGATTCAACCATGTCGGGTGTGAAGTAGTCACTCAGTAACCCAGGTCGTGAGAATATATCATAAAATGACTGACTTAGAAATGTCAACCGTCAGTTGCTAGTTGCTTCAATTGTCTAACAGTTAAGCGTTCTTTGGAACACCTAGATTTCCTAAGTCTAATTTCCTGGTTGGTAGTGGATACTGTTGATGAGTCTCATGGTAGGATGAAACATCTTCCTAGTGCTTTGTGGTTTTCATTGGTTTTATAATTCAGACCAATTTGTAATGCCAACATAATGACTAGTGTTTAAGATTCTTAGTCAGCGGAAGACAGTATTGGTACAAATGATTATGAAATAATGATAAATTACTTAATGACCATCAAGAGCATCTAGAATACGTCATTGATTGATGTTGGTAGGATGCCAACGAAAACTAGGTTGCACTAGATAGCTGTTTTGTCTCAGTATGGGATCCCTCAGAAGGACAAACGATTGTTGAACAAGCTTGAGCAGAAGAATGTGACAATTATGTAAACGTATAATAGGATATAGGGAAATATGAAGTTTAACGGTAGAAATAAAGAGAAATGATGAGTGTTGGTGGGGGACTAATAATAAGACACATTATAGCTAACTGCATTTTTGATAACAAAAATAGCCAAGATAATGAGAACAGTCGGCCATCCTCGTAGCAGACAATGAAATGTGCTACATGTTGTCTTATAAAACTCTACCTCCCCTCCAACCCCCCGGAAGAAGTTTTATATTTCTGTCTGTTGTATTTTGCTCTCATATAATTGTCACATTTTTTTGTTCAGACGTACTCAACTATAATTCATTGTCTTGCCAACATGCTAGATTTCGTCAGTCGATATTATATAATCACCTGACATTTTATAATCACTTGTATCGATTCTGTAGTTCCATAATCATCATCAGTCATACATAAATCGTTACTAGGCAATTAGTAGGGTGAACGTAAAAATCATTAAGGTGAAGATGATAGGCGAATGAAGAACATGAGACAGATAACAATAAAAGTGAAGTATATATTTGTAGACACCACTGGAACTGGTTTTTCATTGGATTTTTTGTTAGGCTATTTCTTGATTAGAAATGTAGACATTAGTACTCTAGAGACGAAAATCTATAAACCACATTTACATAGGAGGCATTTTAGTGACACAATTACCCGAATCCACAAAACAGCAAGAACCTTATATTTAGGTACTAATCGTCGATGATTTACTACCTAGAAGAAATTGTGGGTCTGTATAGAGACGCATCAATAAACAAACAAACAACTGACTAAAAGTTGGGTTTAGATAGTACAAAACAATCTGATTCGCTCCCTGTATTTACGTTGCAACAGAGTTTTCTTCATGAGACTACTTAAATAATGTAACAACTCGATGCACTTTAATAAAAAGAATAAAAAGGTAAAGTAGTTGTCATTAGCCGAACATGTAATCTTCAAGAAAGTTAGGTATATAAACCTTGCAAGCGGTATATTTAGAAATCGTCCAGAAAGATTGATCAGAAGGATATTTTTACGCTGATTTTTGTATAATATTCATTAGTTATTTATTCATATGACTTCACTTAATGGACATACTACTTTTTATAATCTATTCAACGTAAATTTTCTAGTATTTTTCCTGTATGCATCGTTTGTTGGGGGGAATTTCCATCATCGTATTCAAAAGCACTTTACAGCATAATTGATAAAAAGGTTTAGAAATAGAATTAATCACGTCTTCAACTTCAGATACAAGGCATCCAGCTTCATATTCATCACAATTATGGGATTTGTGGAGATAGTTAATATTCAACCTCGACATCACGAATTGATGTGAGTCAGACAACCATTGATCACCTGGAGGCACTGGACAGCTGTTTCGTCCAAGTATGGGACTCCTCGGCAGTGTGCATCCACGACCCCATCGGGTTGCTCTGTGTCGGGTGTGGGATAGTAACCCACCGATGGCATGGAGAAGGTCGCGCAACATATCACGAATTGACTGAATTGGAAATATCAACCGTCAGAAGCCGACTCAGTGGTTCAATCGTAAAGCGTTCGTCGCGGAGCCAGAATGTCCCGGGTTCGATCCCCGATGGGGTCGTGGATGCGCACTGCTGAGGAGTCTCATACTAAGACGAAGCAGTTGTCCAGTGCTTCCAGGTGATCAATGGTCGTGTGATTCGCATCAATTCGTTATGTCGAAATTCATATTCATCGTTTGACGCAATCTACTGTAAGACATAACTTTTAAAATTGTTTAATATTTGCCAATCATTGTAAACCAGAGTATTGTCGAATGGGTGTCGAACTCGTAGTTTAACGGACTAATTTTAGGTGTGCCACAATGGAAATACTAAACTATTTATTCTTCTTGGAAGGGGACTCGACAGCTGTATTATATATTCACAACAGTATCAGGGAACTCATAAGCGTCAAGTTTAATAGAGAATGTTTAAACAATAAACCACTGAAACAAATGTTCTGGAGCCAAAATCAATGACGATTTTTAGTTCAAATAATTTAATCGCTTATTCAATATGAACGAAGTACTAACACAGGTTCTCAGAATATGTTAATTCTATTTAAGACTCATCACCTGAATATATCCAGATCTTATTGTAGATATTCTCACTAAGACTCAAATTTAGTATCTTTAAGTTCAAATGACCAGTGTATCGTCCACTCTGAGACTGAATTCAAATAATCACCAACGTGTCTACTGGTTATTGTTGACACTGTTGACAAGTAAATTAACTAATACGTGATTGTCAAATAGAAAACTCATAATTAGCCAATCAGTTTAGGAAACACTGACATTTTAAATACTGTCAGTGGCTCCTGATTAGACTAGATAAGTTAAAACGATTTTTAAACTTTATAGAATTCTTAAGGAACAACAAGAGTGTTGGTTAAGCTGAGTTGGTTTTGTGGAGATTGGCATTTAATCTTATTGTTTACATTCATCATAGATCTATTTATGTCGGGTGCCACTAAAAGAGGGAGCACTAGATGGCTATTTCATCCTGGTATGGAAAAATTAGCAGTTAATGCTCTTGATTTCACCAGGGGATAAAATTTACAACCTTTAGGCCTCCCAGTGAACGTTCGAATATCAGGACCACTGTGTAGTCGTCTAAGGGTTGAATTCCCGTTTCGATTAATTTATGACATAATGCAACAATCATCCATTGTCAGTGGTTATAAATGTCTCATTCCAAACACATCTACTCCCTACCCTCCTAATTTTTAGTGATAATCAACAGAGATCAATCTTTAATGAATGCAAGTAACAAAATAGTGTTGGTTGAATGGAGTGAAAGTTACTGGATTCGATTAATCAAGTCAACATTGATATGCATCGATATGAATACATCACATGAAGGATATAAAGCGCATCTATTCTTTAGCATAAAAACTGATAGTATCAGGATATAAGCCACTGGAAGTTGCAATGCGCATACTAACTCGTCATAACGATAGAGGAATCATACCAACTGATACTGATCCTGAATATAATCAGTGAGATAGTTACCCTACAAAAGAAACATTTTAACAACAGCAACAACAAGAATAACAAATATAACTTACCAACTGATTTTTCATCGAAATTTTGTAAAATCTTTGCTAAATTCATACGTTCAATCAGTATAGCTAATTCATATGGTGTTTGTCCAGAAGAATTCATAATTGTTGGTGATGCACCACAACTTAATAACATTTGCATACATTCCATTTCATCAGCTAATACACATAAATGTAATGGTGTATTATGATTTTCAACTTGTGCATTTAAATCAGCGCCATAAATAATCAATTGTCTTAATGTCTTAATTCGACCATTTAAACAAGCCTTAATAGAATATTTAATGTAACAAACAAAAGTAACCATATAGAATGTATTGCAAATATTCATAATTTTGTCAATAAATTTATCTAGATACTCATAAATAGTATAAAACATAAGAACGTATTTTACTTTTAATTTTTTTGGTTGTTATGAATAGTTTAGCTTTGAGACAATTTTCATCTTAATTGAATTAAGGTGAAATTGTGGAGATAGCCGTTTGCATCTATCAGAGACCAACGCTTGTTGGGTTGCTGCGAGTGAAACAGCTTTCACTAGTGACAGTCGATGATCATAAATCTAGTGAAAAAGGGATCAAGACCGGCCAACTGTTGCTGATGGCCTAGCGTTCGTTGACCTGTAGACCACGAGTCTAATTTCCCTGAAGAATCAAGGGCACGCATTGCTGAGGAATCCTATATTAAACCGAAACAGCTTTCTAGTCCTCCATGGGTTTAAGTGGTATACAACCAACATTAATGTTTGGCAAATACAAACAACTACATATTCATCTAAGACGAGCATAGGGTACATAATCTAAATTAGTTTAAATATCTTGTTTATTTAAAATGAATACTATTTGGCTGTCTGTAATCACGTCCTTACACATCATTCGATGGTCACCATTTTCAAACTGCTGATATACGTCCATACAGATTATTTTATCCTCTCCTTAAAGCTTATACTCTTCAATTCCTGATGTTTTGTTTTCTGTTGAAAATTTCTTAATCAGATTGTCGAATCTCTTGAATTTCTTAACTTCATTTCCACTTGAGATTTATCAAGTGATAACGTTTTTAGAAGGTTTACTGATCAAGTTGTTTTAGACAGTGTGGATATACTCAGTCTATGTTTATCATAGGATGTGTTAACAGGAGTAGGAATAGGTTGGAAAGGTACTGGAAGTACCAACTCCAAGAAATTGCATAATTCTATATAATCACTTATATCTCGTCTCTATTATCCTGGTAGATGAAAACTAACATATATGTAACTATACGATTATCATAACTAATACCAGGCAAAGTTGGATGACATTTATCCTAATCAATCGTAATGAGTTAAATGAATTCACCATGATTACCCCTCACAAGTAATGTACAATGTAGTGTGCCTATTCAAGGTATGATTAAAATACTTTCTTTCTAGCTGATTGAACGTTGATGGTTTGCTGGAATATTTTGACTACAAATACATTCCTATCTAATTCATCTTATCAGTTTCTTAATCTACGTACATCTGATTACTAATATAGATACATGAATACAACTGATAATTAAGACTTATTTATAGATAGGGTTTATATATATCCGAACCTAAAGCAAGTACAATTCAACGCCATCAGTTAAAATAACTAAGCGTCTTACATGGATTCAGATAAGATTCCATCAACACTCTTGCTTTTACACTAACTGTTACTTTAGATCATGAGTTTTCAATCTATTTTTCACATTCTATTCCATAATATTATTTCTTGTTACTGAATCATTCTCTTAATATCATACTAATGCTAATTATACCACTTAATTATATCACCATATTTCAGAAAAGTACTAAATTGACTACGATTGACTGGTTGATTTAATGAAATATGATTTACAGAATTGAAGTATCATACTTTGGGATTGATACAGAAAGTGACAGGTAAAAGATACAGTCTATGTGAGTACAAAATCTCATGCAGGTAACAGTACTTCATAAGTTAATTAACACATTTAGATTGTGTTGATTAGTGGAATCTATGATGGATATTTCATCTTACCTACAGCATATCGGTTGGATCTACCACTATTATAATATTTACATTAATACTTGAAACTGACACTAATCACTTCACATGACAACATGTTATTAATTAGGCCACTGAAATCAGTTTATTACTAGACTACCGACAAGTATGAAGTTAGTTATAACAGATTAAGTATTACTGTTGTTTCTGTTTCTTATATTGATTCTTAGAGTTACAACTAATCAATCTTTCTTAGTATAAGTATATTATCAGTGGATTGTCTTAACATTACATTTATTCAAAAGAGTAAAGTGTACATCTAAATTAAAGTCATCAATAAAATCCACAATTATAATGCATCAAATAATCAATGCCTGTTACCCCATGCGGAGAATAGGCTGTCTACCAGCATTCTCCAACCAACTCTCCCTTGGGCTTTCCTAGCCAGCTCTTCTCAAGTGCTCTTCACTCTCTTCATGTCTGTTTCCAATTCCCGGCGCAATGTGTTCCTGGGTATTCCTCTGTTTCTTTGGCCTTTAGAATTCAAAGCTAGTGTTTGTCTTGTGACACAGTTTAATGGTTTCCTCAATGTGTGTCCAATCCACTTCCAGCGTCTTTTCCTAATTTCTTCCTCGGCTGGAAGTTGATTTGTTCTCTGCCATAGAAAATTGTTGTTGATGGTATCTGGCCAACGAGTTTAAAGAATCTTACGCAGACAGTTGTTTATAAATACTTGTATCTTTGGAAGGATACTTTTCGTAGTTCCCCACGTTTCAGCTCCATACAACAGGACTGTCTTCAAATTTGTATTGAAAATTTTGACTTTAATATTAACTGAAAGTTGGTTTGAGTTCTAGATGTTTTTCAGTTGTAGAAATGCTGCCCTTGCCTTACCAATCCGCGCATTCACATCTGCATCAGATCCTTCTTGTTTATCGATGATGTAAAGGATTCAACATCTTGGAGAATTTCTCCGTCAAGTGTAATTGGGTTATTGTTTGTTGTTTTGTATCGAAGGATTCTGCTTTCCTTTTTGTGTATATTGGGGCCTACTGCTGCCGAGACTACTGCTATATTGTTCGTCTTTATATGCATATGATGCTGTGCTTTGGAAAGAAGAGATAGGTCATCTGCAAAGTCCAGGTCATCTAGTCGCATCGATGTTGTCGATTGTATTCCGGAATTGCCTTAAGATGTTGCAGTCTTCATGATCCAGTCAATTACCAGTAGAAAGAGAAAGAGCGAGAGTAAGTAGCCTTATCTGACACCAGTCTTCACTTCGAATGAATCTGTGAGCTGACCTCCATGCACGACATGTTAATACATAGTTGATGGTATATCTAGTTGACTAGTCTTAAATAGGATGAAATAAACAACAACAAGAAATTATTCACAAAACAATTCATTCATTTCACTTACTTGATGTATTTCTTGTCTACCTTTATCATCAGTTACACCAAGTATAGCATGATCATATAATAGACGTTGAATACATTCTGGTTTAATATCTTCTGAACAAGCATAATACAATGGTGTTAGATTGTGTTTATCACGAACATTTGGATTTTGTCCTAATTCTAATAATACCTTCATTGTAAAAGTTATAAGAATAATGATAATTAGTATGTATGTAGAGCAACAGGAGGAGGTGGGAGGTCATTTCAAATAAGTTATGAAAATGTGTTACGTAATAACACTAAGTTGAGAATAAACAAAAAAAATATATTCTAAATAATCACTTAAAACTAGAAAGGATTAAACTACTGTTATGTTCTAGTCTCTAATTACTCACTAGTAATAATCAACCATAAACATACCAGAGATAGAACTTAGAAACTTTAAGTCTACAAACAAACGTATACAATTCAAATCGTAAAATCTGAATTCATTCCGTATTATTAAGATATTGGTTGGCTATCTACCGTGTTCCAAATGTTGAGGTTGAACATTTCACATCACACGTAATATAAAGAATTATCTTGTACTTATTAATGTTCCTTTTAAGGTGTCATTTTCAGAGTTCTAGTAATCAGTGGACGTAATCAGTGAAGTTCACTTATATCATTTATATGAGGTAATTGCTCACTAATAACTAGAATTGTAAGATGCCATGGAATATGGCGAATTAACTTAAGTTAGATATGTAATTTACTTGACGACAAATCAGTTGTTTCAGAGTTGAGCGTATGTTGTACTGTGTATGTTCTCTGACCGAACTGATTCAGCAAGTTGTATATAGTGACAAGGTAGCAACTTAATGTACCTGCCAATTAACTGTTTCCTAACTAAGTTCAGCTTATTATATCAAACTAAGAATTATTAGATTGAATACATCACAGATTGATGTTGGCAGGGTATCACTGAAAACAAGGGACCACTAGACAGCTGTTTCGTTCTAGTTTGGAACTCCTCAACGGTGCGCACCCCAGATTCCGCACCAAGGGTTCAGATTGGCGCGAACGCCTAAGCATCTGCACCACTGGGTCGGCATCACAAATTGATGAAAGTGGGAATTCTACTATTGGATGCTGACCCAGTAGTGCAGATGGTTAGTCGTTCGCCGTCAACCTGAAGCCGATGGTGCGGAATCTGGGGTGCGCACTACTAAGGATTTCCGCACTAGAACGAAACAGCTGTCCAGTGCTCTCTGGTTTACAATGGTACCCTTCCAACATCAAGCTGTGATATATTCAATCGAATAAAATAACCAATCTCCACAAAAATAACCATCCCAATTGAACTATAGTAATTATTAATTAAAAGGTACTTAGTTACGACGGTGACCATTAAGTACTACGCCTATGGTTGGTCTTAATATAGAATCCTCTAATAATACACATCACTGACTCGGTTAGTTACCAATCTCAGAACATTTAGAAATCAGTAGTGATTCGCCAGAGAGCTGATTTTATATTGAATGGTTAACACTTTTAACTCCAGTCATTTAACAGTATTGAGATGGTTATCAAACATTGTCCTTGTTGATATCTTTTTTATATTCAACGTAGCTAGATTAAGCTGGTCATATTTACTTATTGCAATTACATAAATGGAACACTCAAAGTTAAACGCTAGTTATTTAACAGGAAATTTCTATTATGAAGAAATTTTTGCATAGGAACACTAACTTAAAAATCATTCAATAGCTGAAAACTAATAAAACATGAGATCACAGACAAATAGGTGGTTAGATACTGTCCTGAAGATCGTTTTCAGTTGTCCACGTTGGATCCTACTGAGGTGGAAAAGGAAATTAATTTACACTTAATCCTTAACACCCAAAGGATCTATTTAAATCCAAATATTACCTTATCGTAAACGCTTATTTAACCATATCGTCGAAAAAAATCATAACATGGTCTTTATAATTCTCAAAGAAACATTATTAATAACTAGAGATTAAGGAAGACAGCACAATTATAATTCAAACGGGTCAATCTTCCAATAGTGTCTTCCATCTCTCCTCTGATTCATAGTTGGCTAAAAGACCAACATATAATCTAAACTATGTTAGTTTATATTCATAAGTTGAAATACTCTTGAGAACAAAGCTGTGTTGATAGCACAAATCGAGAGTTTTAAAAGCGTACCTTCTGATATTTCTTGACATGGCTTTCAAAGTATAGTATTAAACATCCAGTAGTTAGATATTGGAACATCTGCGGGTGAATGATAACACTAGGTCAAAAGTAGCACAAATCAATAGCCTGTACGCTGTGCTAGCTTTAGGAGTTTATCTTTCCAAAACATGATTTATATGTACTAGTGCATAAATGATGTGTTTTCTTTAATTAATACTACTCACTAAACTAGTCAATATTACATTCTACAAGTTTGACAATTGTGCAAATATATCGTTAAATAGATTGACTTAGAAATATCAACTGCGAATGCTGGTTGTCATAATGGCTAAGTATTCGCTGTGAAGCCTGAAAGTTCTAAGCTAGATTTAGTGATGGATTGTGTATACTAGCTAGTAATAAATACAATACTAAGATGAAATAGTTGTTCAATGCTTTGTGGTTTTCAATAGTTGTCTAACTCAGACTGATTCGTGATATCATATTCTTTGTTATTTTCACCTGAGATATTACGAATTAATTAACGTCAGACATACTGATTACATAATTCCAACTCTATATTCCAAAGGTTAAGTAATATCCTTGATGATGGCATATGCAACATAATGCAGAGATTCAAATTATAAAAAAAAATGACAATTAACTAATAATTCAAAATTATCAACGTTTACTCATTTAAAGTTCAACAATTTACAAAATGTTTTATTGACTAACGTTGAATTCTATCTAACAAGTGGAAATCAATATGTGGGTCAAATCTTATTTAGAAGTTACATTTAACACGTAATATACTGTGTATAAGTCTCGATGTATCTAAATCAACACTTCAATGTAGATACATTCAATTACAAGTAAGATGAAATTCACATCTTAAATTCTATTTGTTAATAACAATTGTATTTTGTTGTATTATTATTGTATCTAGGCAATCAGTTTAGATTATACAAATTATCAATAAAAAAGCTTATCTATTCAATAAAGAATTCTATCCAGACTAATTATGAAATTCCATTTAAATTAACAAGAATTTAAAGTAGGTCATTTGCCAAAATACAAAAACTTTAATTATTTCATAATGGAATTTGATTAAATTAATTATTTAAATGAAAATGAATTATACCTTAGTGATAAGTAAATTCATTTATTTACTTACTTACTTACTTATGCCCGTTACACCTCGCTGAGGAGCATAAGCCGCTCACCAGGGTTCGCCATTTAACTGTGTCCTGAGCAAACCTTTCCAATTGTTTCCAGTTACTGCTCATCCTTTTAATGTCTGCTTCCAATTCTCGACTCAGCGTGTTTTTTGGACTTCCTCTTTTCCGTTTCCCAACAGGATTCCATGTCAATGCTTGTCTTGTGATGCAGTCTGATGGTTTGCGTAATGTCTTTTCCTAATTTCCTCTTCGGCTGGAAGTTGGTTTGTCCTCTCCCATTGTAACCTGTTACTGATGATTTCCGGCCAACGGATATTCAGTATCTTGCGTAGGCAGTTGTTTATAAATACTTGTATCCGTCTGATGATGTTTGCAGTAATTCTCCAGGTTTCAGCTCCATACAGCAGGACTGTCTTTACATTCGAATTGAAGAGTCTGACTTTGAGGTTAGTTGATATTTGCTTTAAGTCCCATATGTTTTCCAACTGTAGGAATGCTGCCCTGGCTTTGCCAATCCTTGTGTTTACATCTGCATCAGACCCTAATTGTTCATCGATGATGCTCCCCAGATATGTGAAAGTATTCACTTCTTCCAGAATTTATCCATCAAGTTGAATTGGGTTGGTGCTCCCTGTGTTGTATTTAAGAATCTTGCTCTTTCCCTTATGTATGTTCAGGCCTACTGATGCTGAAGTTGCTCCTACACTGGTTGTCTTCCCTTGCATTTGTTGGTGTGTATGTGCTAAGAGTGCTAGATCATCCGCAAAGTCCAAATCATCGAGTTGCATCCTACTTGTTTATTGAATTCCGTGCATCCCGTCAGATGTGGAGGTCTTCATGATCCAGTCAACCACTAGGAGGAAGAGAAAAGTTGAGAGCAAGGAACCTTGTCTGACTCCGGTCCTCACTGGGAATGCATTTGTCAGTTGTCCTCCATGCACAATTTTGTACTGTGTTCGGTCGTAAGAGTTCCGGATGATGTTGACAAATTCATTTATTTGCCTAATTATTATTACAATTTTCAATTTCAATGTTTCATATTCATGTATATCATGAATTACATTAATATAAACGGATAAAGTTATTAGTGAATTTGAACTTATGAAATCTATTCACTGTGGAACTTTTTATAACTAAGCTACATCTATTATTTAAGTTGGATTGTGACTGACAGGTGAAATCTAGGACAAGCGTTTTGTTCTACTTGGAACTTCTCAGCTAGATGTACTTGCATCTCAGTGTTGACATTCATGGTGGGATTCGAATTCACCTCGTTTCGTGTCGAACGCCACAGGGGTAACCACTAGACTATTGTAGCCAGACAGTGACACTTGTTAAACATGCAGTAACTATGACAATTGTATTGTCATAATTATAACCTTTTTCATTGACCAAGTACAGACTGTTATATCAGTTTTCCTCCACAAGGTATTGTAATGTTACTATGGTCTAGTTATTCCGATTTGAACATAAATTACCGCCTTTGAACTACACATGAAATGTATTAATTAAGTATAGGTACTTGAGCCTCGATTGCTTTTCCTTTTAGATTACATTCTTACTAACTAATACAGTTCTAACTATACACCAGATTCCCACACGATACAATCTCACTTTTGTATATATCACCAGCTGTATTCGTTTGTCTCAATTGACTAAGGAGGTCTTTATATGCAATCTCATCCAATTATCATTTTATTAGTTGGCCTACAATAAGTAGGCATTATATGAAACTAAACTATGTCCAGTGAACTTGAAACTATAACACACTTTCTAATTTTTCCCCTATCTGTTGTTGTATCCAATCCACAACTCCCTAAGTTCGGTTTTAATGGGCTTTAAATTTCACATGAATGGTTGGTCTAGTAAATGAAATATAAAATTCATTGTTTTTATTCAGCAAACGGTTTTACATTGTCACTTATTATGTCACTCACCGCCTCTGGTGAAGTTTTTGGTCACTCTGGTACAATTACCAAGCAATCGGCTTTCTACAATTCAGGTTGTAGATATAATACAAGTTCGATTGGTTCATTTAGACACAAAGTCAATAATCAACTATCTCGATCATCTCGTATGTTACATTTATATCAGTCCACTTAAGGTCATTTCATTCATATAACGATCTGTAAATCTGTATTCACATAATGCCTAATTTAGTGAAATGCGGTATAACAATTTTCGAAATATGCTTGATTTATATAGCTGATTTTTGAAATGCCTATGAATGTGTGTTGACTACATTCGACCAATCAGATTTCAAGAAGTATGATTAGATGATTTACAATAGGAAAATGAAATGATATACAAAACATCGATTGTTTTAGAAACACTGTTAAAATTTATTTAATTAGCTAAAGACTTTTAATAAAAAGTACGGTAGCGAATAATCAACAAGATAACCTTGTTTAATCTATGTTCTATTCTATGTAGCATTCATCAACAGGGCGTAGCCATAATCTTTACCACTGTACTATACTGATTACGACTGATCCGTCTTCAGTATTCGCTGAAATACACACGTACAACATGCGATCCCTAAAGAGCAGTGTTCTTACACCGCATTATCTCATACTGAAAAACCAACGGAAGTCAAAATTCCCTTATAGAGTTGCTACTTCACGGCAACAAGAAGTAAATGTTTCGTAACGGACTACAAAAACGATGCTTAACGACACAATAGACATCTTGCTATAAGACTGTAGTGACATCAATTAATAAATCACAGAATACTATTTGACCAACACTCAAATCCATCACAATCAACAGTAAATACTAGCATATTCACCAATGATCATACACAACTTTCAATATCAGTTCTTATCGCAGCTGTATTGTCAACTGCCCTAGAAATACAATCATTCGTATCCTCTGATAAGCGATGAAATGTATAATGTATATAGTAACTGAATGTTAAGAGATTTTCCGATTCAAGTAATTCATAATTTAGATGTCAATAACATATCAAAAACTACTACCAAAACACCCTACAACACTGATCGTTTTATTTAACAGCCTACTGATGCCTCTGTACAGGTGTGGATCTGATTATAACGTTTCATACCAAATAATTTAACCAAAATCATCAGGAAAATCTAATTTTACACATATGGAATAGTCTATTTAAAAGATCTGCAGTTAACCATAATATCTCCATTGTTAAGCAAGTGTATGATATTCTACATACCTTAAGTATCCATTGTAGTCAATTGCATAGAACAATAGTTGCTTGAAATAGGATCATTTATTAAAGAATTACATTAATATGAAGTATTTAATATTTAAATGAAGAAAGATCTAATTGAAACTGGTAGATACGATATACATATTAGATAACAAAAGCATTACACATAACCTTAGCCTTATATAACCGATCATTCTACATATATCACATATAGTCTTTCCTAATAATCATAGTGGGATTTTCGATAAATGCTCATCAGGTTCTACATTTATTAGTTCAAAATTATCAGTGACAAAAATAGCCAGTACTGAGGCGGATATAACATCATCGGTTAGACTCAAAGTCCTTAAAACGGCAGAAGCGATAGCTATACGGATTATGAGGCCAGAACTATGCATACAGAAGAAGTACGTTCAACCCATTCTCCTGCCATGGTCGACGCAAGATCTGTTAAACCATTCTCCAATTTGATCACACGACGATTTAAATTTAGTAATACATATGTGTCTTTCCCTCTTTATATGTGTATTTGTACCCTGTCCAAATACTACTCTCTTTGTTCACATATATGCATATTTATTATTTAATTCAATTTTGATGGCACGAATTGATCTGAATCAGACAACCATTGATCACCTGGAAGCACTGGACAGCTGTTTCGTCCTAGTATGGGACTCCTCAGCAGTTAACTATCTCTACAAACTCCCTTAATTGTAATATTTATTATTATTATTATTATTATTAATGTTATTAATCAAGATACACAGAATGAATTTGAATATCACTCAATCTTCTTTCCTAATTTTATTGACTTGGCAACATCTTATGACTGATCAAATGAACTGATGATAATTTTTTCTATTATTGTTATTGTTACTATTTGATGAATTTTGATTATCACTTACTCCATTTTGTAATCTCTTACCTATTCGGTTACATTTTAAATAGCATTCAGCCTTTGTCACTACCCCATCTCCTAGGTCACCCATATACAGATACACCTATACATATATATTGGATTAATAAGCTTGTTGTTCATTTCAATTGTCGTTTACATTTCACCAGTTACATGATAATGATGACTATTTCAACATTAACATTCATATTTTACAAATAATCTGAAGAGACAAAATTAATATCCAAATTATCCTTTACATCATTTAAATGATGTTATACCCGCCTCAGAACTGGCTATTGTTTGTCATTGATAATTTTGAACTAATAAATGTAGAACCTGATCACAGCATTAATCTCGAAGAGAATATTCTTCGTTCAAACGTCTTTGTTTTTAATAAGCATGGGAATTTTTAAACAATAGTGGGATTTATTGATTTAAAAGGTTATCATAAATGGTATGTATTAGAAACTGACGGTGATCTTGTTGCGTTGAACATTCTATAACTTTACTTGATTCAAAGACATATTTCTCTTGATACATATTTAAATTGGATTGTGACTGGCAAGTGGAATCCAGGACGCGCGTTTCGGCAACAGAGACTGACAAGTTTCAGTCCATTACAAATCAACGGGAAAATACAAACTTATCCTAATTACATATATTTCTCTTGAATATACTTTTAACTGACTATTATTTACTGTACTTTGCTCTACTTAGTAGTATAAACATTTCATTTTAATATTGAATTATATAAAATAATTGATAGTATACGAATTTACCTCAATTGCTTTTAAATTTCCACAAATTGCAGCTCTATGTAATGCAGTCATTGTATTTGAATCACGATAGTCTAAATGTGCACCAGCATTGACAAGTTGTAAAATCATTTCACGTGGATCATTTAATTCTGTTGTATAGCCTAATGGAGTTACTAAATTATGATAGATAAGAAAATACTAGTGTAACTTAATGTTCAATCTGATGTATAGAAAAAGTTATTGTAGCGCATATGTTTCAACAATATACAGTTTGTGTGGAATGATGTTTGAGTAGTTACGGTGTTCGACTATTAAGTTATGTATTCGAATCCCGCTCTACTTATTTCAGTTTAGACAATCAAGTAGTATTAGTAAAATTCACATTTAGAGTTAGGCTGAAAGTATATTACACGATATTGTACTTGGGAAATGATGCTACATATTCAATCGTTGTTATTATTACTACTACTAAAGTGGGTATAAACGACTATATGATATAAATGGTCCTAGATAACCTTTATCAAGAAACTAGTTAGTTACATTTCCATTACTGTTTTGCGGCTAGGAATACAGGTGCAGACACTAACAAGATGTTAAGAATACTTACTTAAAAGTTCCATAATACTCGATCATCTACAAAGGTTACGCATTCATTACTTAACCATGATTCAGTAATAAGACTTAAGCCAACTGATTGACGTTTCAACTACCAAATGATAATGTAATAAAGTTCAGGTTAGTTTTTCTACTTGAATTTTACTAGCATCGCTTAGAATTAGAATTCTCTAAAGTTCAATTTATTCGTCAGATATAATCGATAGTTTCCGGATAAAAAACACAATCCTTCTTTGCGTGAAATGCTGAAACACAGAAACCGTCTTTAGTACATGAAAATCTCCAGTATTTAGTAGTAGTAGCAGTAGTAGTCATTGTCGTTGTAGTAGTAGCAGTGATTTAGGAATATAAAAGTTTAGATAATTAACTACCTAACTTTTTCCTAGATTTTCGACAGTTAATCGTGAGTGCATTAAACTATATCCTTGCGAGTAACATGATGCAATAAATTATCCATCGTAGATTAAGTTTATCAAGTTTCTATTTCAAACTAATTGAAGTTACATTATTCAAAACGATCGGTTCCAGTTTCTATTTCTAAATTAGATGAAACATACTCAGTTTTAATCAATCAATGTCTATTACCTCATGTAGAGCATACGCCGCTGACCAGTAATACTCAACTTAGCTTTCGGATAAAAATAAATCAACTACTGTCTACATTTAAGAAAAGAATACACAACACTTACCTCCATTAGAGGGATATTGAAAATTTGGATCTAAGCCTTGATTTAACAGATCATTGACACGATTAACATCATCTCTTTTTATAGCAGATAATAGACGTTTCTGATAATGCTATGAAACAAGAAGAAAGCACCAAATGAAACTTAAATGAACATAGGAAGATGAATGCTTGGATAGTTATGTGCAACTGGAATAAAACTAAACAATATTGATAACATCAGTAGTATATTCAGTGAATTGTGGTGCATGCTATGTAACTGTTAAGTAACTGTAAATTTTGCAGTAGTTAACTTTAAAAATTTTACAGAATAAGTAATTGATGGAAACCAAAGAACACTGAAAAGATAAAGAAAAAAGACTTCATATGAAATTCTTCAACAGTGCACGCTTATAATAACAGAGCTCAAAATGTTCAAGTCTCATGGTGAAGTCGTTACTTTTAGACAAATAAATCGGATTTCATTGTGCTATTTCTCCATTTTCATTTATTGCAATATTCAATCTACGCCATCAGTGACAACTGTCTAAATACTGTTATAGTCAGATTTCATCAGTTATGACACTACTAGAATCTCTAGAAATATATCACTGTTGATTTACTGAGCACATATATCGTTGAGATTGTCTTGTGTTGTAGATAGTAAATAAGTTTCTAAAAACTATTTTGCTCTATTTGGAGCTAGTTGGATGTATATGCTTACTACTTAATGTTAATATCCAGGCAGTGAATTGAACTTAGTCTATATGTATCAAGCGTTACCACGTTACCTACTTAGGCACTTAGTTTAGACACATACTGATGTAGTAGCGAAGTATATATAAGTCAAACGCATTTTATCTTCTTGCCGATGTTGATAATGTTCGAAATCACTTAGTAACTGATGTCAAATGTGCATTCTGAAAAGACAGTTTCTATACGTCGTAGACTGATACCACACTTTGATTTAACATCTAACTTCCTTTCAAAATGAACTTCGTTTTTTTTTACGGTGGACGAAAATACATAACACATAATTAAACTACTTCAGTCGATGATCATTCACAACTTTACACCCGAATTTAATATATTTTAGTAGTACCTTTTAAGTGACTCAGTCACTTTCACTTTGTGATTCTAAAACATATTCGAAGGTAACTATAACCCAAGTCTAGTATCTAATGTCTGTTATCCATTACAAAAGATAACAACCTACGGTCATATTGTAAAACAAGGGTAATTTTTTCAAAGTATTTACTCTTTTTATGAGTCATGCAGGTATCTAATGTATGCCAGATGTGAAGATTCCTAAATAAATTTTAACATTTAGTCGGACACCGAACTATCAAGACATAAGAATTCAAAGAACTCGAAGTAATGTACACCATAAATATTTCATTTTCTTTCACTATTCAAGAAGGTGATTTCATCAAATGCTGATGTTAATAAATAATTACATGATATTCGTAATAAATAATATCTAATTGTCTCTTCTAATGAACTTACTTTAGATTGAATTCGTCTAGATATCGTTTTTGATCCTTCTGAACGATATTCTTCAACAAAACGGATTTTTGGTAGAAGCTTTAAAATAAAATAAGCAAATACTCATCAAAATGTTACTTAACATTTTTCGAAGAAAAGCATCTTCTACTCACTATTACTATATTGGATTTATCTAAAATCTGAAGCTCCTCAGCAGCCTAATTACGTTTTTGTGCCGCTAACTTTCAGCATAGAATAATGGTCATATTAAAGTTTTACTAAATAAGCCTAAAGTACTATTGAAACACGTAGTTCACTGGAAACTTTGCTTTACTAAGGTTTCTCAGATGGTGACAATTTTTAGCAAAGGCTAGCCTTTGGGAAATTAATGATCCTTGTTGGATTCGAATTCTCGTCACTGAGCTGGTTTCGTATAGAGTCACTGCTTATTGATTGGAGACTCATGAGTAGATTGTAGTCAATACAAAAAAAAATTATATTGGTCTACATTCGGTCACCAAACAATGTAAGTGTATCAGTTTTTTGAAGAACTTTACTACAAAAATAACATCAGTAATAAAGCCATAGATGGTGATACTGTGATTCCAACCCCACAATCTGAAACTGAAACTAAGAACAGTTTCCTACAAATTACTTCCAACAAACTAGTATCATAATATAGTACATAGGAAAACTTAGTCATTTAGAATAGTGACAGATTCTAACCAACACTAAATGAATACATATACATTCTATCGAAGACGATTTAACTTCAAGCTACTGATACTACTACTCAGATATTAAAGTGAAGCAGAATTGCAGGCTGTAATTTAGTGGTTGAAATTTGAGCGTCTTAGTCACTTATCCTTTGTTCTATTGAAATCATGCTTCATTTAAAACATTATTATTCTCATGTATATATTAGCATTCTTAATAAAATTATATTATATATTTGCAATCGATTCATTTATACTGGATTTACAAGAAAATGGAAAAGAAATACATGAATATTGAACATAACCAACCAACTGATCTTATAATTTTCTACCACAGACTAACTGACTATAGCTGGACAATCATTGAGAATTAACGACTAAGAGTTGATACCTTTTGAAGATTGTTGGTATTTGATCATAGGTGTCTTCTAAACATCAGTTTCATTGCGGGGATCATTGGGTACATAATAATGGGGTTGGAATATGCAATACATATGCTCAACCAATCATTTTCTTGATGCTCAATGTTGATTGATACTGGAGTAAGATGAATTTAAGCTAGGGATAGTTAATTCATATCATGAAGTTTCTTACTGTTCATCAAAGTCTTGTAGATAGACGCAGACTACCTGGTCGGGATAGGTGTGATAACAGTGCTCAGTAGCTAGAGACATTGAGTGATATGGGTAAGAACCTATTACAATGATACAAATATATTAGCTCTTTAGATTCTTCTAGATCGTAAGTTTCATTCATATATATGGTTTATTCCATTCATACACCCATATTGTGTTGTATTGTTAAATTGTGCCAGTATAATATAACAACTTGAACTCATGTTCGCTAGTTCCAAGTTTTACATTGTGCTTGATTAACTCAATATGTACATTTCTAGTTAAGCTGCAATGTATTATACCATAGATGTAATAAATCTTAATTATAGGATCATATTATTGGTATAACATTATATACCTTAGAAAAGATGAAAATCGAATGTGATGACTGATAGATAGATAGATTACATAGATAGATAGATAGATGGATAGATAAATAGATAGATAGATAAATAGATAGATAGATAAATAGATAGATAGATAGATCTGGGATAGATAGATAGATAAATAGATAGATAGATAGATAGATCAAGGATAGAAAGATAGATAGATAGATAGATAGATAGATAGATAGATAGATAGATAGATAGATAGATAGATAGATAAATAGATAGATAGATAGATAGATAAATAGATAGATAGATAGATAGATAGATAGATAAATAGATAGATAGATAGATAGATAGATAGATAGATAGATAGATAGATAGATAGATAGATAGATAAATAGATAGATAGATAGATAGATAAATAGATAGATAGATAGATAGATAAATAGATAGATAGATAAATAGATAGATAGATAGATAGATAGATAGATAGATAGATAGATAGATAGATAGATAGATAGATAGATAGATAGATAAATAGATAGATAGATAAATAGATAGATAGATAGATAGATAGATAGATAGATAGATAGATAGATAGATAGATAGATAGATAGATAGATAGATAGATAGATAGATAGATAGATAGATAGATAGATAGATAGATAGATAGATAGATAAATAGATAGATAGATAGATAGATAGATAGATAGATAGATAGATAGATAGATAGATAGATAGATAGATAGATAGATAGATAGATAGATAGATAGATAGATAGATAGATAGATAGATAGATAGATAGATAGATAGATAGATAGATAGATAGATAGATAGATAGATAGATAGATAGATAGATAGATAGATAGATAGATAGATAGATAGATAGATAGATAGATAGATAGATAGATAGATAGATAGATAGATAGATAGATAGATAGATAGATAGATAGATAGATAGATAGATAGATAGATAGATAGATAGATAGATAGATAGATAGATAGATAGATAGATAGATAGATAGATAGATAGATAGATAGATAGATAGATAGATAGATAGATAGATAGATAGATAGATAGATAGATAGATAGATAGATAGATAGATAGATAGATAGATAGATAGATAGATAGATAGATAGATAGATAGATAGATAGATAGATAGATAGATAGATAGATAGATAGATAGATAGATAGATAGATAGATAGATAGATAGATAGATAGATAGATAGATAGATAGATAGATAGTGAATGCGATGTTATTAGGAATTTACTTCTATAATATTTCAGATTTTCGGAGGATGTGAGAATATGCTTTCAACGAAGTATATGTTCTAACACGCTTACATTCAACGGTTATAATGTTTCGCCTACATACTGAAATGGGACACAGCATCAGTTTCGATAATATATATGTCCTTTAGAAAATAGTAATGATTATTCGGACAGATAAAGCTCTACATATATATTGAAATTGGAATAGTGTAAATAGATGAGACAGAGTTCTGTTAGCTGCACCATGGCAATTAATGATCTATGAATGAATTCAGATACCATTAAATACTCCAACGTATTGCTATCAAAAACAATGAACTATGACGAGTAACACTTTATTAATTAGTTGAATTGATATGGTTAGGTGAAGACTGATATAAGTCTCCGTTGACTAGATTTACCGTAGTTTGATTTTGGTAAGGTACCATTAAAACTGCAGTAATTATTAATCGTTGTTTACACTGATTTCATTTTCATTAATCTGACAATCGTATGAACGTAATGATTAAGTTTATTTGTTTATCAGTTTACATTGATGTTAAAACATATGAAAATCGTACAGTACAATTCTCAAAAATAAATACAATGAAATTGTTGTTTTGGACGATAACAAGCTTTCAGAAATATGCTTTAGAAGATTATTGCAGTTGCTTAAGTTGTGTGTAATGTAAGCAGTTTATTTGTATCGTTATTATGTCCCCCGTGGCATATCTTCCCAATTAGCATATTGATATGCCGGGTACCGAATTAAGATTGATTATCTTCAAGGAATGTGGTGTAGAACATTATTTCAATTATTATAACTGTGGACAATGTAATCATTTCATTTCTATGACTGTTAAGTTCCTTTTTCCCGGTCCTCTCGTTTAGTATATTTACTCTTAGTATATTGTTTATTACTATGAATTACAGTTGTTTAGTTGTGCACAAGTTTTTGGTAAGGTACCATTAAAAACTAAGGAATACTAAGCAGTTGTTTCGTCCTAATGTGGGACTCCATAGCAGTAAACATCTATGACAGCATCAGAGGGTCCTGGATCCGATGCTTGATGGAATCGTGGATGCACACTGCTGAAGAGTCCTGTACTGGGACAGAACATTTGTCGAGTGCATTTTGACGTTGAATAGATATCTAATTCAGACCAATTTTCAATATCACATTAACATT
Source organism: Schistosoma mekongi (assembly GCA_034768735.1). Classification (NCBI taxonomy): domain Eukaryota; kingdom Metazoa; phylum Platyhelminthes; class Trematoda; order Strigeidida; family Schistosomatidae; genus Schistosoma; species Schistosoma mekongi. Next base: position 8,646,545 of record CM068311.1, read on the forward strand.
AAAAAGTCATCATAGTACTCAGTTGTGAATACTATCAATTATGAATTAGATCCACATCTAAGTTTTTTTCCTTTTTTTATTTAATCAGAGATGTACATAGTGTTTTTGTGGCAAACACGGTGGCTTAAAATAAGTCATTTGCTCAACTCCAGTAAATAATATAATACAATTTTGCTTATTTGAATTAAATTTGTTTGTCTACTTACAAGTAGCCTAAAATGCATGTCTAAATGTTTTACACAGTTAACTAGTATCTTATTATTTCTACAGGTCTATGAGTATTTGCGTCTTCGATTACTTTCCCACTGACTGATGCATATTACTATTCATACTGAAATTTGATTCAATTTGATTAACTAAACACCAAGGTCAATTATCTCATAGTTGCTGTTCATATCCTCGTGAAGTTTGGTAAAATGTTTAGTTGGTTGGATTAGTACCTGATTAATGTTGATAAGGTACCATTGAAAACAAGGGAACACTGGACAGCCGTCTAGTCGTAGTGTGCGACTTCTGAGCAATGAACACCCTTGTTTCTGCTAAGATATCAAACCTAATGTCTTCACGTTGCCGAACGCCTAACCATCGGCACCCCCTAGTGTTGCATGTCAGAAGTTTGAAGGTCAAACACTAGACTGAATGTACGAATGTTCCTATCATCATTTCAAGTAGAATCATAAATGTATACTATTGAAGAGTTCCATACTGAGACAGAATAATTGTCTAATACTACTTGATTTATCATAATTTTCATGATTGAAGCCAACTGTTAATGCCAAATTACATCATCTGCAGTAATTATTAATCGTTGTTTACACTGATTTCATTTTCATTAATCTGACAATCGTATGAACGTAATGATTAAGTTTATTTGTTTATCAGTTTACATTGATGTTAAAACATATGAAAATCGTACAGTACAATTCTCAAAAATAAATACAATGAAATTGTTGTTTTGGACGATAACAAGCTTTCAGAAATATGCTTTAGAAGATTATTGCAGTTGCTTAAGTTGTGTGTAATGTAAGCAGTTTATTTGTATCGTTATTATGTCCCCCGTGGCATATCTTCCCAATTAGCATATTGATATGCCGGGTACCGAATTAAGATTGATTATCTTCAAGGAATGTGGTGTAGAACATTATTTCAATTATTATAACTGTGGACAATGTAATCATTTCATTTCTATGACTGTTAAGTTCCTTTTTCCCGGTCCTCTCGTTTAGTATATTTACTCTTAGTATATTGTTTATTACTATGAATTACAGTTGTTTAGTTGTGCACAAGTTGTCCCCGTTCACTGCCACTCTTTCCTTTATTCTGTACCAATGTTAGATTTGTGATTAGTTTAGCGTGTAGTTTGATTTTTTGTACACATAAAGACATGGTTAAAATACAATACGTGTTTAGTTCTCTCCGTTTTCTGGTTCTTCTAGGCATCACAAATTGATTAAAGTGGGAATTCTACCATTGGATGCCCACTTAATGGTGCAGACGGTTAGGCGTTCGCGTCAACCTGAAACTCCTGGTGCGGAATCTGGGGTGCACATTACTGAGGAATTCCACACTAGAACTAAACAGCTGTCCAGTTCTCCCTGGTTTTCAATGGTACCCTGCCAACATCAATCTGTGATATATTCAATCAAATAAAATAACCAATCTCCACAAAAATAACCATCCCAGTTCAACGTATTAATGTTTTATTTAATAAACCTTATTATAGCAAAAAATTCTCAACCAAGATTATGTAATATTTCAAGGGGTTTAAGTTAACATAACATTTTGTATGAATTTGTTATTTAAACAATAGTTGGTCACTGTGTACTAATCAATTTAATGTTCATTAAGTCATTCATACTTTTATTACAATTCTACCAATTAAGTTTTAATGTGATCACTAGTTTGAGTGACTCGATACTACTCAAATGATGTTAGGGTGGCAGGCGGTTTAGGGGTAGTCCACAGGAATCCTTGAATTTGTATTTCGTGCTATTTGACACTCGCCAGCAAGTAAGGCTTATCTGCAATCTTTGTGGGAACCTGAGGTTTTTTGAGAATTCATTCTTGTGTCACATAGCTTCACAGATTGTGACAGTTAACAATCATCTCTTCAGCCCCAAAATAACTCCATATAAGATTGAGATGTACACATTGATAGATTACTGTCTAGTGACTAATTTGATGCTTATCAAACCTCTATAATGCTGATTGGATTCAATCGGTGATTTGTGGTGCAAATAGCTCGTTAACAACGAACACAGATTGTCAAAATTGAGTAACCTGTAATCGAATCCGTAGATGAGCATAATTTCTAGGGTTTCCTGACGACTACTCACTATGTATGTTTAATTTGTTATATAATAATAGAAACCAAGGGGCATAAGGGAGATATTTTATCTTAATGCGTAACTTGTTAGTGACAAAGCCTTCTTTACTGTCTCATGAAGAATCAAGGGCAAAATGTTCAGATTTCTCAGTTATCCAACAGTATAAATGATTCGATTCTTACTTCAGCCTTACTATGGATATTGCATGATGTAAACAATGAAGCTTAATAATCTATACAACACCCTTTAATGGAAATCATCATATCCATGAAAGTATTTAATTCAAGTGATGAATTCAGATGTCTAGTGAAAGAACGTGAGAAGTGGAGTTCAGTCATGTCAGACAATTGAGACACTTACTCACCAGTTAATAAACATTTAAAGAGACTGTGGAAAACGATAAATGAATAAAGTTAGCGATACACATTTTTTGATGTTGACTAAATAATTCAAGAGTCGAGCACTTGTCGTATAGCTTGGAATTATTGGCTATAATCTTTAATGGGGTTATGCATATATACTGACATGTAGGTATTAACACGAAACAAACATATTCCCGGCATCGGTTAAAAATATGATTGAATCTCAATAATCAGACCTTCTTAACGGGACAAATTAAGTTGTCGTTTGAAGTTAGTCCTTAATAATAACACGATAAACCCCATTTTAGAACAAGAAAGGTTTATTTGATAAGGCGTTCAGATTCAAACTGGAGCCTACTTTCATACTAAAATGAAACAAATATTTGGTACATTTTTATTTCGATGAATTTTTTAACTGATTAAGGTCGATATGTAATGTAAAACTTTCCTTGGAACACTCCGAATTCTTAATAGAATACCTTGAAATCAATGATAATCACAAATCCTTTATTTGACATCAGTAAGTTAATCACATTGTTTATTGATAGAACACATGATGATAATGATAATGTGAAGGTTTGTAGAATTGATAGAATGATCTAAGCTACAACATGATATGAGCATACAGTTTCAACCATGATATTACTAATTGACAGTTAGTTAATTGTTTAGTGTATTATTGTAGGTGTATTATTGTGGGTTATTGTAGGTTAAATATTTATTTATAATGAAGTTATTTCGTTATCAATGCCTTAATTACTTTGATTGATCGTATAATAGTGTGTGTGTGTGTGTGAGTAAGTGACGGCCCATGAAATACATCTCTACTCAACTATTAGTAAGAGTTTATAATTTAGCAGTTGTTTGAGCAACAACTAATCTGTCTTCTGTAACTACTAGATTCCGCTTGATAAAGTTTTAATGACTCGTAGCTTGATATGTTTGCTGAATCCCGCCATTAGAAATGAATTGCATATGTAAAGTCAATGTTAACAAAATATGATCACCTAGACAACCCACTCAGAATGTATGTATAACAACAAAAACAGATCACCTGCAGTTCATAATATCAACAACAGGAACTCTAATATTATTTTAATTATACAGTTAAGTGAAACTGAGGACGAAAAGGAAAGTAAACATCAACAATGGGATGTCTGTAAGTTCTATTGATGAGTCCTGGCTAGGCTAAAACTAGCTTCTTGAACTACATTAGTATTCTGCATTTGTTTTATCTTTATTAAGTAATCTTTTTAGTTTTCTGACTACAATGAAAGGTGATTATCAATAGAATTCTATAATCACTAAATCTCACTTGACAGACTTCATTATGAGCAACTCGATACTTCAGGTAAACTATTGAAGTTAATAAATGCTCATACGTAGCATTCATTACCATAAAATCGAGTAGCATGCATTCAAATACTAAAGCTAAGCATTAGTTCCATCAAAACTTCGGGTAAGCCTAGGCGTAACGGCTATAAATTTTATTTAATAATACTCAAGGTCTACAAGAAGTGCTTATGAGTATTATTATTATTATTAACTCCTCCTGTAGCTCTCCTAGGGTTACTGCCGGTCCCAAGCCCGGGTAAATAGTATTTTTCAATAATCAATGATTTACCTGTCTGTGGATGTTTATCAACCTAAACTTATATCAACTAACAATATACAACGTAGTACGTATTGGTTCTTCATATCGTATCACATATCCTAACCATTTCTGTCAGTCAAAAGTAATAGCCATAATGAACAGTCTATTATATTTACTAAATATTATACGTCTAACTACCATATAACTGACTCAATAGTTCCAACATATTCAGCCAAACTTAAGAACTTTCTCTAATGAAAAACATGTAGATAACTAATATCTACTTACATGGTTCATGAGATCATCAAAAATCTATCACAAGGTGATAGACTGCTCCATTTTTCTTTTAATTTTGTCACTTACAGTCATTAAAATTTAACTTATACACTTTTAAACGTCGCGACATGATTAGACATAAGTTCATAGAAAATTTATATCTGAAATGAATGATTTTGGTTGTCAAACACATAATGAATGTGAATATCACTCAATCTTCTTTCCTAATTTTATTGACTTTTGCAACATTTTAAGACCGAATAAATGAACTGATTATTATTTTCTCTAATATTATTGTTACTATATGACGAATCCTGATTATCATTCACTCCATTTGACAATCTCTTACCTATTCGGTTACATTCTAAGTAGAATTCAGGCGATGACTACGAACAATTCATCTAATTGTATTTTGCTTCCACCCCATCTGCTATGTCACCCATATACAAAAATATCTAGATATGCATATTTCAATTGGGATGGTTATTTTTGTGGAGATTGGTTATTTATTTGATTGAATATATCAACCCAATGATACTGATGGTTAGGAGTTTGCCGTCAACATGAAGCCTCTGGTGCGGAATCTGGGGGTGCGCACTACTGAGAGTTCCACACTAGAACGAAACAGATGTCCAGTGGTCCCTAGTTTTCAATGGTATCCTGCCAACATTAATCTGTGACATATTCAATCAAATATACATATTTGATTAGTAATCTTGTTTATTTCAATTGTCGTTTACGTTTACAAGTTATATGATGATGATGATGATTTCAAGATTAATATTCGTAATTTATAAATAACGCGGAGAAAAAATGTATATCGAATTATCCTTGACATGAAAATGATGTTGTATCTGCCTCAGAACTGGCTATTTTTGTTACTAATAAATGTAGAACTTGATGATCATTTATCGAGATGAATATGCTTCGTTTAAACGTCTTTGTTTTTGATAAACATGAGAATTTGTAAACGATTCTGGTTGTCCTGAAATGCTTTTAAACTACAAGTAAATAAGTATTCAGTGTGTTGTTTCGAAAAATCAAAACTAATTTATGAAATCTATCTATTATCCAACAATAATAACTGACCCAGAACGGGAGGTGTTGCGCATAGTAGATATTCTGTCCTTCTACTCATAAACTATCACAAATTAACAGTACAAGGTTATGAAATTTGCTACTAATATCCATGGAGACTGGCAATTAGAGGTAGGAATTCAATTTTTTGAAATGTAAAAATTTGAATCGAAGAACTGTTATAGAATTTTATAAAGTATGGCATTTAGAACAACGACACTCATCTTATTTACTAATGTGTTTAGAAAAAATTAGTCAATCACTTATCTGCAGGTCAAAGAAACAGGATAGTCAGCAGAAATGCAAAACATTATTAGTAATTTTGAGAGGACTGATACTTCTTGAGTGATGCGATAATATGCCACCTAGTTTCACAATCCATAAGTAACGCTTACTGATAAACTCCAAGTAGCACAAAACATAGGTTCATAGTTTTCTACCGATTATCCTAAAACCATCTCTATCTCAGCATAATGCCACAGACAATGAGTAACTTAAGCTATTGCTCACATTAAAATCTAGTCACCCATAAAATTCCGTCATCACTTGACGTCTATCTATGCACACACCTGTGTTCTACAAGGAATCAGTAGTTGCTAGTGGTAACGGTTGCACACTATGAAACTGGCTTAACAGCAATTAAGTCAACATGAAGTACCAGCTATCTTAAAATGACGAAGCAGATTAGCATGACAACGAATGCAAACAAGGTTATCTGCAGTCTATCCATAATCTACCTTACAACACAGTCTCGTTTACTTCTACACTAAACTCATATGATAGACAATTTAAATGCCTAGATAATTGTACTAGCCTTTACAAGGTATTTTATAAATGTCGTTAAAGAATGCTTTCTTTTTATTCTTCTTATCACATAGAAATAAAATACCATACACTACTAACTTTTAATACTACTCATTACAATCAATCTATCCATTATTGAATGATATACTGAATGAAATATTAAAGTATCATTCATATTCTACATGTATTAATAATACTTATATTATTAATAGTAGAAATAATAATAACTATTGAATATGTAACATCATCTTATCTATTATTGTCAAAAAATCAATTCATGTTATGTAAACTGATTTAAAAGACACAGATTATAAGCACAATATAGATAGATTGAGTTTGTTTGCCAGTTATTCAATGTGATATACAATGAAGATGAATAGATAATAAACAGTCTTATTACCCTATAAGTGGATACATCATATATGAATATGTACTCAATGATGTAGATAAACTTTAATGCATATACATACATATTTGTATTGATTCAATAAAAATGTTAGTAACTAATATTATGTGTGCGTCTAGTTTCATAAGAGTTTTTCTCTAATAATGACTATAACTGTTGTCTCTATCTAATTGGAGCATAGTGTGATTAGTTAGTCTTATCAACAATAAAATTTTTCAATTGGGATGGTTATTTTTGTGGAGATTGGTTATTTGATTTGATTGGATATATCACAGATTGATGTTGGCAGGGTACCATTGACAACAACGGAGTACTGGACAGCTGTTTCGTTTGCAAATTGATGGAAGTGGGAATTCTACCATTGGATGCCGTCCCAGTGGTGCAGATGGTTAGGCGTTCACGTCAATCTGAAGCTCTTGGTGCGGAATCGTGGGTGCCCACTGCTGAAGAGTTTCACACGGGAACGAAACAGTTGTTCAGTGCTCCCTTGTTGTCAATGGTACCCTGCCAACATCAATCTGTGATATATCCAATCAAATCAAATAAAAGTTTTCTTTTATTTGTACAGTACAGTACATTTATCAATTACTTAGTGATAACTGACTACTTTATCTAGACATCTCATTAAACCATGAATAATTTTTAGTAGAAATATTGTGATTTCTGAGTTAGATAGTATTGGTTGTAAACTATTCATCGATCTACTAACTAACATCATCAGTTTGGATTTACATTGAAGTTATTCTATTGACTTAGTGATGGGTTATATGTTGTTCGGAATTGTGTATTATCATCATAGTTACATCTATTATGACATTCTTCTCATGTAACGTGATTTTTGATATCGTGTTTGTTATTTTGTTACCTTATTAGTTGATAGGTTAGTTTGGTTAGTATATACCTGTTGACTGATAAGTGACATGAGTGCCAAGGTGCGCATAATGTCTAGTCACAAATGTAATGACACATCGAAACATCATCATTTCACGAGAAAATAAAAGAAAATACCTAATGGCTGCATTTTTTAAAGAGGTACTACTGGTAAAACTTCATCAGGTAAGCAATCGACAATAAACAAACGAGTCATTCTACTCTAAATTAAAAGTCTCATAGGGCTGATAGAATTACTTTCAGCCCATAAACTCACAAAATCATTGCAATCAGTATTATACAAACCCACGGATACAGACTGTGAATATAGACTAAATAGGCATCATTTATAGGATCAACCTTGATAAATATACACTGAGCAAATTGAATATCCTTTACATCTAGATATTACATCCAGTTATTAGAATTTATATTATATGATTACTGACACCAATAAATATGAATAATTACAGTTATGAAATAGACTAAAATACATCAGAATATTGACTGAAAAAATACAAATTAAACAAGAAATATTCATAAGCCAATCATTATTTAAATTATTAGTCAACAGGCCTATATAAATCGGACCGACCTACCAATTGGTATGTCAACGGATTGGTAAACATAACACCAAAAGTCATGTCAATTGAGAAGAACGTCATAATACATGTACATATGACAAAAAAACAACATATCAAACATCAGGTTAACAAAACAACATGCTGTTGATGTAATTAGACAAAATTGTTTTAATAAGAGCATCCAGCTTAAAGAATACTATACGTTCAAAAACAGTTTTGCTTGTACTAATCTAATTGTATTGATAATTTAAGTTACAATTCCATCAGTAATCTAGATAATCAAACATTGACATTACAAATATTCTGATGTGATAGATTATATGAAGTCTTTAAAGTGTGTTATTAAGACTCTTAAACTATATTAATAAAACAGTAAGTGTAAAAGAGTTTAGTATTCTTTTTATTGTAAGCATTTTATTGACTTATTAACTGTTATCATAGCTTTATCTGTTCACATTTAATGTGACTGTTCCTCAAAATGATACTATTCCATATTTATACATAAATTCCTTAACTTTGCACTTCATACAAAGTGATCTATCATGTGACATATAAATATAATTTTATGAATTCATTAATAGATTGTCTATTTGAAAGATGTACTCTATCTTCACTCCATCACTCTAATGACTGTAATCAAGTATTATGTGCTTATCAATTATAGTTAGCATAATTAGGTATGTTGTCTGGCCCTAGTGACATGCCACTGAATAAGAGTTCCAGTCAACACCAAACTTCGAGATCAACAGGCTGGATTTTGTAAGGACCGATCGTGTACTGACTATGTCGCGACTCTATGGTTCATTGCTAAGAAATCAATTGAATGGAACTCACCACTTTACATTAGCTTCCTCGACTACGAAAAAGCACTCAACAGAGTATATAGGTGAACATTTTGGCAATCGACATATGGCGTCCCCTAAAAGATAGTCATCACATGGAATCCTTACGACAGACTACACTGTAAAATTGTGCATGGAGGTCAGCTCACAGAAGTGAAGACCGTTGTCACACAAGGCTGCTTACTCTCACTCTTCCTCTTCCTGTTGATGGTTGACTTAATCATGAAAACTGTAACGTCTCAAGGCAATCTAGGAATACGGTCGACAATATGGATGCAACTAGATGACTTGGACTTTGCAGATGATCTATCTCTGCTATCCCACACGCAGCAACAAATTCAGACGTAGACGGACAATGTAGCCGCTGCCTCGACAGCCTGCAGTAGGCCTCAACATACAAAAAAGGAAAAGCAAGATTCAACGTTACATCACAGTGAAATACTGGAGGATGTAGAAACCTTTACATATTTGGGCAGCATCATCGATAAACATGGATGGTCTGATGCGCATGTGAAGGTGCCAAATGAAAAGACAAGGGCAGTATTTTTACAACTGAAAAACGTATGGGACTCAAACCAACTGTCAGTCAGCATTAAAGTCAAAAATTTCAATACAAACGTGAAGATAATTCAATTGTTTGAAACTAAAACTTAGAGAACTACGAAAAGTATCATTAAAAACGACACAAGAATTTAAAAAACAAATGTCTACGTAAGATACTTCGGATCCGCTGACGAGATACCATCAATAACAACCTTCTGTGGCAGAGAACAAATCAACTTCCAGCAGATAAAGAAATTAGGAAAATACACTAGAATTGGATAGACACACTGAGAAAATAATCAAACTGTACCACAAGACAAACACTAACTTGAAATCCTGAAGACCAAAGGAAAAGAGGAAGACCCATGAATATATTGCGTTAAGAATTGGAGACAGACATGAAAGTAATAAATAGCACTTGGGAGGAGCTGTAAAGGAAAGCTCAGGAGAGAGTTGGTTGGAAAATGCTGGTCATCGGTATATGCTACATGGGGTAACGGGCATTAATTGATAGATTGATAATAAAGTGAAAATTCAAAATGCCAAATGCCACGACATATTTCAATACATACTGACAGTTATGGAGACAAGTTTGACTGGGAGAATGTGGTGATTTTGGAGAGAGGAAACATAAAGAAAACCAGAGATTTTCTCCACAAGTTCAGTCAGCAATCACTAAATATATTAGAATGGATTCATTCTGTTAACTAATTAACTAACTAATGTACAACTACAATACTATGAATCAGGTTAAAGGGGGGGGGGGGAATGACATCAAAATGGATCTGCAAAAAATGACAGAACAAGTGTCAACAACAACTAATAAAATTCATGGTCGACAGAACAATCTACTTGTTGCTTTTGGGGAAAATCTTATAACTCACTTCTGTCGGAAATCGACGCCGATGAAATCATGCAAAAAGACATTAAATTCACTGCAATTAAATCATACAACTCAGAGAATGTAGTATAAACTAAACCATCCACCTGAGCCATAGGTCTTTCCTAACAGCCTCATATGGCAGGGGTTGGAGGGTTTATGACTTGACAAGGCTATGTATGACTACTGTTAGTGAAGAATCCCATACGAAGACAATACAACTATTCCGTACATTCTGGTTCTTACCAGTTGTTTAAATAATATTCCCTAGCGACATCGAACTTTAAAAGTAGTCGATTAAATATCACTCCATAAAATCAATTATTTTTCTTCACTCGTGTTTAATCAATAATTGAATAATTTCACTGTACATATTTACACACATACTTGAATGTTACTAAACTATTACTACTACTTAATACTACTTATTATTACTGTAAACTCTGTAGTATTGGATTACATAGTACAGATGACCACATAAATGACTTTCATTAAATTTGTATCATTTTATAGAATAATGTCCATTGCAAAAACACATTGGTCGTGAATCAGAAAAATTGGCTAAGCACTAATCAACAAACAAAATGTACATAAACATTACTATAAAGTTGAATACATAGTAACATATGCATTTGTGTATACATGAGTAAATAGCATAGTGACAAAAAGACAGAGTGAAAGATTGAAGGTAGGAGTAAACGAGACATAGTGATATTATTTAAAACATTTCATACTCGTAATTTCATTTCTGTGCATGCGAGTAAAAATGATTGAAACACTATTTGTGTATGTGTATGCATATTGATGAGTGGGTGTATACCGTTTGTTTGCAGTCTATATTGATCACTTCGATGAGTAAAAACGTCATAATTATTACATTCTATTATTAAATAAATGTAATGCTTAATTGTTTGTATTCTTTACAGATTGATACTGATTGGGTATCACTGGAAACTAGGTAGCACTGGACGGCTGTTTTATTCCAGAATAAGACTCCTCAGTAGTGTACATCCTCGATTCCAATGTGACTGGAGGAGTTTAGACTTGTCAGGAGTCAGACAGTTATCACAATGATAATCAAGGATCATAAAATTACATTACAAATTGATGCGTGTGAAAATGTAAGTCTACCCGGTGGTGCAAAAGGCTAAGATTTTACCGATCTGAAGTCTATAGGTAGGATTCTTTGGTGAAATCTAGGTTGTCTACTGTTGAGGAGTCCCATGGTGAGATGAATTTGCTATCTAGTACTCCATGGTCTTGATCGCTACTCAACAATTATTAATCTACGATGAATACAAACAACCAAACTTAATATTTAACTCCGTTAAACCACTTCAGTTCATATGTCTATGAGCAAAATGTGGGCATTCGGTGTCACTGGATTTAAAGTTCCACACAACGGATCGACCTTGGCTAATAAAGGATTGAAAACCAGTAAGTATACCTTAGGTATACTGTTATAGCATGACAATGGTGCACTTCCAGACCTTTTAGGAGGATCGACCCAAAGGCATTCAGGCTTTGTAATAATCACTTAAAATTAAGCCCACCGAGATATTATCCAGTGATTTATGATTCTAAACTTAGTCAAATCATTACATTAAGCTATTGACATTCAGAAATATACTACTGACTCGAAACGTGTGACCATTATCTTAGTTAGTCTTTTAGATGATTATCAAACTTTCTCAATTTTAATAACCACTGAATAATAATCAATGCATTGTCGGATCCCATTTATGTGTATACTGTAATAATGTCGCTAATCGTTATAACCCAACACAAATTAGCCGTTTGGAAGCCGTTTTTGTGGATCTGAATCCACGTCTTTTAATACACAGTTGTGATCGTTAATACTGATCGATTTCCACAATGATTGAGTAATTGTAGGATTGAGGTTATCATAACGGTTACTCAATAGGTTATAGCTAATGTTTAGTCATTGTCGTTATGCAATTTATCCTACACTTCATACCAATGTATTCTTTATTCAATCAATTTTACTTAATGAATTGAGCAAGTGAAACGGAGTACATATTGAATATGTTTATTTATTTAATAGGCAGAATGTATTGACAATCATCAAGTTAATTGCCTAATGTAAGTAAGCATAATCTTGTAATGTTGTGTGGTATACAATAAAAACATGTTACTATGGCTACCTTATTGTATTACGTCATCATCGAAAAATTAAATTGCTTAAAATTACTTAGTAAACAAGTTAGTCTTTATCACGATTAATATTGTTATTTAAAAGATTATGTAATTGATGGATTGATATCAACATAAGAACTATTCAAGATTAAGTGTTAAATGTCTTCAGTGATGGTTTCAGTTTGTAAACATCAAGAAAAGGTCCGTCTTTCTTGAGATACTGAAATTTGAGCAAAATATGAGTGTAGTCTTAACAATTTACGTATATGGTAACTAAAACACATGGAACAAACTGTTTAGTGTAGACTAAGTTTAAAAATTCAATGAATAGTCTTTAGAGAAGAAAATCTTCATAGTAAGACGATGAAGTTGTTTTAAGTTTTCATTGAACTTTACTAATCCCAACCTTCTTTGATGACATGATAGAATCGCTGGAAATCACTGTTGATTAGATAGGTGTTTTATATTGATCTTAGATTTATTAATGGTAAGCACTCTTAATATGTATCAGAGATCATGCCATTTGTACTTTCATATGTTTAAGGATCAGTTATCAGAAGCGATCACCTAACGTTTTCATGTACAGATGAGCTTTGATTAACTGTTTTCTGTATTTGTGAAACATAAGTTGCTTTGTTTAGTTACACTTATACGTATTTACAAGTTAATTGGTTACTTTGTTGCACAGAGAACCCTAATTCTGGAAATATATGTAATTATTCTAGTAGAAATTTATATTCTTAGTTGCTGCTAATGTTTTAGCAGCAGAAGTACACAAATCAAATACAGTTCTGTTATATCTACTTGGGATGCTTGATAAACGTTGAGAAGGTATTCGTCTACCTAACAAAAAGAATAAGTAACCTGTACAGTGTTTTGATCTACTTTACTATTTATTAGTAAAATATGACCTTTACAAGTAGAAGACACTCACAAATATCTATCGTTTGAACATAGATACCTCTCGAGGTACTGCTGTTGTATACTGGAACTGTCAGGTGATCAATTCTGATATCAGCTATAGAATACTTTAGAAATCGTCTAATAACTGTTATCATTATTCATCGACTGATATGAATATAATGTGAATTGTAAATTTCTGAATATTGAAGCTTATAAATTATATAAATTCTTCAAGATGAGTTCTCATAGTTACAATGAGTTGTCAAAACTGGTAAAGTACAGCTCTGTTGAGAGTCAGGATGCTTCACTAAATTGTCAAATTACAAATATTCGATCCAACATTCAATGAAAACATCTAAAGACAGAATAGTCACTGATGGACATCGCCTTAATAAAACAGTGGAAATAGTTTCTTACTAAGACACAAAAGTCATCCAGTACTCCCTGATTTTCCAACTTAGTGTAATTCTGATATTACATATGTGGTACATCAAACATTGTAAGTTTTACAATTATTGATCTCTACACACATAAACTATTAAATTAATTATTGAAAATCAGTAAATCAATTTTGATTAAATGATTTACTTAATTCGGTTACAGTAATCAGACCATTAGAAATTATTTCCAGGATATACCTAAAGTTCTTGTCAGAAATCGTAACAGGCAAAGTTTAGATTTGTTAAGAGTGCGCCATTTATCACACTGTCAATGAGTGGTCATTCCACTATGTTACAAATTATTAGATGTGGGCATTAGAGGTACCTTGTTAAGTTGCTTAAAGAAATCGTAGGTGAGCACTGCCGAGGAGTCCTATGCTGAGATAAAACAACCTTCTGAAGCTTCCTGGTTTTCAACAGTACCCAAATAACATCAAGAAAATGGCTCCACAAAATCAATTAGATTCAAAATATATCAATGTGGATTTATGTAATTAAGCAAAATTTATGACTGAGTTTAGGTATCTTCAATATTTTCAACATCCAGTAAATTTGTCTACAAATTTTGTACCATGAAATAATCTTGCTTAAATAACCACTGAAACCCAGGATCTGACACTAGGCATCTATTTCACATTGATGATAAATTCTTTAACAGTATCCTTCTACAACTTCACCAAGTAAAAGTGTCCAAGACTATTAAAACCCAAGCTGATTAATGATAGTAAATTCAAATTCAATAATCTCTACAATATTAGGCTGAACTTGTATATTCCCATCGGTCTTTTATAGATTGAAGGTGGTCACGAAGCGGACTGAGTTCGAATCCCACTGTGAACACCAACATTTGGATGCAGGTACATCCAGATGATGAATCCTATATAGGACGAAACGAGCTTCCTGGATTCCACTTAATAGTCATAATCCAACTTAAATAATCTCTACAATATTTAATTACACTTTTTCTGTAAGTAGTAAACTGTAATTTTCATTCAAGTTTACATTCCATACATTTAACGTTATTCCTATTTGTCTAGTACGAACATATTCAATGTATTATATAAGTCGGATTGTGACTGGCAAGTGGAATCCAGAATGCGCGTTTCGTCCTATTTGGGACTCATCGGCTGGATGTACCTGCATCCCAATGTTAATGTTCACACTGGGATTCGAACTCAGTCCGTTTCGTGTCGAACGCCACCTCGTTCACCACTACACTACTGACTCTAGACAGTCACACTTGTGCAACGAGCACATTGGTATTAGGATGAACTTGTATACTCCTGTTGATTTGTTATAGACATATAGCAACAATGAATGACCAACTTCAGTCTATAACAAATCAACGGGAATATACAAGTTTATCCTTATATTCAATGTATGTTAAATGAAAAGCACAATGATGATGTAATTTAAAGCAAAAATAATAAAATTATTTAAAATGATAATTACACAATAATAATTAACAATCATTATTAAGTAAAGGAACAAACGAGATAATGATGTGTATAGTAGATATAGACAGACAGACAGTTACAACGTAGAACTTAGTACATGCGTACGTCAGTTCAAGTTGCCATGCCTCAATTAGCAGATAGAGATTAAATTGTCGAATCAAATCCCAGAGTGGAGAAGGTAGTAGCAGCGTTAGTATTCATGGAAGGAAATAGAGACCGAAAACATTTAAGAAAATATGATTCAGTAAAGAGAAAATTATGATAAGTTCAGAAGCTTAAAATTTGGAGGAAGACAAGGAGTGGATGCACCTGCACCATTGCCAACGATTTTGAGCCATATCGCCCAAAGTCTCTAACCATTTATTACGAGCGTCACGCGGACCCCAACCAGGTAGTCTGCACCTATTAACATGGCTCAGCCCAATTGTCAATGACTTCATGGACTGGTGCCATGTTTTGGTTTGGCCGCCCCTAGCTTTCTTCCACCCTACACCTACACCAGACAGCATTGCTCGTCGAGGTAGGTGGTGGTCAGGCATACGTAACACATGTCCTAACCACCTTAGCTGATGAATATTTACTACTTCATCAATAGACTTACCGTATCTACCTAGTACTCTATTCCTAACCCACGTATTACTTACTCGGTGGTCCCAGAAAACACGAGCAATGCTTCGAAGACATCTATGATCGAATACCAGGAGCCTACGAATATCCTCTATCCTTAATGGCCATGTTTCACATCCATAAAGTAAGACGGACCGAACTACTGCGCAGTAAACGCGTCCTTTGGTCAGTAGTCGGAGGTCTCGCCTATGCCACAGATGACGCAAATTCCCAAACGCTGACCGGGCCTTATGTATACGCGCAGAGACTTCAGCAGACACCAGACCGTCAGGACTGATGAGGCTGCCAATATATGTGGAGCGGTCAACACATTCAACTGCTTCACTCTCTATCACTAACTTCGGTGCCGAATCAATCCAATCCTGAAGTAACATTTTGCATTTGGGTGGAGAGAATCGCATCCCAAACATCCTTACATTCTTGTTTAAGGTAGTCAGAAGATTCTGCATTTTATCAGCATCTTCGCCTAAGAGAACTATATCATCTGCATATTCTAAGTCATCTAGTTTATCACCTGATAGTAGATATAGTAGTAGATATAATACACTTAATATAAGTGATGAGAATAGCTTCAGTTAAAATGTGAAATAACAGTAAGCAATTTAATGATTACGGAGTATTAATTGTTGACTAGCATATTACATCAAGAGTTGAGTTATTGAAGAAACTATAACTTCTTATTTGTTCAACATGTTAGACTGTGAAAGTGAAATATAAGATGATGTAAACTTTTTAGTGTAATATGTGTTAACGAACCAACAAATTCAAGTGAAGACAACCAACGTAGTAGCGATCATAACATCAGTAGGCTTAAACATACTTAAGGAAAAGAGTAAGATCCTCAAATACAACTAAGGGAGTACTAAATTGAAATTGATAGAGCAACTCTCGAAGAAGTGGATACTTTCACGTACCTGGGAAGCATCATCAAAGAACAAGGAGGATCTAATGAAGATGTAAAGGCGAGGATTGGCAAAGCAAGAGTAGCATTCCTACAGTTGAAAAGCATATGAAACTCAAAACAGCCAACCTCAAAATCAGACTCTTCAATTAGAACATCAAGACAGTTCTACTGTATGGAGTTAAAACGTGGAAAACTACTGCAAACATCCTCAGAAAGGTACAAGTATTTATAAACAACTGCCTACGCAAGATACTGAATGTCCGTTGGCCGGAAACCATCAGCAACAGCCTACTATGGGAGAGGACAAACCAACTTCTAGCCGAAAAGGAAATTGGGAAAAGACGATGGAAATGAATAGAACATATATTGCAGAAACCATCAGACTGCATCACGAGACAAGCATTAAGATGGAATCCTGTTAGGAAACGAAAAAGAGGAAGGCCAAAGAACACGAATTGGAAGCAGATATTAAGAGGATGAACAGCAACCGGAAACAGATGGAAAGAATTACTCAGAACAGAGATGAATGGAGAATCCTGGTGAGCGGCCTACGCTCCTCAGTGAGGGAAACGAGCTTAAGTAAGCAAGTAATATTTCAATGAATGAAATTACTTGAGTATAGTTCTTTACTGAAATTCGAACATATTATGTGTTGTCTGTAATACAATAAATATTACAAACTTAGATGAACATTAGTTGTTTACACTTAACCATTTATAGCTTCCTTCCATTCTCTGTCAGTCATCATCATATATGTAAGAAAACAGTGATTGAACATACGTAATGCGTGTATCAACAACAACCCGTAATGATCCACAAGTTGATCAATGGATTTGTCATCTTTGTCTGGTACTCTACGAACAATCTAAGCACTGTTCATTCGATGATCCTAACAGACACTGAATAATTTATTGATGGTATGTATGATTAAATACTAGTAGTTGTCATCTATTTTCAAAGGCCACATTTCACATCTATATAGTAAAACAAAGTGTTCTCGTTTTTACGAAATACCAAAAAGACCTCTTGACTAAGCTATAGGTGATTCAAGTTGGTGGAAACTAAACGACAGTTTACTAAATAACAAATCATTAGAGTAGGAAAGACTGTCAAAACAAGTAAGTGTTTGATGCATTCAACTACTTTACTCCCCAACATTAGTTCATATGTTGATGCAAGCTAATTCTGAAGCAAAATATTAAATGTAATGAGGAAAAATACGTACTGTAAACATCATTGGATTGCAACTCAGGGTATTTAAGAGACTACATATTTTCATTTTGTCTCCAATGGATTGGAATGATTTACCTAGATATTTTAATTTTATAAGTGAGCCTTTCAGTGTAAGATCGTTCCGTGAAAATTCGGACGTTGAAACTTGTTGTGATAAACCTTTTTGAATAACTCGCAGTAAAATGATTTCAGTTAGCATTTAGTTTATTTAAATTCAACTCCATCTAACTTACAATCCAAGATCTTCAACCAACTTGGTAAACTCTATACCATTTGTGATTTTGTCTTTGAATCTAGTTGTTTAAACTGTCGAACAACTTAATGGTTTTGTGTGACTGTCCATGATGTTGACTTTCTTTAAATCAAATATTTCTTACTAACAGTTTATTAAAGCAAAAGGATTTGGAACCATTGTAAATGAAATTGGTTTAGTATAAATAGGTAAGTGAAAATAAACGATGCTCTTAACAAGTTCAGTTTCTAGTCTGCTTCAACCTGCTTTATGGTAATTTTTGTGCAAATGTTAATAATCAGTGGGACTTCAATTGGTTAGTCAGAGTTGCTATTGGTGTACTCCGAATACATTACATCATAATAGTGGTACGTTATGAGTTTCACTTTATTAAAGTTGAAATTAAAAATGCGTGTTTTGGTCTGCTTAGTTAATTGTATTCGTATCTTATTTGATTGAATATATCACAGATTAATGTTGGCAGGGTACCATTGAAAACCATGGAGCACTGGACAGCTGTTTCGTTCTAGTGTGGAACTCCTCAGTAGTGTGCACCCCAGACTCCGCACCAGGGGTTTCAGGTTGACGCGAACGCCTATCCATCTGCACCATTGTGTTGGCATCCAATGGTAGAATTCCCAATTCCATCAATTCGCAATCGTATCTCATGAATACGATTGTCTAGTCTACTTAATCACACATGTATTCTAAACGAACTGGTTCAGTCAAACTTTACAGTAGACCCTGGGATACCACATCACAAGGCAAACTGAAACCAAAACATGAACAAGGCAAAGGTTGTGATAAACCTTTTTGAATAACTCGCAGTAAAATGATTTCAGTTAGTAGTCTAGTTGTTAAACTGTCGAACACTTAATGGTTTGTGTGACTGTCCATGATGTTGACTTTCTTTAAATCAAATATTTCTTACTAACAGTTTATTAAAGCAAAAGGATTTGGAACCATTGTAAATGAAATTGGTTTAGTATAAATAGGTAAGTGAAAATAAACGATGCTCTTAACAAGTTCAGTTTCTAGTCTGCTTCAACCTGCTTTATGGTAATTTTTGTGCAAATGTTAATAATCAGTGGGACTTCAATTGGTTAGTCAGAGTTGCTATTGGTGTACTCCGAATACATTACATCATAATAGTGGTACGTTATGAGTTTCACTTTATTAAAGTTGAAATTAAAAATGCGTGTTTTGGTCTGCTTAGTTAATTGTATTCGTATCTTATTTGATTGAATATATCACAGATTAATGTTGGCAGGGTACCATTGAAAACCATGGAGCACTGGACAGCTGTTTCGTTCTAGTGTGGAACTCCTCAGTAGTGTGCACCCCAGACTCCGCACCAGGGGTTTCAGGTTGACGCGAACGCCTATCCATCTGCACCATTGTGTTGGCATCCAATGGTAGAATTCCCAATTCCATCAATTCGCAATCGTATCTCATGAATACGATTGTCTAGTCTACTTAATCACACATGTATTCTAAACGAACTGGTTCAGTCAAACTTTACAGTAGACCCTGGGATACCACATCACAAGGCAAACTGAAACCAAAACATGAACAAGGCAAAGGTTGTGATAACATAAATGAGATGATTTCATCTATTTTATGCATAGTCACCAAATAACTGTCTTCGTTATCGCGTGAACTGTAGTCAGTTAGTTTGCATTTACAAATATAGCTCAAACTAACAAATAATGACTTAATCGATTAGCTCTATATCTTGATCTGGCTCGACTCCTGTTTTGCAAGCTGATACGATAATTAGAATCTCAAGTACACGTGGACTGCCGTTCGGGACACGTAACGTTTCGTAGTCATTTCAGCCAATAGACAGACAGCATCATTAACTGATTTATTCCCAGTGCTTACTGCAAAGCGTTTAACCTCAGTATTTCCCACACCGTGACTCCAATATACAAGGATAATTCCACTTCAGACAACTCTGACCAAACCGTCTACAATATGTGTTTCTCACATTCATAGTCCATGTTTCACATACAGACAGTAGCACAAAAATGATTGATGTACAGTGGTTGGCAAATAGATACCTATATTAATCTACATGTAATATCAGTAGACCATTACCAAATGAGCATCCGAAATCTGTACCAAGACAACATTCTATAAAGGCTAATTAGATTGGCAAGAGTTACAGGTGCCCAATGAACAAGTGCAAAAACTTGTAGGTGAATTAAATACATTATTACTTACAAGTACTAATCTTAGTATTCGTATTCGTGTCATATTAATTATCATTCTACACAATCTCTTGTTAGTCTCTCTTAATCACACTTGTACCGAAATCTTAATTGGTGGATCTTTTTGAAGTATGTACTGACGATATTGTCTAGAGAGACAATAAAGGATTTACACGCAAACTAATAATATTAGATGTCACAATACCCAAATATGCCTTAGTAACAAATCTTCTTCATTATTTGTTCTATTGTTTGCATTAGTGTAAATATTAAGTAATTTTATACTCATTTACAAAACAAACTTCAGTGTATCCTTATGGGTGTATTGAATGAAGTGTAGTAATTAATTGTAACTTAAGAGATGCAATTAAAGCATACTTAATATTATTATTATTTAAAGAATACTAGATATCTTCTTTAGAAACAATAAAACTCTTAAGTTATTTGCATCCACGTATTTGTGTGTGCATTTGTGTATACAGTGACATAAGTACCTACCTACGTTACTAACAAAGTATTACATAAATAACATTACCAGACCAATACTACTAATCTACAGACCTCCTGATTTACTTCACTGCCTAGATATTGAGGTATTTGTGATAAAGAAAGACCATTTTCTATGAAGACTCATAATGTGTTCAAAATATTTGGCG
Source organism: Schistosoma mekongi (assembly GCA_034768735.1). Taxonomy (NCBI): domain Eukaryota; kingdom Metazoa; phylum Platyhelminthes; class Trematoda; order Strigeidida; family Schistosomatidae; genus Schistosoma; species Schistosoma mekongi. The sequence continues at coordinate 8,667,932 of CM068311.1, forward strand.
AGTAATGAAGGGAGAAAAGAAGGATGAACGAAGATAGAGACTAGATAAGTAAGTGAACGGGTAAGTGAACAAGTGAGGAATGAAGGAAAGGACTAAGCATGTGAGTAAATAGGGAAAGGAGTAAGTAATAAAAAAATTAATTAATAAACGACTGAACTAGGAAGAGAGAAAGGGAAAATATAGAAGAACGAAGCAAGTAAGTGAGTCAGCAAGAAAGTAAGCAAGTAAGTGAGTGAGTAAGTCAGCAAAGTAAGTTGGTAGATAAGTAAGTAGGTAATAAAGTAATCATGTAAGACAGAAAGAGAAGAAACGAAGATAGGGTGAAATGAATAGAGAGTAGATAGAATAGGTGAGTAATTGACTTCATTTGTTAACTACATATGAACAAATTCTAAATCTACAAAGCAGTCAATGTTAATCTTTGTAATTAGAATGAAGAAAATGCCTAAATTTTGATTACATTTTTGTAGTATGAAAATAATTAAGAAATTCCCCTCTTCTCTATTAATCAATTAAAGTCATGTTTTTGTCATTATGGTAACCAGCATCACCACAAGACAGGTCTGAAACTAGATTCGGTATTACATGACTGTTTTCAACATGAATTGCCTAAAATAATAAGATACTAAATAGTAACCCATGTCATTCAAAATCATAGGTGAGCTATGTTGTTACTATACTTCACATATTACTAATATACTATTACTATTTACATACTAATTGATCGTTTAAGAGTACTCAACATTAAGTTATAAGTCATCTATAATTAGTGAGAATCTACTAATCGAGTTTATCGACTATGCTACAAGCTGCATGGATTCATATTACCTAGGAAGTTGTATGTTAATGTATATCTGCTGTTTAGTTTAAAAATGAAAGATGATTAAATCATTCTGGTCATTTTGTTACTTCAGTTAACTGGGAGGCATACAGATCGTGATAGAGTCACGTAATACCTTTGAAACTTACCTATATTCCATAGTATAGTTTAACGTATGATCATTTTTATTTGAAATCACAGTCTATGCTAGAACATCAGTAACCTATTCTGGAGGTCAGCTGAATAGTAAACTTCTACTTCGTTTGATATCAACATTGAAAGACCTGGATAATAATCTATATAGATACCTAAACGAATCTTTGTGATTGTCCTGTTGTTCAGTAATAAAGAACATACAATGTTAAATTAGATTAAAGTTAAAGTGAATGACAGAATATTGTAAGTAGTAATTATATCAATAGTCGTAGAAATAATTAAACATTATGAATTTCAGCATAGTAGTCTGAACCTGCCAACATGACTCAGACAAGCAGCCAAGTAGAGTGAATGGACTTAAGATTTATTTTCGTTATCGTGTCTCACCGACACAGATGGTTGAAACGTATTAAGTATGCCAAATCAACGATTGCATAAATATCATAAAACATAATGATATAAAAGTAAGTTAGAAGAGAGCCATATGTATTATCAGTTCATATAATTATTGTCAGTTAATCTAATCTGCCTTGGTAATTACAAATATGTAAGAATGCCAACAATCAGTCATAATGATTCAAATGCATTCACTTTATCCTAATCATGAGCCTGTGCACCAGTCTCAAACTTTATTTTAATCCATTATTATTGTAGTTTTCTCGACTATATCACTATTCATCACATTAATTTCATCTCCTCATACTAATTTAGTAATAGAAATTTCAGATAACACACAATTATATTTCATGTACTACTTTGTGTTTATCACTAACTGATTGATTAATAAATATTATTTGAATAGTTGACTGAATATGTCACAGATTAATGTTGGCAGGGTACCGTTGAAAACTACGGAGCACTGGACAGCTGTTTCATTCTACTGTGGGTGAATGCCGACCTAGTGGTGCAAAGAGTTAGACGCTGACCATCAACCTGAAGATCCTGGTGCAGAATCTGAGGTGCGCACTGCTAAGGTGTTCCATACTAGAACGAAACAGCTGTCCAGTACTCCCTGGTTTTTAATGGTACCCTGCCAACATCAATCTGCGATATATTTAGTCAACTAAATTACCACTATTCACGTAAATAACCATTTCAGTTAAATTTTTGAAGAGATTTATTTCATCTAATTAATTTTTATCATTAATCCTACATGCATTGAATAAGGTTGGATAATTGATCTCAGAATCAAAGTATTTATGAAATCATTCGTAATAAAATAAAAAAAAATTAAAGAAACCGAAGAATTGAATGATGCCTAGAAACAATTTTGATATGGGGAGGGGGATGATGAAGAGAGGTGGTTAGAAAAAGTCTGTTTTCAGTTGTCATTTGTTGACTGTCATGATTCTGTAATGATGAAGTTATTAAGGGTTGGGTGTTATAAAATAAGAATGAAACTTGTAAGATATCATGTTATTAATAATAATCATATGATGCATCGATAAATGAAGTTAATAATGTAAACAGCGAAAAAACTTTAATGTTATAATCCGATATAAATGCATCATCATTATTATCATTGTTGGTGTTATCCTGACGTGGTTGTCAGGTTTGCCTATTATAATGAACCCGATAAGCTCCACTGGCAGGGACAATCGTTATCAAAGGTCCTACGATAAATAATAGCGGAACTTATTTAGAGTTTGTTAGGATCACTGCGTATTTAATGATGTTGAAGTTAGGGTATTAGGTGAAGATGATAAATCAGTTGATACGGTTGTGAAACTTCATTGATAGAGGTGGCATTACGAAGGCCATTAACACACAATGCTGACTCATGTTGAAAAAAAATGAAAGAAACCTGACGACGATAAAACTAAAGGTGGCATCTGTAAAATCAATGACTGATGGTCCAGGTTGTGTTGATAAATGAAGAACACTTGGTTGGAGTCACATCAGTTGTGACCAGTGGTTAGACACTGTGTGATGTGAATAATAATCAGTTACAGCGACGTATGTGCATTCGTCCTTTGTCTTACTCTAAATCTCCCTTATTTCCTTGGGCTAAATTCTTTCTTCTCAATTCATATTCCTTAAATCCACTATCTTTTTCTTATTACCGCTGATGTAATTACTACTTTATTCTTCATCTAGTTCTGATAATAAGATGTGGTGACTTGAATCAATATATATATATTCCAAGTTTTACATTATACATGACTGACCGTTTGATTCATCACCAAGACCACGATCATCAAGCCTGACGAAAATTAAACTAACTCTTCATCGCATCTGGAGCTTTCTCTCCACTAATTTAAACTACCTTACATCACAATGAACTGTACACGATGTTCGGTTGCCTTGATTAGTGTTAATATAAGAAACGATGAATATGACATTGATAACTACTCACCGATCAATTGATGTCAATATCTCGGTCATGTAGGAGGTAAGTGGCAGATTAAATAGGTTATAGGTAACCTAAGTTCATATTGTAACGCCGTCGAAAGGATTTGCCGCTAAGTACCAACTAGCATATGACATTTATCAAGCAACATTTCGTTACTACAGTTCTCAACCCTTGTAAATCAGAATAGTTGCATCAAACGAATGCCTTATTATTATGTGAATACACTTTACTTATAATTCCTACTCTGTTAACTCAGGTAATTCTAGAACTCTAATACAAAGTTATGACCAGTAGATTTCAACCATGTCAGAAGTATGACATTTACCAACCAAAAGAGTTTAAATGAAATTATAACAATTAGATCTGGATTCAGTAGTCTGAATGTTAAGTATTCAACACAAGGCCTGATCATCAATGGAAACGCAGGTGAACATTACCGTAAAATTCGATACTAACACCAGACAATCATTTACCATTTCATAATTTTTAATGGTTGTGTAATTAACTATAGGTCACCACGTGTTGTCTTACTAATAATACATAGTATTAAAAGTTAGAAAATGAATGTTTAGCAGATATAAATCACTTATATAGATGCGAACATTTTACCTAACTTAAATAGAAAAGGAGTATACATTATAGAATAACTAAACTAGTTTCTATGCATCAGTAAGTAATCAGTCCGACATAGTCATTAACGTTAATACTTAAGTTAATACTTGGCACATAACTTAGCATATCATGTAGGTTCACAATTTCTACTTTTATATAACAATCAACAAGAGTCATTGTCAATGATGAAGAAACTGTAATAAAGTTGATGTCAACTTGTTAATCATTAGTATCTGAATGGATTGATTTAATAGATATGTGATGTATGTACAATTGACTTCAGTATTTCATAGTAGTTGATTTATAATATTCGTTTTCCTAGTGTCATTGTAGGCAAAACAATTTTGTCATTTAACGAAATGATGAGTATACTGTTTAACTGTATCCTCTGATTTACTGGATCATAAGTATGTGATCATAGATGTCTAGGAAGTTATACTCATATTTTCTCAAATCATCGAGTAATTAAACCTGAGTTTAAACTTAGGTTAATTAGTAAATGAATTAAATGAGTTAATAAGATTATTTTGATCGAATGAAGTGTCTGGCATTAGTATTGCATACGTTTTACAGCTGACTATCTGGACTTTGGATGTTGACTTGAGTAGGAGTGGATTAAAAGTTCGATTGAAGGTTGTTTACTATTTGTGATCTAGTGCTGAAAGATTCCGTTATTTACCAACCGACTGCCTCGCACCTGCATTTACATCAATACTCAAAAACATTAAGTAGTTACTAAGAGCTTGCTTCCATAAAAAAGGGTGAAAAATAGAATAGATCATTAAAGGCCACCATTAATACAGATTAATGTGCTTATTGACTAAACATAGGAAACCGTGGCAATGAAACGGTTTTAAGCACAGAAGAAATGTAGGTCATTCTGTCACAGGTAGCACTAAGTCATTTTCTAGAAATCAACAAAGTGTAATCAAATTCCAGATAAACGAAAAGTTGATGCAAAAAGGCAAACAACCTAATAAAAGAGTAAACAAAAATGACACATTATATCACATTAGAGTAATCTACTAATTTGTCAGACTCATAGTCAACAAAACTTTAAGTTGTAAACCCGTTCAAGCATACATAGTATGCAAACATACAAACCTGCTGATATGACATAACTATTAGGCACCCTTACTAAATCTAATCTAACTATACATTCTGAATAAAGGACAACTATCTGAGATAAATGAATCAGGTGTAAGAAGAATGGTGATTTTTTTTCATACAACTAAGAATCTGGAACTATCAAAGTGATGTTCCAGTTGTTGTCATGATTGATTAGAAACAATCAATTTCATTAATATCTTGATATGTTCATTCATATGCCATACAGTACTATCGTTTATTCAATTTGAGCTTGATTACATTTCAGATATTCCGATAATCAGTTAACATTTTTTAACATACGGCAACAAAACAGAGATTCGCTTTGTGATTAGTATTAATAGACTATATATTGATTACAAACCTCATATCTTCACTTGACATTTTTCTGAAGAGGTCACTATTCTATGTAGAGAATCAAGAAGGAACAAGCTGCCAAAAACTTGAAGGAGAAATTAGTAAAAAACGCTGGAGGTAGATAGGACACACATTCAAGAAATCATTAAACTGTGTCAATGGGTAACCACTAACAATAAATCTTCAAGACCAAGGGAAAAGAGAAACACCAAAGAACATATTGTACCAGCAATCGGAAGCAGACATTAAAACAATGTAAAGGAGAGCCTATGACAAAGTTCGTTGGAGAATAGCGGTCGTAGTAACGGGTATTGATTAACTGATTGAGATGTTAAAACTAAGTACCTCAGCAGATAGGGTCATGGCGTTAATTGACACGAGTGTGATGAGTATGATTACTTATGTGATGAACAACCTCATTTGACCTGTGTTTAAACTATGAACCTAATCACCTCTTTTTGTTCCTTGATGACTTTTGTGGTTCAGCCACTCACTAGATTAGCATGATTGATTTGGTAACACTATTAAATCGATCTTTCGGTGCTTGAACTTCTGTAAATCACACAGAATAATGTTCGTCTTCAGTGGGGCTTTGCTGTTAAAGACAGTAATCACTAGTGATGCTGACTGAGCATCGACTTATTTCACAAAATAATGGGAGTGGGAATCTGCCTTCGGATGTCTAGAGAATTGAAGGTCTTGGGTTCGACTCCGTTTCGTCATTTAGGCTGTCCTCTGATTGGGTTCCATACTAGGGTAAAGTAACCTAGTTTTCTCTGGTTTTCAATGCTACTGAACTAAGATCAAAAAGTTAAATATCAAGTCCCATAAAAACTAAGCTAAAGTTATTTATGTTACAAAAATCTTTTTATTGAATACGTTACAGACTGATGTTGGCAGGATACTATTTAAAACCAGGGAGCACAGGACAGCCGTTTGGTTCCAGTGTGGAACTTTTCAGCAGTGCCCACTCCAGATTCCGCCCCAGAGGGTTAAGTGTTCGCCAGCCTAAAGCATCTGGGGTGCGCACTGCTGAGGAGTTCCACTCTAAAGCCAAAGGGTTGCCTAGTGCTTCCTGGTTTCAAATGGTATTCTTCCAACATCAAACTGTGACATATTCAATTTATTAAAAATACCAATCTCAACAAAAATAAGCATTTCGATCCACCTGCAAAAAACTTTATCAGTAACTGAATAACCTATCGACCTGACTTTACTTCATTTCTGTCTAAATTCTTTCATACTTTAATATTTAATAACAGAGATGTGAAAATATGAAGTGATGGTTATCTGGCATAATGCCAAGTCATTTAAATGTAATTCTCAATGAATTGAAATTCAGATATTCTAAACAGAATAAATTCAAATAGCTTAGTAACATGTTGGATAACTACAGTTAAAAATAACCATTTGCTAAAAAAGCAGACAATTATCTTAGTTAAGTTGAATAGTTTCAAGTAACTGTGTTGCATACATGAGTGAATATAAAAGCCCGTATTTATTAAATTTAATATTGTTTAAATTTTGTTAAAATGAAATAAATAAGTGATTGAATATTCAAAGTAGTATAGCTAGTGCGTTATCGGAATTGTTGGTGATCAGAGCTGTACAGTCGTGTATAAAATTGTAATCAAATGTTGTTATGATTGCTAAATTTTAATTTGGCATTAAGAATTAGTTAGACAACTAGGAAGGACTGAATAGCTGTTTCATTCTATTATGGGATGTTTTAATAATGCTTATAAACAACTTATAAATGAATAAAGTCCAGAACTTTCAAACCTTACAGCGAACGCTTAACCGTCAGATTACTCATTGGCCATAAATAGGATAAAACACATATTCAGGATTCCATTCACCAGTCATAATACAAGTTAATTATACTTATAATAACTCCGTAGATAAACGATTCTCTCAGGATTTACATCTTACAACAAAGATTGGGAAATTCTAAAACATCAATAGAAAGAAGTTTTCACAATACTGTAACTGTATGGACAAAGTACGCGGGTGTGTAAAACTGTGCCTTTCAAAATGTGTGGACTGGGCCCGACTGTCTATCTGGACATCAACTTATCAATCTAATGAGTCTTGAACTTGGCAAAACTCTCTTACTTGATTTTACAATTCAATCTTAAGTAAAAGTTATGTTTCATAAATAGTAGATGTACTAAACGTTAGTTAAATCTAAGTTATCTGATTATCAGAGAGTAATAAGACTGGTGCACACAAAATGTATCTAGAAATAGTTCTGACAGAACTAAAGATGATTTCATCTCATTAAAACAGCGTACAGCTTTAATAACCGAATGATAAATTATTTGGCAAAGATCATATATTTAACTAATCATCAAAATACACTCAGTGAGATGATGTTTTATAGACAGAATAGCCATTTCAAAATATGCATACCAGTTAAAAGTTGGATTGTGACTGGAAAATAAAATCACTGACACACATTTTATCCTATTTAGAACTCGTCATATGTGACTGAATTCTAGTGTTGATGTTTGAACTTCGTCTTAAGAAACATTAACCAGAAAATATGCACACATACAGGTTATGTATATATATACTCAATAGTGAGGAGCGGTTGTATCGATTCATACCTCAGTGGATGAAGTCGTAGTGTTTGATATGAACAGATTAAGCTAAAGCCCCTGTGTAATGCTACATCTACTTAATGAGGTTGAAACAGGATAAGACACTGACATTAGAATCTAGAACTCGTTGTATGGAGATAATAACATCCAGTTGTTGATATTCACACCTGAACAGGCTCTTTTCAGTTGCACTCCATCATATAATTAACAGAAACCTTTTGAATAACCTAGTAGTTATGTGGACACCGTCGACCAATAGGCAAAGTGTTAGCGTTCAAGTTCTTATGTGGAGATCAACATAGGAATCAAGATGCGTTTTGTTGACGAACCCTAAATAGAACTACATATATATGCTCTGGATTACAGTAATAACTACATTTCATTTTTAATAGTGTTAAATAGTCGTCTAAAACTCCGGCCTCAATGATTTTTCACTTAGTATTACATAGTGAATAAATCTATTTTTAACGCAAAGAAATCTCTTATTGCAATTGAACTAAATCATGAGAATTTTGAATCACAAACTGACTTGGTTTAGACACAACTTAAAAACTCGGATAACTATTTCATCGTAGTATAAGACTTTTCAACGGTGTACGTCCGCTATCCCACTAGCTAGTCGTACCCGAGACATCCAGGTTCTGATGAAAGCGGTTAACCACAAGACAACTTGGTTGTTACCCAACTCTTTATATTTGCGATACAGATGGGGTATAAGGCAGTCACCCAACAATGACAATTTATAAAGTTGCCATCAAACTGACTAAAGTTGAATAACTGTCAGCTCAGCTGCTTAACTATAAGATTTTGACATCCTGAATAACTTGCGATCAATTGCCACATAGTGACATTTTTGCACATAGTTGAAGAATCCGGTATTATGAAGAGAGAGTTACCAACTACTACTTGTCTTTAATTTTCAGTGGTTATCCATCCCAATTCAATTCATGATGTCAAACTTAAATTCAGCAATTACCATTACATCTACTTAAATTACATAAATTCAAATTCACTAATCAATATACATGTCATTTATCTACTACTCATTGTAAGTAGTAATATATTCATTTTAATTCATAATATTTTCGCATATGAGAATTTAGCCTTACATTTTTACCTATAAAGAAATAAAGAAATCTACTGAACTAAAAGAAATTTTGAAGAGGTATTGTTTATGAAAATGGTATTATGAGTACATATAGAGGCTTGTAAATGGATGATAATGCATAGAGTGTGCGTAGTTTGTGAAAAATTATTCTGTATTTTATGCAAATAGAAGTGGGCAGTTCAAGTTATCACTGGGTACAATATAAAAAATATCAACTATACAATATAATCTAAGTATTATGAATGAGTGCTAATGAATGGGTATTGGTTAACCTAAAGTTATTTAGTTAGGAAACGGTATTTAGCAGTGTCTTAGAGAATATCTTTGTATCTTCTTAATCTGTTGTCATTATCACTCTTGATATAGGCCTACAATACAGATATGCAAAGAAAGATAAAAAACGATGACGTTCAGTTAGAGTTCCAAAAATGTTCCAGAAATGTAAATCGGTTGGTCACAAAGATGGTTATTGTCAGCATCAGTAACTAAATCAACCACAACCTCTCTCCGAAAGCTATAGAAAACCTGTCTTTAAACATGTCACCAAATCCCTAGGCCTATTAAAATCATGCCAGAGTAAGGTCTCATGTTCTGTAAATTTCTTGTAGAAATTTCGAGCCTTTGAGTTAGGTGACAGATGGGTTTGAAATTCTAAGAAGCCCTTAGTTGGTAACGGACAACTTTCTAGTCCACTATAATTTTCAGTTATACTCTACTTTAACCATCCCTTGAGATTAATCAGTTAGTCACGTACAACGTATGTATATGCATCCGTCATATTTACTGCATCTCATTACTTCAGTAACATGAATATCAAAGTAACAAAATTTGTATTTGCATTAGTGGTAATAAAATATCTCGGACATAGCAAAAATGATTTAATTCTTGATAAGGTGCATAGAAATTTTAGTGTTCAAGATTTTAGAGTATATAAAGAGTGTATGCACCTGAGCCAATGCTACCATTTCTAAACTGTCACCTAAAGTCTTTAGATAGTTTTACCACCTTGCTGTTATCCATTCAACTCCCATCCATTGAGGTAGGCGGTAGTTTGGCATTTGCAATGCATTTCCCATCTACCTCATTCCATGATGATCTGCATCCTAAACAACTGATACACTGTCTTTCATTTGTACTATACGTTTAACTTCAGAGTTACTCATTTTTTTATCTCAACGGGCGAGGGTAATTTATCGATAACATCTGTGATCAGATAATAATAACTTATTCTTCAAAGCTACATTTCATATTTAATTAGTAAAACAGAGTGAATGGGTGTGTAGTTTATTCGTTTATTTATTGACTAATGGATATGTTGTCCATACAATAGGTGATGCAAGTTCTTGTGTTGAAGACGATCCTTCTGTATCCATACTGAAATTTCGTTAGACATCAACTCACTAGGACTGCCAAGATAAGTAAAATGTTTGATTCATCTAACTGTTTCATTCCTTATCATCAATTCAAGGTTTAATGTTGACTAGTTCTAAAGTAATACGTTTCATTTAAACAGAATGGAAAACATCTCAAACTCCCTTTAACTGTTACTGTTTAATGCTGTATAGGACTATGTCATCCTCATATTCCAAGTAGATAAATAGGCCTCTCTGAACATTTAATCATAGAAAGTATTATTTTTTATCAGTAATATTACAAGTTCGTATGATGATTCACCTTACAAAATCAATTTACAAATGACCCGGAACTTTAGTATTTTACATTTTTTTAAGTATATAATTGATAATTAAACAAGTACTTGCATAGTGACTAATTAAATGCAATGTCCATCATGTAAAACAAAGAGAAAACATCTTAAATGTAAACAGTAAAATGAAACTATGCAATATGACCTACTTTTATCATGTTGATGAGTACAATTTATATGCTTAAGCATAACAATGCAATCAGTCAATCGTTAAACTTAAACAATGCATTGAAGCACTAGTCTAGATTTTGCAAGTGAGTGACTCTAAATGATCTAATTAAGCTTTTATTCATGATTGTTTTATTCACTATTCTACCTTATAGACTGTTTACCTTTAGTCTCAGGATCACTTATAATAGTTGTTGAGCAAATACAAACACCAAGCCTACCATTCTACACTATAATAATAATAATAACAATAATAATAATAATAGCCATTAATTATAACAATTATTAAAACAGTTTCAAGTTCCATAGGGAATTTCAATTTTAACAAGCTTGAAAATAAATTTTGTTGATAAGTGACAATTGACACGAAACCTAGATGAAATAAGGTTTAATTCAATCCAACTCATATAGTGAAGTTTATATTATCCCTTATGCATGATGTCATTTACATGTTCCTCATAATAATCTTTGTCTTTGTCTAAACAACGTTTAATGATGAAAAGACTGTTACCATTTTTGGTCAAAGTATATCCTCTACACCGAATGATCTAATCAGTTGATGTTTATCATACAATTTTCAATGCTCAATAAGTGTGTTGTATCCTAATATTTTGTCATTCATTTGATTTAGTTGACTGAATATATCACAGATTGATGTTGGCAGGATACTATTGAAAACCAGAGAACACTGGACAGCTGTTTCGTCCTAGTGTGGAACTCCTCAGCAGTGAGCACCCCAGATTTCACACCAAGGGCTTCAGATTGACGGCGAGCGTATAAACATCTGCACCACTGGGTAGGCATCCAATGGTAGAATTCCCACATCTCTCAATTTGTGATATATACATCTCGTGACATTCATCCGTTGTCACTGGTGATAACTGTCTCACTCCCAACAAGTGACTGGTGGAGTTCATCAATCTATTATATATTAAGTCAACTAAATTACCAATATCCACAAAAATGACCATCTCATTTAGATTCATCTGATTGTAGTAAATTGTTTAATTTAAACTATAAGCTAATATACTGCAATCATTCATACATTCAGTGAAAGAAAAATATAAATTAAACCATCGGTTGCAATACATTCGATCAACATTGACAACATTATGAATAACTTCAGTTACAACTATTAGTGAAAATATTCAATATCAACTCATTAGTGACTTTCTTCAAGAAGTAATTCTTGGAATTCTAATTTAAAAAAAACGTGATTAGTGGAGTTGAACTTTGTCTAATCACAAGTAGTTACTTACTGATGGTAAAAGATGAGTTAACTCAAATATATCTTGTGAATTGATCAAAGCTAAAAATATCAAAAATATATAACGGTTGGCTTAGTGTTGTTTTAAGTTGGATTGTGACTGGCACGTGGAATCCAGGATGTATGTTTTATCTTATTTGGGACTCGTTAACTGGATATGACGAAATTGCAATGTTAGTGTTCACACAATGCTTGTGTATTACCGCCATATCAAGGCAATCCACTCAGAATGCACATATACCAACAGAGACCAACCGGTTTCAGTTCAAAACAAATTAACAGTTAGATTCAAACATATTTGAATGATAGACTCACTAGTCTAACATTTAATCCTCTATCGTTTAGTTTAAAGTCCCAAAGCTTAATTCCCTAATTGAATCATTAATGCACAGTACATAAAACAGAAACTCCTCCTATAGCTCTCTTAGGGTTACTGCCTGTCTCAAGCCTGGTTAAATGAAAATGGTTAGGCATTAGGCTAGCATTCCCATCCTGTAAAACCCAAGCTTGTTAAAAAGAAACGATAACATAAAGCAGAATAGTTAATAAATGTTTCCTTGTTTTCATTATATTCATGAATTTGTCCTTATTAATTAGTTCCTTTCTTATGTTAACCATATAAACAATATCAATTCTCTACTATACATTAAATAGATAAGTAAACCTACATTTAACTATTCATCATATCATATCATTTACATATTTCTTTCTTTTGTATTTGTACATTTATAGTTTATCATATTAAAATAAAACCTTTTGTGTATACAATTGTAATTTCAGTGAGGTAAATATAAAAACCACCTTAAAGAAAAGTTATATTCGATTCAAAGAATCTTTAAATAGTTTCAAAATTAAATTTTATTTACTCCGCTTTTTTTTCTTACAATCTGTTTATTCAAATTTTGAATAACACGATAACACTACATCATTATAGGTAACCATAGAAACTAAATGGTAATGTTGCATAATTAATGTAGTATATAGTACGATTATAGTTTAGTATAGAAATGAAAAATTAAGTTAGTTAAACTGTTCTCGTTGTCTTTACAAATAAATCAGTTTAATGTCTGAATGCGTTAACTACTTTTAGTCAATTAGATAACAACAGTTTTGTGAATAGTTTATTGGGAAAGAAACAATGAGATTATAGGTGGGAGTGAGGAGGGATGATATAAACATTTTACAATAATAAATAAACAACTTCAAATTGAGATAGTTTATGGAAGTTAGTATTGGTGAATAAATAAGCCACAGATTGCTGTTGACAGAGTAAGATTGAAAACCAGAGAACACTGCTAGACACCTGTTTCATCTTAGTATATAGGATGCGTCAGCGGTGCACACCCTGGATTTCGTCCCACAGGCTTCAGGTCTGCAAATACCTGATCCTCTACATCACTGGTCTGGCATACACTGGAGCAATTCCCACTTCCATAAAGTTGTGCTATAGCGCGACAAACATCCACTGTCATGAGTGATAACTGTTTCACTGGTTTTCAATGGTACTCTGCCAATATCACTCTGTAACGAATTCAATCAAATAAATGATAGATTTATAAAATCCTGGTGAGTAGAGAATTTTAATTTTCTTATGTCTCATGGCTTTAGTTTAAGTTACTTCTTTAGAGAATATTTTCTGAACTTTTTAAACAAGTGCTGAATTTATTACATACCATCAAGTCTATCCTTCGTAACAGTGTCTACAGATATTTGTATTTCACGGAAATCTGTTAAATAGTCATTTGACTGAATTAAAGTCATGTTCACTTACTTACCGTTAATGAACTTTTTTAAGAATGAGTGAAATGAATATCTGATTTCATATTTTACGTATACTAAAACTACTGTTTTACGTAAGTAGAATAAAATTTACGGACACACACACAAACACCATTCATGATAAAATGATTAACTAACTAAGTTCAGCCAGTGGTGTGAAATTTCAGATCCATAAATGTTTAAAATATTCAGCTAGAATAGTCATTTAGGTAGTAGTGGCTGGCTACAGTATGAGACTTAACAGTACTACTGTGAACATGTGCTAAATGGATTTAAGTCATTAATCAGCGAATGATGCAAAGGGATGTTTGGTAAATTGATTGACGTTAATAACTTCAGTTTTCCTATCCCATTTCAATTGTTTTAAGGTTGGAAGGCTTACTCTAGGCTTCAAAGTCTCAAGTTTAGCATCTTGTAGTTCCACATAAGAACGAAACATCTCCCGGACCTTCCTAAGTAACCAGTGACGTAAGATTTCCTCAATACTTAGTAGTAAAAATTATAATTAAAACTCACTTTCCAGTTACGCGTCGGAACAGTAATAGCAATTAATACTTTGCATACATTTCCGTTGGTTGATTGAGTCGATGATGTTGACGGAGTATGATTACTTGTTTCCGATGAAAAATGCTGAATTGGCATTTAAGTTGGAATTTAGATTCAGTACAAATGATTATTTATTTGTTTATTTCCGTGGAAAATATTACCAGGACCGTTTCTTTAATTATGTGCCTTTTGTGTATCTGAAAAAAAATGATGGAGAGAAATTCCTTGACTGATTAAAAACGGGATGAACCTGGAGACGGATGAAACATGTTCATTTTAAGAAACAAAAAGGCAGTGGTCAGCGTTATGTTAATTTAGTTCCTAATTCTGTTGGAAATATTGTATATGAAACTATAACATTATTACCAGTTTAGTTAATTCAACATTATGAAGAATATCTTTCTCTATGGTTCGATCTGACTATGAGATAACTATAATCTACTCTCACTTCATTGTATTTGCAATCGCTAATAATTATCGCCTATAATCAAGAAGTAATTGATAGTCACTACACTCATTATCAAACTGTAAGATGGTTGAACTTAATAAAGTGGGTTGAAGATTAATGCTGTCATGTTGGCGAATAACAGTCACTACGAGACTCAGGTAAGTCAAGTTTTCTGCGGATTGCCTTGACAGTAATGTTTGAGCTTGCCATAACAGATGACTTATCCCAACTAACGGGTGTGAAGTAAGGATGGATCTTTGGCAGATAGCTCTACAAATCCCTCATTATAAAGTGAGTGAATTACTTATTGGTCATACTCAACTGTCAGTTAACACTCAATAATGGAGAATTTAAAAAATCGATGATCAGTCATGCTAAATCAAAGCATCATCTCAATTAATAAATGATTACTGTTATAAGAAGTGTTGGTGGATACGAAGTACTTCACTGCAAGTCGCAGCAGTAACTGAGATAAGCAAATACAGACCTTAAACGACTTGACCCAGAACTAGTTACTATCGAAGATATGCATTCAACTTTTAACTTCCTTAGATGATATTCCGTAGTTTTATTATGCCCTTTTACTTCTTTATGGACTATTTTCTCACATTCAATCTTATTCTACAATCCTAAACGATATTATTGCTATGGCTTTATTTAAAACTGTTTTTTAAGGCAACTAGGCCAAAGTAAAAACATATTACAGCTACTAACACTGTCTTGGATATTCACATTCAATCCAAAATCTATTGTACTTATCTAACATAACTACTGGCAAACGTACTCAATTAATATAATGAAATGCAAATGTAAAAATTCGTACAGAAAAATTAGACTCCTCACATTATTATTAGTATTGTTTATATAAGTGAAAATGATGTTTTATAATCATATTAATAAGCAAAAACGTCGTTGTAATGAGCCATATATATAAATTAACAAAATGGCTCATCCTAAAACATTATTTAAATACAAGCGTCTAAGAGCGTTTGATTTATTTTATCAGCACTTTTAACCAGACAATGACAAAAAAGTCTTAGAAACTAGGACTTTAAAAAGGTAATTATTAATAAAGAACATATATCGATACTCAATTACAAGTTGCACTATCCTAAAACTAGATCTTTTTCAAAAACCACCCAGAGCTTGTTAAAAATGCACTCATGGGTATATAGCAGGCATATTACCTGCCTAATAATAATTGTAACAAAGAGCGAAAAGTTTAGTCAGATTGAATGCTTAATTTTTTCAAATGTCGGCTTTCTTAGCAACTTCCAACGTTGCATTGTTACTATCATCTGAGCAGATTCTTTTAAATCAACTTTTAGTTAACTGCAAATTTTAACAAAGTCGATCGTGGTCTCTTGTTCTGATGTACGCTGGAATTTACTTACTAAGTTCACGTGACATGCAGTTGACTCAAGTTTATCTATTTTAAATCAGGTTAATTGGTTAAGAATGCGTTGAATTCACGTATAATCTTCAAATCAATTCAGTTCAAGAACCCGCTTCATTTTTAACTATTCAAGGTACTTCATTCACCCTAATATTATTTGTGATTCTAGAAACACGCTTTCACTTATATCAGAGACAAAAAATATCTTGCAGAACTGACTCAATGCGTGTGAACAGTTTTAATTTGTTTCTCAGTTTGCAACATTAAAGCATCACCAAAAAGTCAGTACTCTTATTTTTGGGAGGTTAGTGAGTCATGTAATGACTCAATAAATATCCATATTTTTGAATAGCATAATCAACGTCATAAGTATGAATCTTACACAAATCGCCTATATACAGAGACCCTACAGTTGATTTTGGTCTAAATCTTTATCTAAGACATAAGTTGACAACTAACGCGTTCAATACAATGGAGAACTCCAATATTTAAAATAATTTTACAGTGATATAGACTGATGACAATGAATCAAAACCCAATTTTTGTAGCTCATGCAATTCAAGAAAGCATGGAAATGAAAGGGATAAATCACCTTGACATCACTAAAGCGAAATCACAGGTATAAATTTAATAAGTTTCTAAGCCTTGATAAAAAAAGTGATCCTCTTAAACAAAACTTAGGTTCTATGTTTGGTAAATTTTTATTTTCAATTTTTTTAATTGATATACTATAAGATAAACTTTTATGAAGGTATTTTTTGGTTGGATACTGAACTTAATTAATTTTGCTTTCACTAGGGATCTGATATCATAGTCATTGTTAGTACCAACGGAAGGCAATCTATCAACTCGCCTGTATAATCTCTAGTGATGATGGCAGTTTTTCTTTTAAAGGCCAGTATAATTTAAGTGTCAAATTGCGAGCAATGGCAAGCTAATACCATGTTATCGGTTGGTCGACTGCTATGTCTTATGTGACAAACCCTAAAACCAAAAGACTGAAATGCATGCGATACGTTTTAAGGTTGGTCGTACACAATATAAGGTGAATTAGTACACGAAACAACTGAGGGAGAGGTGTACAGAAATAAATATAGGTGTGTACCTGCGAAGAGATGATAAATAAAGAACAGTATTTGTTTATATCGCTGTTATGCTTTGATGGCTATACTTATGTCGGAAAACATGATCTTATTAGTGCTAATTAAGGCTACAACAGTTTTCTTTGTTAGTACATATAAATAATCGTTGATCCAAGAAGAACATTGTCTGCAAATCTGTTGTTGTTATCCTAAATATTCTCCCAATTACTACTGAGGGAGTTCTGATTAATCTGTCGGTTTGGTAAATGCCTTTGAAAGGCGTGATATGGCATTTAATAAATTTTCCATTTGAGTGGTTATCTGTTCATTATGATTGATGGTGCCCTACATATGACAAATTACACCACGTTTGACTAACATATGATTGTCGCAGATAGTTTAAGTTGAAACGAAGTGGTGTATAACTCCCAATTAAGGCCAACAATAATGGTGTGAAACGCTATCAGTTTTTGAAAAATTACCACAATGTTGACCTGAAGTGATCTACTTAAATGCCCTAACGGATAATCCGTGCAAATTACTGTTCGTTGCTTCAAGCCAATTAGACTGATATTTTATTACTCTTTAATCTTAAATTAAGTGACATAAACACCGGGATTATCCGTTTTACCCAACAAATGTTTTACAAACACGCCTACTTACTGTGCTAATATGAGTCATTTTATTTAAATGTTTTTTTAAACTATCTCTATTAAAGTACAGATCACATTTCGGGATTGTATAATCGTTACAATGCTTCATGATGTTAGTAAATAATGCTGAGGAATAGTTTGAGGTAAAATGAGGACTCGCTAGTGTGTTGAGTAGTTAGTAAATTTTAGACAAGCTGATTTTAGCAAGGATATAGGCTTAAAGCAGAAACGATTATGTTTTATTGTGCATCCTATCACAAGCAAAAAGGCAAATTTAAAAGGCACCATACCTAGGTCTTTGACATAGGATACCACAATCCTTTTAAATATGTCTGTGAGAAATTAATTTGAAATCTATTTTTGAGCAGTTTCATTAACAAGCTATAAAAATAAATACAGTAAACTCATAATATTAGCATCAAAAATTTAGAAGGTTTAGATATTTGCAAAGTCTGTGGTAAAAAGGTTGAAGAATATCTTAGGATGAAGATAAATTCAATTCAAAAGTCGAATCTCAAGCTAGAAGGTGAGGTGATAGCATGGTATACATTGTATGTTTAAAATGGTGGTAAGTAAGTATGAGCCCGGGCATGCATGTTTCAGTTAGACTTTATGGAATGGAAAGTTAATGATAAACGCGAATATATTCAATAAATTTCATTGAGTCTTTCTCTTATAAGCAAAATGCTCTAACCTTAATTATAGTTTAAAGTTATTGTCACTGTGTTGGCTGGCCAGTCGTATCATCATTTCACTTTTTACGTTGTAGGGCCTGAAAAATCTATTTTGCTTGTTTGAAGGTCTTTCAATGATTAAATATCAAACAATTCTCTTTATTCTGTATCTGGTGTCATTTTGTCGTTCTCTGTATCTTTGACAAACCTTATTTTGGTTTTTGTGGCTGTTTCAAATTAGTTAACTGACTTACCACAACATAGAGGTTATTAGGGTACCAAATACTATTGTGATTCTTCTATCGAGTTTTTAACTATACGAACATCGACCCAATGGAATAACAACGATTTAAGAGAATATCATTTGACGTGAGAACACACGAATATAATCTAGAATAATAAAATAAATATACAAAATAATCACAATATTAATTCGAATATTAATTACTCCAATCGTTCCAAAAACTAGTGGCTGCTAACGATTGAACTCAGTCGAATCAAAGACATTTAGTGGTGTCAACGTTCAACTCTATTGACGGCCTGCTAATAAAAGTTATCAGGTTCTTATGCACGAAGACATTTTGACAACACTGTAACCAAGTTTGACTTAAGTCAAAACCGATGAATCATAGTGTCTAAACGACGAGTCTTAACTAATTCTATCGAGTTTATTCGCTGTAAAAAATTATAAACACGAATGACATCAAACATAAAAGTTCTGATCAAATTGAATATGAAAAAAGAGATCAAGTCAGCAGCAAGGACGAGGTTGAAGTGCACCCGGTATATGATTAAGTTTGGCTTGCGGTATTACCAGGACAACTTCTAACGATTGAACCCGCTCTTACGAATGAGAATAAATCAGAAGGCACGAAGGTTGTAAAAGTTGTATTTGGTCGTGAATAGAGCGGCAATGGAATAGCAACGTCTAGGCTGGCAGACTAGAGAGAGATGCTGTCCACGATGCGGCGTGACGTGATATGGTGATGATGCGTGACGGAGCGCCTTCACCTAGTATTGTCCACTAAAACAAACATGGTCAGCATCAATGTCAAGAACCTATGTAACTATTTATTTTGGGGACTACTTACAGCTACAAGGTCGTGAGAACTTAAGATAGAAGAAATACAAGCCAGGTATGGGGACTGGATGTATTAGATTAGCTACATATTTAATTAGTAGTGTAGTGGTCGTAGAGTACACTATGCTAATACACCTAAAAGAACAATTGTTATTTAGGAAGTTAGAAAATATGTAGGCTGAAATGGGCAAGAAGTTAAATTAAAAATATCATAGTTTACATGTGCCTGTTGTAAAATGAGTATATACCTCGGATACATATGGGTAACATATAGGATATTTTGTTATTTTGGTTAAAACGAAATTTGTACAAGCCCAGATGTGTCTAAGAGAAACATTGTCGAAAATATTCCCTCTAGAGTTTGTGGTACAGGAAGGCGATTGGAGCCAGCAAAGCACCATAAACAATGGTGAAGTCGGAACGATAAATGGGAGCACATTTGAGACTTACTCATATAATTTGGATCATATGACTGCAACTGAGCTATGTTGTGAAGACTAGTACTAGATTGAACCTGCAGCTAGTTAACAGGACTTTGGTTAGAGTACCTTTTATAGCGTCAACACTACCAGTGAGAATCTTAATATCTTTAGTAAACTAACATACATAATCTAACTGTCACGCATTGCTCAGCGAATGTTTACCACACCACGTAGCAATTAAATAACACAATGGCTTATGATCTGTCAATACAGTCGAATCACGTCCTTAAAGTAAACAGCATAGGTTTTTGATATCAAGGTACACCAGTCGTCTCATACTGGAATTCAAACTTCTCTTCACTCCTATCTTCTCTATGGTGATCTTTTAAGGTTTATTCGTGTATTAGACTGGCTAGAACTGTGAACAAAAGAGTAAGCAATAATTTTAACATTTTTAAAAATGTAAAAGTTAGTAGAAAAATTAATTGATAAATTAAATTTGAAAGATGAAAAAAATAAATAAGAAAAAATAACAAATAGCTTACTTAAGCTCCTAAGACTAAAGCAATCATTTGGCTAGCATGTTAATATAAGGGACTAAAAGACTAAAACCCAAAGCAAGTAATTTGAGAAGAGAACGTGAATAATTCAGTTATTTCATTTCAATTTGACACACTTATACTGACTATTGGATATTGCATTACGCGTTTATTCGGTTTCAAGGACACCCGTTGTCAGTTTCTTTCTTGTATTCATAGTCTGTGATGTTGACGTTTGATATTAATTTTACTGTATAGATAAAATTTTGCGCATTACTCTGTCCATATTTGACTGGCGTTGCACTATAGAGTTTTTATACTTAGATTACTTGCATGAATATTTGCACTTGGCATGGGTGGAGTGGGTGGTGAGGGATAGGGGCAGCTGACTTCGAATTTTTGTAGAAATCCACAATAATTCTGCACAAAAATTATTTTGCTTTCGGATGTGGGAGATTTTAACGTTGTCCGCAGCGTATTCAATGTACATCTGCAGTCCTTTAAAAAGTTAGTCACGAGTGCGTATTGTCATAGTTCATACAAGAGGAATCTGAAAAAACCTAGTGTTTGCTTAGCTTTCGGGAATGTACACGGTTAGTTTCGTTTTAGTTATTACCCTCCCAGTTTGTCAGTAAGTGGCTTTTAAAGTTTACTGAAAGGTGACTTCAAAAAATCTACAGATAGCTTTTAAAGACCGAACTCCTAGTCGAACGCATTTCTCATAGAGTATCTTTGTCGTTTTTGCAAAAATTATAGCTGTGGCAATTAAACTTTTGGGAAACTGGTAGTCGTGTTTTATATTCCATAGGAAAAAATAACGTTGAACTTTCACCTATTGTTCTTTAGGCTTTAACCATGTCCTACTTGCCTCTGTCTGTGAGACAATAGTCTTCACTTAAAATATGGTTTGGCATTCTTTTTATATATAGTAAATAAGTTGCGTTTCTCGTATGAATGCTAACTAATACCTAAAAATCATTTTGTTCCTATCGATATCTGACGGTGATATCGCTCTTTATTATTAATTTGGTAGCATAAAAATAAGTTTTAGTTCATAGAGAACAACACTGTAGTGATTTTGTTATTTTGTTGCATTAATTCTCGTGTATATGATACTAATATATAGACCTTTAGACTAGTGATTTGAAGACATAACTTTTCATTTCTTAATTAAATGTATCAAATATTATTGATTCTTGAATAACATGAATAGGTTAAACGTACTTTGAACTTGCTCGTTGTGAGTATGGTTTACAGCTTAGTACGTTGGCTTGTATTTGTCCATCAGCTTCTACACAACCTTTTGAAGTCAAGAATATCCGTACTTCAATATATGCACTTTGGTGTTTCGGTCACTAGTTATCCAACCAAAAATTACGTTGAACCTTGTATATTTCTTGCCTCAAGTTGCCACATTACAGCACTGCAAGATAGGTTCCAAAGTGTCAATAGTTCCAGTGATAATGAGTAGAACTAGTTATAGAGAGTGCTAGTTATGTACTTTGAGTGACATGGCTCAAAATCGTTCGCTATTTCGCAGGTGCATCCATTCCTTATCTTCCTCCAAACTCTAAGTTCCTGAATTCGTAGTATTTTTTTCTATTGGACTATCTTTTCTCAAGTATTATCTTCGATCACTAATCCTCTTCAATAATACTAACTCCGTTACTACTTCCACTTCACTGGAATTTAGTCCGACAATTTAATCCCTGCCTGCTGATTGGGACATGACAACTCGAACTGATGTATATGTGTACCAATTACTACGTTGTAACTGTCTGACTGACATAGAGCAGGATGAAAGGGTTAATCTACATAATTAGAATTATGTAGATATTTTGAAATTCGTGATTTAAGCGTAGTTAAAAGTCATCACGTTTGCTTTTTTATTAGATTCTGAGTTGTTATCTGTTTACCGCGTTAGGTCATAATAATTACGAGGAGATTTTAAGCTGTCTACACCTAGGAAAATGTCTCAGATTTACAGTCAGTGATTTCACAAAAGGTGCCTGGTCTATGTTTAATTACCTCTGGTTCCCTCTAAACTCACATCTAATTCAGCCAACATTTTGCATCGTGGTCATCAGAAACATGTTAGGTAACGTTTTTCACATTTACTTTCATGTTTTAAATTTGGTAGTATGTCACCTTTGTTTGCTAATACGATGGTTTTCGTTGAAGTGATTTAATACACTATGCTGCTTTTTTAGACTCCATCATCAAACTCTAAAGAAATAAACTAATGCATCCTATTTTTGAATCTCCATTTGAGCATCGACAGATACAAATAACAGCGTTGCATTTGTATATTTGAGTGAAGTGTTATCGTTTTAAGAAATACTGTCAACCTAAGGAATAATCCTGTACATATCTTGTATAAAACTTCGTATCTACAAGAATATGTCGAATACAGTTGATAATAAGCTGATGCTTGTGAGTAACCTGCCATCTATCTTAATTAGTAATCTCATTTAGAGACGTTTAAATACTGATGTTCATAATCCTTGTTATCTCCTTTATATTTGTGATGTCAATCTATTATTGGATTGTTGTATGGATTTGTCGAATTTATCATACTTCTTGCCTAAACATCAACTTATGAGGTATGTGTTTTCACTACTCACTAGTAATTGTTTCTGTAGTCCTGGTTGTTCAGATTTGCCAGATATGTGGGATGATAAAGAAGGTGGCTTGGTTAGTTTAATTTAACATTTTTATCATAACCAATTATCTTCCACCTTTCAGCTTACTAAGATAGGCGATATGAACTACATTAATACTGACTTCAAATTCTGCATGTTAAAATCATCAGAGGTTTATATTTATTTGTAAATTTTAAACGTAATAAAAAATTAAATAATAATTCTAGATGTCGTCTATATTTTGGGAAACTGTTGATGCAATCTTGGTGTCAAATACACGAAGTATTTTGGGCTTACCATTTCTTTTTGAAAATACAAATTTTCGTGGAAAAGTCTTTGCAACTGAACCAGTTGTAAAGTTTGGAAAGTAATGAATAAATTAGTCTTCCTTGGAAATAATTATTGAGATTTTAGAATATTAATAGATGATTTATTCAATGAACTGGATCAGTTATTCGAATCCCAAGATAACTCCGGTCACTCCAAAACTAAAGTAGTAAAGTAAGACTATTTTACAGTATTTTATATGTCCAATTGGAAGGCTTCACACCTAACGTTATGTATCCCAACTCCTCTCTTTGTATTATGGTCTGCATTATTATACAACCGTTGGTAAAGTGATGACGGTGGTTGGGGTGTTTTTCGCACAACTACTAGATTTTGAATGAGTCCAGCTCCTCTTACTTCTACCTAGGTAGCCGGTCGTATCATTAGTCCTTGTTCATCATGTATCGCTCTAAGCTAAGTACTCGAACTACATGGTATTATTTCTTAAGTTATAGACTAACTTCACTGTAGTCAGTTTTAATTGAAGTATAAGCAGATTTAAATAAGTCTCAATGTATTTATAACATATCTTGACTATTTAGGATTATACTAGTATATATTGAATAACTCGACTCAGCAACTAAATACAGGTGCACGTACTTGACTATAAGCTATACTTTTGTGATGTTTTCCAAAACTGATATAAGTGGGGTTGTTTTAACCTTGTACTGAGTTGTTAAAACCATTACTATAACCAATACTTAGAACTTTGGGTGATGTGTCTCAAGATCAATGCTGAACAATGTATTATAACAACTTAACAGCTGATAACCAAGAATAGATTCATCTATTTGAGTTTAGTCGAAATTTCAAGTAGTAACAATTATAAGTATTATGTAGTTCCATAAACTGGATAAGGTATGCACAGTTGGGATCTAAAACTTAGTGGCGAAAAGTTATATCTGTTCTCTATTTCCTTTTGAAACTATTACTTCTATTGTCATTACTTTTGTTGCTTGGTTTCAAAAGCAAAACCCGAACTTCCGTTTTTAAATATAGGTGTCAATCATATATTAATTATTGTGTTACTTGAGTCAACCCATATCAGATGTAAACTACTTGTAGATTAGTACCCGTGGTGTTTTATTAATGTGATTTTGCAATAGCAAGTTGAAATCCTGTCGGAGTAGAGATTCTCTTCTAGATTTTGCCACTATAAAATCCTAGAAATTAGTCTACGTAACCAGCGAATCGATAATTTAGTGATAAAAGCGTTTGGGTGTTAACTATCACGTTTCGAGTTCGAGTCTCACTGCAGGTGGATAGTTGCGATAACTTACATACATCAAATTTGGGTTAATAGTCTAGAATGCATTCTTATCTATTGAGTTATAATTTATGAACACACTTAAATACAATTCTCATCGTCATTTTGCTTCATTCATTTTTTGCAATGAAATTAGAGAATTTACTGATCCAGTTGATTACTTACTTCACTCAAATGAATTCAATTGGACAAAATTTTACACTCGTGAATCAGTTACTAAAGCTTTGGATAAAGTTCATCTGGTCGCTTATCATGAACCTGTGGTAATTGTATTTAATTTTCGTTTCACACATATACCTTGTTATATTTTAATCATATTAATAGGTTTTCTCGAGTTTCCTTAACTTAAACAAGAATCTACAATGTTTGAGTTGCAAATGTTTAATGTATTATCAACATGTAATCAAATATTAATGCTGAAAATTAATGTTCAGCTTGAATTTATTATGGTTATTGCTTCCGATTGAAAATTGCTGGGTGGGGGGGGCTTTTTATAGTTTATGTAAGTATAACATGTACTTTACACTTTTTTAATGCTTCTGTGAAGCTAGCACGAACCTGTATCTACAGTTAATCTTTGCGGTAAACCGTTACAAGTCGTCGAAAAGTTCGTATGAGTGCTGATGGTTGCGTGGAAGATTATATCGGTCTGCGCACAATGGAAACTATATTCGCCTATAGCAAATCTTGGTCGTTTTCGAGGCTGTTGTAGTATGCATATGTTTTTTACAAGTCGGGTGTTTAATGCATTGATGATAGCAATTTTACTGCATGCAGCGGTAAATTCGTGCTAGTAATGCTGAAATTCACCAAGTTATGTTCTAGCTTAGTTACAACATTGTTGCTGATGTCCCAATCTTTAGCTATATTGATTCTGATGGCCTAGTCATGCTGTGCGAATGTTACCCCAGTGGCTTTCACATTATTTATTACTTGCTGCTGGCGCAGGACTGGATGGGATTGACACCTCTCGGTCCATCACAACTCCTTGATTAGGCTTCTGAAGATCATATAACTTACTGGCTTAAGACGTTATTAAATATTGCTTTGAATAAGAACAAGTAGCAATTATCTTATGGTTTTCGTTTACTCTCTTCTGAAATGAGGGGAACTATTAACTAAATGCAGTCCTTATTGGTTGTATTTTGTTACTTAGCTGTATCTCTTACTATATGATTTTCTTGTTCTCGTCAAATCTTACCACTTTAATTAGGGCATGAATTCACTACGTGTTCGCTTTTCCCGTTCAGTCTCATTTTTGCCAAATAATTTGCGTTGTGTATATCACTGGTACAGCAGTCTGTTCTTCGAATTGTGATTAGAGCCTGACCTAACCTATAAAGGTTTGAATATTTAGAATACTCAGTGTATACTTTCACTTCCATAATGAGTTTGTCAATCGAAACTGTACTGGCTACTGAGTTATTTTACTGTAACATAATTTATTTCTTTTAATATGAAGTCGACATATATATTTTTCTTATCTTCTTAAAATGTTATTTCGTAGGATTTGTTTGGCCTATTAACTATCAAAGGTTTAAGTGCTGGATATGGAATCGGCAGCTGTAATTGGATTATTACATCGAGTACGGAAAAAGTGAGTTTTAGACTATTTACATTATTAATTGACACTTGTTTTCCTATTAGTTCAGTTAACCAGTGTGTACTTTGTTTTTAAGTGAGAAATAGGATATATTTGTATATTTTTACTATTTCACAAATTGTATTAGGTCGTTTATTATCATAGTCAACTTATACATGAATAATGAAACATTTACAACCATCTTGCATAGATTTTTCAGGATGAATATTATGTATTGGCTCTGTTTGTGGAGTTCCACACTCGGACGAAACCACTCTCCAATACTGTCTAGTTCTTAATGGTATCCAGCTGATATCAATCTGTGACGAGTACTATCAACTAAACTTAATATTTATCTCAATAAAGCCACCTCAATTCTATTTTATGTAAATCATCAACATGTTTGTGCATGGGCTGGAGTACTTTCCGTACGCCTAAACTTAATCAAGCTTTCTTAGAATGCTATTCTGTGAACCTTTAACTTAATGGACTAATCCACATGACAGTGGAGAGACGTCAGGTGATACATTCCTATGGTGGTATATGGTCATATTAAGTTCATACGCCATATATTTCACTAAGATCATATAGCCCCTGTGTCTCATTGGTTTAAGATCATGGTTTTCTAACTCTCCTTGGTGCATCATGCTTATCAAGTAATACTGTTTAAACACAAGATGTTTGCTTTTCACCCCCTTCCTTATCTATGTCCACCGTTATTTAATTTATAAATACAAATGCTCATATCCGAGGTAAAAGCGAGCATGCAGCAACTTCGAAAAAATTATCACATAATATGTAGTATGTGGAAATGGTTTCTATTTCGAACTGCCATCAGCAGGAAAAACATTATAGATCAAGTAATATCACTGAGTAGCTACCACTTAGTGGTTTTATCTGATACTTCTCAGCAAAATACACTGGCAAATCTTTACAAACCTTTCAGGGGATTTAGTGTGGATTAATTTTATTTGTATTTGGTGTTTAACACGGACTTACCTTGTTCGGAATACTACTGAAAACTTGGGAGCATACCCTTTTATGAAACTTCTTGACAGTGTGGACCCAGCTGAGATGGACTGACGACTAATATCATTTATAAATTAAGCTAGTCCTCTCAAAACTTCATCTAAACTATAATGGACACAAATTCATCAATATGACATTGGTTCCTGAAGTTCCAGTGGAGTTCAGATATTTGTGAGTTGGGACTATCGTCACTAGTGGCACACAACGATCATCGCGTAATATTATGAATCTATTGTAATTAGAAATAATTGCCATTTAATTCTAACAGACAAACAGACAGTTACAACGTAGAACTTGGTACATGCGTACGTCAGTTCAAGTTGCCATGCCTCAATTAGCAGATAGAGATTAAATTGTCGAATCAAATCCCAGAGTGGGGAAGGTAGTAGCAAAGTTAGTATTCATGGAAGGGAATAGAGACCGAGAACATTTAAGAAAATATGATTCAGTAAAGAGAAAATTATGATAAGTTCAGAAACATAAAATTTGGAGGAAGACAAGGAGTGGATGCACCTGCACCATTGCCAACGATTTTGAGCCATATCGCCCAAAGTCTCTAACCATTTATTACGAGCGTCACGCGGACCCCAACCAGGTAGTCTGCACCTATTAACATGGCTCAGCCCAATTGTCAATGACTTCATGGACTGGTGCCATGTTTTAGTTTGGCCGCCCCTAGCTTTCTTCCACCCTACACCTACACCAGACAGCATTGCTCGTCGAGGTAGGTGGTGGTCAGGCATACGTAACACATGTCCTAACCACCTTAGCTGATGAATATTTACTACTTCATCAATAGACTTACCGTATCTACCTAGTACTCTATTCCTAACCCACGTATTACTTACTCGGTGGTCCCAGAAAACACGAGCAATGCTTCGAAGACATCTATGATCGAATACCAGGAGCCTACGAATATCCTCTATCCTTAATGGCCATGTTTCACATCCATAAAGTAAGACGGACCGAACTACTGCGCAGTAAACGCGTCCTTTGGTCAGTAGTCGGAGGTCTCGCCTATGCCACAGATGACGCAAATTCCCAAACGCTGACCGGGCCTTATGTATACGCGCAGAGACTTCAGCAGACACCAGACCGTCAGGACTGATGAGGCTGCCAATATATGTGGAGCGGTCAACACATTCAACTGCCTCACTCCCTATCACTAACTTCAGTGTTGAATCAAGCCAATCCTGAAGTAACATTTTACATTTGGGTGGAGAAAATCGCATCCCAAACATCCTTACATTCTTGTTTAAGGTAGTCAGAAGATTCTGCATTTTATCAGCATCTTCGCCTAAGAGAACTATATCATCTGCATATTCTAAGTCAGCTAGTTTATCACCTGGAAGGAGGTCAACCCCGCCGAAGTCAGACGATGAAAATGTCAACTCTAAAAGTATATCAATGATAGAATTAAATAAAAATGGGGAAAGCGGACAACCTTGACGAACACGACTGGAGGTAATCAGTTCTGATGACAATCTGCCATAAGCTCTCACTCGACATGTGGTGTTCAAGTAGAGAGCTTGTATAAAGTTAATGTACTTCTGTGGTACACCTTTCATTGACAGACATTGCCATATAACCTTACGATCGATAGAGTCAAATGCCGCCTTAAGGTCAAGGAATACAACTATTGTTGGGCGTCTAAAAGTGTGTCTATGTTCCAGAACCTGCCGAAGTGTGAATATTTGGTCTATACAGCCACATCCAGGTCTGAAACCACCTTGGTTCTCTCTAGTCTGCTCTTCACGAGCTTTAGTTAGGCGTCGAAGTATGATTGAAGCTAATATTTTGGACACTATATTAGTTAAGCTGATTCCTCGGTAATTGTCACAGGAGGACTTCTGTCCTTTCTTATAGATTGGAACAATTAGTGTTTGAGACCAGTCGGGTGGGATTACGCCCAATTCCCAGATTCTAGCCAGGATCCCGGTTAATCTCGCTGCTAAAACTGGACCACCATCCCTAAATATCTGAGGGGTCAACCCATCGGGTCCTGCTGCTCTACCTCGCTTTAGGTTCCCTATAGCCTTCTCAACCTCACTAAGACTTGGGGGACCAGTATTAACTTGCCATTCAGATTGCTTGGGAATGGTGGGCAACTGGGATCACGCCGAGGGCCAATTGAACTGTTCCCTAAAGTGTTCTGTCCATCGGTCCAACCTTCTGGATTGACAGTGAATAATGCTCCCATCTTTTTCTGCGATAGTTTCACTTACAGTTGGATTTTTGATGTCCGTTTCCTTGATAAGTCTGAACAGTTGCCTACTGTTACCTATTGCCGCTGCCTTTTCCATCTCTTTAGCTTTCGCCACCCACCACTGCTCACGATCATTTCGTAAGCTTCTAACCAGTTTGCGTTTAAGTTGCCTTCGCTCCTCATCGTATTTAGAACTAGACGGGATGTGTTGCCAAACATCTATCAGTTCAGTAGACGCAGCTGAAATCCACTGAGTTTTCCTAACTTTTTGGTTTAGTTTACTAGTAGATATCACTGCTGTTTCAACAGCTTTTTGGATATCATTTCAAGCTGACTCGGGGTGGGTATCGTTTATACAGTTGACTAATTGGTTTTTAAGTTGTTCCTGAAATATATTCTTGACTTTTTCATCAATAAGTTGGACTCTTATGGGGATCTTTGCCGTAGGTCTTTTACGTCCAGTGAGACGCAGACTAATACGCGCTCGTATTAAAGCGTGGTCTGAGTCTAAACATGTGCTCCAAAATGAGCGGCAGTCTTCTATCGAGCCTCTCCAACGGTGACTGATAGCAATGTGGTCTATTTGAGTCCAACGTTGAGTTGACTGTGGAGGCAACTTATGTCAACCTATGTCTTTCTTTATGTTTAAAGTTAGTGCTTGCGAGAAATAGACGATTATCTGAGCACAGTTGTAATAAACGGTCGCCATTATCTGTTCGTTGGGCCTCGACACCATAGGATCCACCTAGGTGTCTTTCGGTTTCGTCTAATCTACCTACTTGGGCATTAAAGTCACCAGCCATAATCACTACATCAGTACGCTTAGCTTTACGAAGGAGGTCTGAAAGCTTTCTGTAAAATTCATCTTTTACTTCATCTGAGCTGCAATCAGTGGGAGCGTAGGCAGAGACAACAAAGAGACAACGGCGTGTGTCCCTATCTTTCCGAGTTCTTACCGTCCCGTTTGGACGGACAGCGCATAACCGACTGTCTATGGGAATCCAGTCAAGGAAAGCCTGTTCAGCTTTTGAACTTAGTGCTATACCTACACCAGCAAGGCCTCGAGTGGTAACGGTGGGGTCTCCGGAAACACGAAGGGTGAACCGGACCGGTTCTTTGTTTTTACAAGGTGAGGTCAGGCGAATGATTGTACTTGGATCCTGTATACGCGTTTAAGAGACACAGCAGACATCGATGGAACGAGAATCAAGGGTCATGGCTAGGGAGGCCTGTTGTCCTATTTGGCCTAAGGTTCGAACGTTAAAAGCTCCGATATGTAGTTTAGTGCGAGGTTTCAGGAGACCAGGAATAACGTTTTGTGAACTCAAACCATTAGCATTAGAGGTGTGAGGTGATAAGGTTAGGCTTGTCGGGTTAATCGTGGGAATAAGGGAGTTATTGAGAGTTGAGGGTGGGATTTGACCTCGAGCAAAATGATCGCTTGTGCTGTTAGAGGTATGAGGGCGGTTATAACTTCCCGGTTGCCCACACAGTGGAAGGGTCATTCTTGATGAACCTGAATGAGAAAGAGGATTAGAAGAGGTCGTGATGACCTGAGAGTGTGACCGCAATGTCCAGGGGACAGCTGTTTGAGGTCGGTCGAGTATATTAATTGTTGCTCCGGTTGTCAGAAGGTGGGGGCATCGGCCTCATGGCTTCCGAAGGAACTCGGCTTTCACCATGAAGCGTCATGTTAGTCCTTCCAATTCCCAGGGCAGAGTTAGAATGGTTATATAGGTTTTTACTCGTGAACTGTTTTTTAGCATGATAGTTGTTTTACGGGATGGGACGGGCAGCAACCCTGTGGGGGCTACAGGCGGAGTTTTAATTCTAACCTAATAATCCTAATGATTAAACGTTACATATGAGGCCTGCAAATCCTGGATTAAGGTTCTTGTTGGGATCGTAGATACGTACTTTCGACGTATCCTATAATAAAACGAAATAACTACGCAGTACTCCTTGGCTTTCAATTGTATTCCAACTGAGATCAATCCATACAAATAAAACTTCCAAAGATAATACTAATTATTTCAAATTAAGTAGGCTAGAGAGCATTCTAAATGAATTTTTAGAAAAATAAGCCTGTCACTAATTCGATAAGAATGAAAATAGCTACGTAGTTCAGTGATTTAAATACTCGATTAGCCAACTATTTGTTTGGGATGTAAATTCGTCAACTGAGTAAATCAAGTGTTATTATTCGTACTTATGCATCACTCGCGACGTCGTACCTTATTGGTACTCATCGCCTCATTGACTGTGTAAGTCTTAAATCTCTCATACCTCTCCACAAACCTAAGCATGAACGAAGATTTCATGTTTACAGATAATAGCTTGCTTGTATTATCAGATACTGGTCAGTTATTCATAGCTTTTTGTAGTCTTTCATGTGTTAGTTCTGTTACTACTGACTATTGAAATCCATGTGGTAGGTGCTGTTTTTTTCCTTTTGTAACTACTTAATGTTATGGGTAAATAAAAGATGGGATGGTGGTGATCATACGCAAGATAGTCGAAACTAACGAGAAGTAAAAAATTACGGACTATGGGATGCAGTTCAGTGGCTAAATGCAACCAACAAGAACTTTATTTAGTCAATAATTCATCTCATTTCAGAAGAGAGTAAAATAAAATAACTAAAGAATTACCACTTGTTTTTATTCTGAGCATTATCTAACAACGTTCAAAGCTAGTAAGTTATACAATCTTCAGAATCTTAACCAAGGAGTTGTGATGAGCCAGCAGAACTGACAGCTTTCTTTCACTTCATAACACTACGTCATAAACGGATAATTTATTTCAACTTTTCCTACTCTGTCCCAACGTCGGCAGCAAATACTGCATGGTGTGGAACCCTTTAAGATGACATTCGTACATCATCACGAAGCTACTGAAGCCAATATTTTAAGGTGATGATACGGACTGAATTATCATCACGAGGTCAGAACATTTTCAAATCCTACATTGTTAACAATATTATCACTTAATATCCACATTGCAGATACACTAACTTTCCAACTACTCCTTATAGAGTGATAGATGGCAGAGACTGCTGCTAGTTTTGCAGTAGAGCTTTGTAATTAGGTGTATAATACACTCTGCATTTAGTGAGATTAATTTTTAACTGATTAAATGCAGTGTAGACGTCTTGTATATCATCAAATATCTGCATATTCAAGGTCGAAAAATTCTTTTTCCAGGTTTCAGATCCATATTAATCGTACACCCTTTGCTGATCATATCCAAACATCTGACATCCAGATTGGCTTTGTATTTTTGTCTTGTTATTGTCTATTTATTGATACAAGCAATTTTTCGGCGTCATTTTCATTGAGTACTGTGCTGTCTCTTTTTCCATAGGTAGCTTATATCTCGCATACATCGTTGTTATACTCTCATGTCTTGGTAAGTTAATAATAATGGTGTTTTCTTGTTCAATTTCTTGTTATATGAATGTCTAACGATTGAGGTTGAGTGCAAGAAACTACAACAACTATATTAAGTAATATATTTGTACAATTTCATTGTGTAGAAAATTTTAATTTTCTAAAGTTTTACGGCTTTAATTTAATTCACTTCTTCATAGAATAAATAACTGAATTAAGTTAACATGAATTCAGATTGATATTAAGTTTAATTGATCAAGTTCATCACAGATTGATGTTAACAGGGTACTATTGAAAACCAGTGAGCACTGGATAGCTGTTTCGTCCTAGTATGAGATATATCAGCATTGCATACCCTAGATTCCGCCTCATGGTCTACAGGTTGACGAACACCTAACCGTCTGCATCACTAAGCGAGCTGATGTCCATTCGGGGAATTCCTACACTCATCAATTTGTGATATAGCTTGACGATCATTCATTATCATATTCACAAATTGAGTGAGAATTTTACCATTGGATGCCGGCCCACTTTTGCGAAGGGTCAGGCGTTCGCTAACCTAAAGCCCGTGAATGTCATATATGTGTCAGTTTATATGAAAAATTGTAGTGGAACAAGCAGATGAAAAAAATATTGGTAATGTGAAAGTGTAGAGTTAATTTGTTAATGTGTTTCTAGTGTGAGATTGATTGTATAAGTTAGATGTGTGATTGCTTAAGTTGGATTATAATTGGCAAGTGGAATTCATGACACGCGTTTTGTCTTATTTGGAACTCGTCATCTGGATGTACCTGCATTCCAATATTGATGTTCACGGTGGGATTCGAACTCAGTCCGTTCTGTGTCGAACGCCAATGCGTTCACCACTAGAATACTGAGTTCAAACAGTTGCACTTGTGCAACAGGCACATATGTATTAAGATGAACTTGTATATTCCCGTTGATTTTCTTTGAACTAAAGCTGGTCAGTCTCTGTTGCTATATCTGTATTCTGAGCGGATTGCCTAGACATAGTGATAAGTCATAATTATTGTTCAAGTTGGATTGTGACTGGCAAACGGAATCCAGGACATGCGTTTCCTCCCTTTTAAACTGAGTTCGAACCCCGGCGTGAACATCAGCATCGGGATGACGGTACATCCAGCCGATAAGTCCCAAATAAGACAAAACGCGCGTCCTAGATTCTGTTAAGTATGTCTAGAGATGCTCTTCCTTCATTTAAATACAAAATATAACTTTAAGTCTGCTTCACGTTTTCATCTGAAATAGCGACAGTAAGTCAAGTAGTTGCGCATGTCGACACTTATGTTATCTTGGGAGTCACGTCAGCCTTGATGGAAAGATTCAAAAGTCCCGCTTTGATTATTCAACGCTACATCATTTTTAATGTTGATGCTATGTCCGTCTGTCAAATCATGAGTATACTCTTCAATAATAATAATAATAATTCCGTCCGTTTTACTTTATGTGTATGTAACATAGTCTTTAAAAATGGAAAATATTATTAAGTTACTAATTAAAATTTAATCCTAAGTATCTTTGGGGCATTGTTCATTATTTTTGAACGTCGATTACTCAATACAGGTTATTAAGGAATAATAGTGTATTACTTGATATGGTTGTAGATTTTTGCTGACTAACGTGTTTGGATATGTATTACGTATATTCAACGACTGCCTGCCTTGACGTGAGACGTTGGCTGATGTAGGAGTAGGACGGAAGAAAGATAAGGACGGCTAAATCAAAATGTGATACCAGTCCATGAAGTCCATGATTGTTAGTGTGAGTTGTTGATAGATGTAGACTGTCTAGTTAAAGGTATCGCGTGATAATTTCGATCAGTAACTAGAGACCTTAGATGGAATGGCTATATACTTTCCTTTTGTTTATCTGTATTATAGTGTTCATGCTTTTAATTCAGTTTAGTTGTAGTCATGTGTTATGGTGGCTTTAGATATTTTACAGTATTTCCGAGGCTTTGCGTTTTTGGCTAACTGATAACGAAGTTAGTGTAACTCGCTAATTACATATTGTTGCACTTGATCTTGAGCCAAATTCTATGTAGGATTTGGTGATACCATTAAATAGCTGCTGGAATCACAGTCGGTGGAGCGGAACTTGAACTTAGAGTTCTGATTCACTGGTTAAGGCTTCCATCAGACTTTCAGCCATTAAATAGCAGCTTCGAAACACTACTCTACCTAATTTAGTTTGGATGGATAACCGGGTTGTCACTAACTCTATCCATTATTCAAAGTCACTAATCTGTATCGGGTATATCTGCTAATAATAACTAATATTACTCTTATTTTAGTATCATTAATATTTTTATTGTGTTATTTTATAGCCATTCGATGATAGCGCATTTGAAGATACTGATATTTTAATTATTGGTACTGTCAACTTGTATGCTAGTAGTCATTTGGAGAAAACTGTCGAGGAATTTTGTCATATCGTCGGTAACTTTCTTTTGTTGACATTCGTCATTGATTTCTTGAGATGTAATTTATTAGAGCTTGTTTAATTTTATGTCAGGAATTGACATGTGTTGAACTACTACTGATGAACAGGAAGCACTGTACATCTTTTTAGTCTTATTATAAGCAGTACACACTCTGTATTCTCAGTGGGGATCGAGTTCAGTATTTTCAGGCTTTGCGGCGATCTCTTAATCTTTAGACCATTGTGCTAGTATCCAAATATTGACACTTCTAACTTCAGCTAACTCACGGTATACTGTTGAAACTCAACGATTAAGTGTTGTGAAGATTGTTGAATTCGAATTTCATATCAATATGGGTAAACTAGTGACTAACTTTACATTCGCTTAGGAACTCGTAACGATAAAGACACGCTAATGTACCTTTATCGTTTCTGCTTATACCTTCATTGACGTCAACCTTCAGAAAGTAAAATATGACTTCTACAGAAAGTTCACTGAACTGAGAGCTAGACGCTTGGATGTAGTAATCAAATCTGATCTTAATATTCAAGCTGGTAAGCTAAGGTAAGCAGCAAAACGCTTAGGTGAATTCTTTGGGGTTCCACTTCAACGTATGAATACTAGAGAACATCCCTGATCGTTTGTCTGTTGTAAGCACAGACTTCCAGCATGCCACGTGACTAGTCTCCAGTATACAAATAACGATTGCAACAAATAAACCATATCAACATCAGCCATAATTAGACAAGCTCAATCAGACGTCGCTACTTGATATGGTCAGTTTGTGATATATTCCTTAAGTCTTTTCTCGTTCTTTTTTATGCATGATAAAACAGTGCAAACTTTAGCTCGTGGTGGAAATGTCCTTGTGCCGTCAAATCCAACCGGTATCATTTTCGATTTACTTGAAACAGCTATCCATGCAAAAGACAATTTTAATGGTACACTCCTACCATTATTTACGCATAATCATTCGTCTGGAGGTATTAGCGATCGGATTCAAAATATTACTTCTCGCAATACTATTACTACCACATCAATCGGAACAATAAATAATCATTCAGTACAAAAACCTACTTCCATCCCATTTACGTCTGTAGAGATAGATTTAACAAGTAACTGTACTTCATCTACAACGATAACCACAACAACAACAACTCAAACATTACCAACAGGTGGGTCATCATCATCTGGTCTTGTGGCACGTTCTCCTGTTCTCTTCATTTCCAATCAAGTTCATGTCAGTTTAGCCTATTCTAATGCTTATGGTGAGTGGCTGAATGCTGTTAAAGAAGGTGTTTTATATACAGCTGATGCACCATTTCCTTTTCAATCTGTAAGTTGAAATTATAATTAATGTATTTTTTTTGAGGCTGTAGTGAAACGTTACGAACTTTCCGTTTTTATTGCCTAAGGTACTGTGTTCGAGTATCAGTGTACACGCCAATGTAGGGATGCAAGTACATACAACTGGGTCGAGTTTTAAATAGGACGAAGCATACAGTTTATATTCAATTGATAATCACTATCTACATTTTTAAATTTAACGTGACAGAATGGTAATATCAGAGTAACCCAACTAATATATCTCATACACCAACAATAACTTGAATATTTACACATATATTCAGTGTTTTCGTTAATACAGGAAGTCGAAGTTTGTTCTGATCTTAACTTATAAAGCGTTGTTTTGTTCATCGAGCTGTTTTCTTAAGCAGTTCTCACCATTCCGTTGAATCTAATAAAAGTCTCACCAGAATTGTAATATGGATTCACTGCTTATTTATATGTGTATCGTTCATAGTTCTACTGGTGTATGGTCGTGGACGTTGATGCATTAATCAAATACTCACCGTTCTTCAGGCTATGCAGCGTGGACATATTTACCAACGTCCGACAATAATAGTGTTCCCTGACTGAATAGTATTTCTGAATACTGTAGATAGAGAGGTTCTTTGAGAGGGTTTACCATCAAAATGTGCCTCAAAATATAGCAACCTTATGAAAGCTCTACTAGGATATAATGGGTTGGGTTTGAGTTTATGGAGCGCTGTCATCTGGATTGTCAACTTCAAGTAGTTCCCTTTATTGTTGCTTCTTATCTCCCCTTTGATTTTCTTTCATCATGGATATTCTTGACGTTGAACTTTCATCTAACTTTTAGAGAATCCATCTATCAGGAGGTTCACTTATCGACTTAGAACGTGTAGATGATATTGTCCTATTCAATTAATAACGCTGCATGCCTGCTTATATTGCGTTGTTTTTCCTCTACATACAAATTTTAATTTACGTCATTTCTGCATTATCGCTTAGGCTGCTCGTAAGGAATGAATTGATCAGATGCACTAATTACTTTACTTATTTCAGAACTTTCATTAACTCTTGTAAATCGGTATCTGATGAAATATCGACACAGATTTAGAAAGCTCTCTCGGATTTTACAAATCTTCTTTACTTTTGTTTCTTCAAGCAACCAGAGGATGAATATACTGCTTAGCAGTTCGCCTTGTATTATTTTTTGGTGCAGAATAGGTCACTAAAATGTTAGGTATACATAGTCATTTCGATGTTTGTCCATTCATATCTGAGAAGCATCACTAGTATATTCTGAAACGACAGAGTAAAAATTAGCGACACGGGAAAGTTATAGGAAAGGATGACGAATTGGTTTATGAAGTTGTAAATCTTTGTCAATTGGTTTGGGTATGTAGTTGTGTGTTCCCAACTGTCACCCACGTTGACACACGTTGTTTGGTGTGGTAGTAAGATATAGGAAAAGTAGTGGAGAAGTCAAAATCAAAAGTAGCATCAGTCCTCGGTGTCACTGACTGTTGGTGTGTGACGTGTTGTCAGGTGCAAACTATTTGGTTATGGTTGTTTGCTTGATAATTATGGCCACTGTTTGGGGACAGTGGGTGATAGGGTTGTAAATCGGTCAGTGTGGCGCAAGTGCATTCACTCATTATCTTATTCCGTATTCGGATAGATAGAATTATATTAAGATATTCGCAGTCTTCTGTTGGGAAGTTGAAATTTCGCCTATATTAGGGAATCATTTTGAAAGTAAGACTTAGGTTATCTGCAATTTTTGATGCCTTTTTCATATGTCATACTGGGCTGCATTGCACTGGAGTTTTAATGCGAAATAGTTGCAGATAGATTTGGACACATGCAATCAAATTTTTAATGATAATACATTTTAAGCTGTTGCACTTGTGTGTTACAGAATGGAGCTGTGCGAATATATCACTTCATTTCATTTGATACAAATTAGAACGGAAAAGTTTTGGGGTTCATAACGCTGTATTATCAAAATGTATTTCAAAGTTACTGAACAATAAGATACATGAGAAACCGTTAGTTTTTTTTGTTACGTACACTAACACTAATCATTTAGAATATGTACTAAGCAGTATAATCAAATTTGGGCTTTAGTGGGGATCCATGCATGCATCAAGATTCTCTCCAACTGTAATGAGTACTGAAAGTTTTTGTTTTGTATTTGTCACAAATTGACCCCTATTAGGTACTACTGAAAACCAGGGAGCACTAGGCAAGTGTTTCGTTCTATTGCAGGACTATTGTAGCTGTGTGCACCGTTGACCTCTTCAAGGATCGAAACTAGAGCCTTTGTACCTCACAGTGAGCGTTTAGTCAACATCGCCAATGGGCTTTTGAATCTCTACTTCAGTTGGTTTACGATACAAGGCGACGATTATGCAGTACCATTGGCATAGCTGTCTTTTTATAGCTTGTTTGGTGGTTAAGCGTTCTTTGCGTGACATGGCGGTTAATGGGTTCTGTTCTGAGTGAGGCCGTAGGTTGATACTGCTGCTGTGTCTTCCATACTTGGACGGAACAGCCATCTGGGTCTCTATGGCTTCTATTGTTATATAAACTGGATCCATTTTTAGCCGCAAACAATCCCATGACTCTTTAGAAGACTGAAATGTTTATATAAGAATATAAAGAAATAAGCCTCATTTTCACAGAAACATAAAACTTTCTAAGTCTTCCGAAGATTTTGTATATAAGGTGCTGTTTGTGTAAGTTGGAGGGGGATGGTGTGTAGTACGGTAGTTTGTGTTAAAAGGGGTTATTTTTACAGATCATGTATTCATGCCTATTGATTTGTTACTCTAACACATTTCTCATTATTCAGCTATTACGATCCGGCGAATTAGTCGCTTTGAAAAGTTTATACGATTGTTCATCTAGTAAGAAATTATCAGATTCATCAACTGGTAATGAATATTCAAGTCATAGTATAACATCACCACTCCTATTGGGTACTGGAAACTCAACTTCATCAGGTGGATATTTTGAAACGAGTGGCATAAATGCGGTCAATTCAGCTTCTGTCAATTCTAACAATTTAGTAGATTCTGCTATAATTGCTTTAAAGAGTTCTTCATTTTGTAATGCCGCTCATAATAATCATATTGGTAGCGGAGGGGTTTGGCCAAATTCACCATGTTTAATATTTGCGAGTCATCCAAGTCTTCGTTTTGGACCATCTGTACATCTTGCTCGAGTTTTGGCATATGGTGGTTTACGTTCAGGTGGTCGTACAAGTGGCCCTCCGCATAATTCAATTATTCTAATTGAATCCGGTGACTACGTACCGTCGTAAGTGAGAAAGAGAAAAACTATTTTGGTAATCTTTATTATTCA
Source organism: Schistosoma mekongi (assembly GCA_034768735.1). Classification (NCBI taxonomy): domain Eukaryota; kingdom Metazoa; phylum Platyhelminthes; class Trematoda; order Strigeidida; family Schistosomatidae; genus Schistosoma; species Schistosoma mekongi. The sequence continues at coordinate 8,708,370 of CM068311.1, forward strand.
TCACTTATGTTAAAGAGCGGTACGTAGTATTTCTTGTTTGTATTAAACTTGATCATAGATATACTATTTGAAATAATGCTTTTAACGTCTTACTTTTCCCAGAAATTAATATTTTCTTAGAAGGTTCATTTATCTACTTTGAATAAGCTATTTAGTTAATTGTGTATGGTGAAAACGTTACGTCTCTGGAATGTCTTGATTAACAAGAACGATGTTTTCATTTCGTTCCTAGACTATTTCTGTTTGGAAGTATTTATTTAAGGTTATTTTACATTATTGTTGGAATTATTGATGGGGATTGGGCTGTTCGTGTGCGTCGAATTCTCCATTTGAAATTCTCATCAGGGATTCAGAGGGTTTCTTTAGTTTTTGCCAGCCTGTGTCGTCTGTGACGCAGACTAAGTGTTTGTTTATCAACCAAAGGACGAGTACACTGAATCCTACTATGTGTGCTAACGGAAGTTAGATAATAAATCAGACAATTCGTGTACGGCGAGTCGACTTTATAAATCTCAGAACCTGGGATGTATTTGCGTCGTATGATGCTGCCTAACTCTATTAGTACAGCAACATGAGTGCAAAAGTACTGAGAGTTGTAGCATAGGTGGTAGTGAAAATGATTGTACATGGGGAATGGGATTCACAAAGAAAGTATTAGTTAGTTACACGACAGTAAGGTGTATAAGAATTGCAGAGCTAGGTATTTAACGGAAGAGCTAATACACTTGCGCCTTTACGAGCGATTCTGAGCTGTGATTCAAAATCTTTAACTACTAGTTACGACAATCGCTCAGTAACTCCAATCATATAGTCTAAATCCGCGTATATGATTGATATTAACCATTAACAACTTCATTGGCACCCCCTAGCTCACTTCCATTTTCCTACGCCAGCCAATATCATGCTTTTGACACAAACAGTGGTTGGTCATACTACATATCCCAGCCACTTCAGTCGTTAGTGATCTACAACCTGGTCTATTCATTCGCCATCTTCTCTTATTACCATGCATCTACTGTCAACATTGCTTACTCGATTGCTCTAATAAATACGATTAATATTTTGTTTATGCCAAATCACCGCCTACTTTGACGCGCTATATTAAATGAGATACAGGTGGAATCTAGGCCTTCATCGGATCGTAGGTGAACATTTTCGAAGTGTACCGCACTAAAAGAAAGAAATAACTGTCCAGCACCTAGTTTTATGTATTTGTTTAACCTTAAGTCACTCAGTGATATAGATTACAGCAGTTTTCATTTTGCAACATCTCGTTAAAATCAGTAAAATTTTACTCGTTTTTTGTATTTTGCTATTTTCCCGTTCTTTAATAGATTTGAGTGGAATTCAAAATCTCTATGTAGCTCTGAAGCACGTCTTCGACGATTAATTTCACCATTTCTTCAACCGGATAAATTATCTACTAATCAAACCTCATTTTCCCATATAGGTACACCATCTTTAACGATTAGTGATACAGCTACGGTTTATTGGTTACCGATGGAGGCACGAATAGGCGTACATGAAATAGATCATTTGGTAAAACGTTGCGGTGAACCACGTGTAGCTTTGATACTTCCACAAGAAGTTTATGATAAGCCATTCGATTTGGTAAGTTTCTTTGAAACTCTGCTAGTGTATCATGAAACGATTACTTTGAAATTTGTCGTGGGATACTAATGACAAATTAACCGATTGGGGGGGGATAGTGAGTATCTGTCCACTAAAGTAGTTTGGATGTATATTTCTTATGTTCTATTACCGTTCATTTTAAAGCGTGACACTGGTGTAGTAGTAGGTTGGAAAAGAAGTACAACCGGCCTAACTACCAGCCTATGAAATTGTTGACTGCCAGTGTGAAATGTGACAGTAGACGTAGACTATTTAGTTGAAGCCCTCGCAATTATCATAACCAGTTGTTGGAGATGTTTTATGACATATCTGATTTTTGATCTAAATGGTTCAGGTGCGTTTGTTTGTAAGTGACTGAGTGGTTAATTAATATATGTATCATTTGTGTATTAGTAGTCAGAAATTCTTTGATTCAATTGAAATGTATTGTTTTATCCATATCCTTTATTTATAGTCGAATATCACATCGAGGCCAGAACAGTTCACATCAAAAATTCACGGTATACCATATGGTCAACAACTGTGCATTAATCTACCCGATACACGCTTGGAACAAGTTCGCTTATCCACTAAATTAGTTAGTCACATTAAACCTGTCTACATAAATGTACAATCTAATCCATCGGTGGGAACTGTCAATTCAGTAGATACGAGTAACAATAATAGTGATAGCACAAATAAATCTAAGCAGAAATCACAAGTTAATTCTAGTCAGCCAAGGAATAAATCAGATATAAAGCGCAAGTTGTCTACTAATAATATTACTACTGCTACTACTACTACTACTACTACTACTACTACTACTACTGCTGTTGCATCCAACGCTGACGGGAATAAAGAATGTGAACTGAAAGCTCAACAGTCTGATGAAACAAGTCAAAGTAAACGTAAATGTATTGCCTTGGTGAATGGATTATTAACTACTAGGGATGGTAAGTGTATACGAGGTGTCGATATATGTTTCGATGTTGTACTCAGGTGGGGTTTCGATTATCCTGTAGATCGATAATAAATATTTCGATGCGTTGACCACTTAACTTACACTGAATTGTACTACCTATTCCCTAGTCGAAATACCCGTCTGCTAGCGAACGTATGAATATACTGCGTAACACTTCTCTGTGTATTAACTTGGATTTAAAAAAAAAAAAGAAATGAACGAGCTGTAGGTCTTTGATCAATGTAGGTGGCTTTGGTGCAAAGGTGCAAGCGTATCGTCGAACGCCAGATTACAGGATGATTTGGTCAGATACAATGTAGTATGAAAAGTTGGCAAGTTAGTTTATGAGGTTGAAAATGTTTAACGATTAACGTGGTTTGGACATGCAGTACATATACTCAATTACTGTCTGAAGCAACGCACGATGTCATCTGGTTGGTAGTACGATGTATGAATGGCGAGTGAAGAGATTAAACCTTCTGATTGGGTCTTCACATGGTAATAGCCACCAGTAATAGTTTTGTGAAAATGGGGAATGCTTGTATTTGGAGAGGAGGAGTTTTCAGAGCTGAATAATTCAACTGTAATATATCTATGTGTTCACATAACATAAGACTTGTAGTATATATGCATAGGTTCAAGTTACTACACCCCATTGGCACTGCAAATTGGACGCCTACTTAGTGAAAGTAGTGGTTACGTCCACGTTAGTAAGAAAATATAATACAGAGAGAAAGAATGTCTGCATGAAAAGGCAGAAAAGTGTGTACACCTGCACCTCCGCGATCTGTTTTGAGCCACGTCGCCCAGTGACTAGTCATCGGCTTCAACAAACGTTTGAACCTTAACCAAGTTGTTTATCAACCCAGTTCAGATCAGCAAGCAGTGACTTTTAGCCGATATTACATCTTAATTTGGTCATCTCTTGCATCATTCATGTTTGAATATCAGTTGGCATTTCGCGCCGATTTTGGCGATGATTCGTCATAAGTTATTACATATTCCAGCCACTTCAGCTGATAAAGGTTCACAACCTCACCGACTGATTAACTATCCTTTCTTAATATTTGTAGTTTAGCCTGATTATTACTTAATCTGTGGTCCCAACAAACGCAAGCGATTTCTCGTAGGCATATATATATTCAATTACCAGTAACCTAAAATGCCATAAGTGGTATAAGTTGGCAACGTCATACTACCGTTTTGAATCGGTGCCAAAATTTCACCAGACATTATTTCATCAGAGCTGATTAGACTTCCGAAGTAAGTAAAATTGTCGACGCACTGAACTACTTCGCTTGTTATCTTTAATCCAGGCATTGACACAGACCATTCTTAAAGCAGCAATTCACATTTAAAGGCGAGAAGTGCTGTCAATTATTCATCGTCTTTTTGGACGACGTAGTTAACGCATTCAAATTTCTCCTCAGCTGAAAAAGTAGCTTACTTTGTTAACCGGGTTGTCCAACGTTTATTCATAGCAATCTACTCTATAATATTACTTTTGCAAAAGGTAGCATGCGATCCAATTTTCTTTATTGGTTCGTTTAACTTTATTAGTAATGTGTATAATAGTCAATTTTTTGTTAGAATAAAATATCAAGCATCCAGCCAGTTCCGTACGTGTAACTAGGTACTTTACTACATTCGCCGTCTAACATACAATACCGTGACTAAATTGATAACAGTCTCGCACATAACATACAGTGAAATCATACCGAGAAATGAATAACCTCTTTAATCTCAAATGTGATGCGTCTCCTGCATGTTGTACGATTCTCATTTGCTAATCACATCTCATGTAGGTCAAACAGATCAGTTGTATGGATGTCAAAATTTCTTATTCAATAGGCTATAATTATCACTATGCTACATTGTCTTTCATAGGTTGTTAATAAATTACTATCTTCACCACTATCTACTTTTTATGTCTATGAATTCTTAAAGGAAAACATTGGTTAATTGGTAAACAAGAAAAGTTAGAACCAGATGTTATTCACCCTGTAAAAGATGTTGTTTCACGATCTATAAATTCAACTATAAATGACAATACTGTTTCTGCTACAACGATAACACCATCCACAACTACAATGAATTATCAATTTAAAGAGTATGTTCAAAAATTCAATATGTTAACTGCTGAAAATCGTGTATTAGTTAGCTGTTGTGATAGGTCAAGTAGAATTAATCCACATGAATTGATACAAAAGTTAACAGAACATGGTGTTACTGGTGCTTATGTTGCTGACTCATATACTGCACGTCAAGTGTATTCACGTTTCTCGGCTTATAATAATAATGATGAACTGGCGCATTCCATAGAAAACAAAGATATTATACTATTCGTAAGTTTTTTGAATCAGGATGTTTGCTGGTATTCACTGAATGCTTTTTTCAAATAATACTTTCCATTATTTGGTGTATTACCCTATCTTACGTTCATGTTTATTAATAAGCTAGATAATCAAGCTGTGGTTGTATGTTGTGGAGATTGCTGGATACCGACCTTATGGTCTAGTGGTTAAGCATCCACCGCAAACCCTGAAGGTTCTTGGTTTAATTCCCTGATGCATGCGTACTACTGAAAAGTTTCAAAAATAAGACAGCATCCGACTAATGCTAGTTTCTAGTTCTCAGTATCTGCATCCAGACTGACTAAGATTTCTGTACTCTAAATGGTGTGACAACGAAACTATCATAGTGGTACATCCGATTGTGGTCTTCTTAACGTCATCATTTTCAGCGCAACCTTACATAAGGATGGAATTATACTCCTGATAGATTGGTATTTCCCAACTTCACTGCTCAGTGTACCATTGACTTCGTTGTTGCGACAGATTGACCATTATTCGATCTGATGTAAATATGTCAGTTTAATTTGGGATAACTTATATTAACATAGTGTTTGAGGGAATCATTGAAATGAAATATACGGGTACAGTAGGGTATCAAGAGTGTATGTGTATTGTTTATTTATTCGAACACAAAATATGGTAAATTGGGCACCAAAGTATATGCGCTACATAAGTACATGAAGGAAATAGTAATTGAAGGCGATTGAAGAAAAAAAGTAGAATTTAATAAAACAGCAAGATAATTCCCATGCATGAAATACCTTGAATAGAAATGCGAACAAAATTTCAATCCTATTCAAAAAGTCGTCACACTCTTATGAAGGTTTTAACAGGAAACTGTAACTGGATAGCCACAAATTTTCATTGATTTTCACCAGAAAGTTAGGATGAACCATAAGATGCACGTCGTATACAGAATGAAAGCAGGCGCATCCACCTTTTAGTCCTGCATCGGCACTTGATATTTATTTAGCGGGAAATGCATGCTTAAATTACGCTTACTAGTTACACCAACCGAAGAGGTCATTAACCTTCACCGACTGAGATCGTTTGGACATGCGTTGGGCATGCCTGACCATCGGATACCTCGTCGCGCTATGTTGGCTTGGGTGGAAGTAGGATGAAGGAAGAGTAGGGGTGGCCAAACCAAAACATGGCATTAGTCCATGAAGTCCTTGACTATTGGTCTAAGTTATGTAGGTAGATGTAGATTACCTGGTTGGTGTCCGCGTGATAGTCGCAATAAATGACTGGAGACACTGGGAGATATGGCTCGGAATCGGTCACAGTGGCGCAAGTGTATTCACTCTTCAACCTCACCTAGATGTTCAATTTTATTATTGTTTGCTACACACCTTTACTTTACTCTCCCCCTCCTGTATTTTGTTATTGTGTTACCTCTCTAATCTCATAGTGCTAATGTGGTATATCACCTTCAAACTACGAGCGTATGTGCCCGGCTCTACGTTTCTGATGATGATGATGTTTACTAGTTGCGAACTGGATAGGCGGGCGTACGATTATGTCTAAGTACTGGAAACGTATGTGATAAGAGTTTGTTTAATTATATTAATCAAGAAGAACTGACAGTGAATGGAGATTTTCAGCATTATTAGCAGTATAGTATTATCTACAACTGGGTCTGTGCCAAATAACGTCATTAACTACAGAAATATTATTGTTACTATATATTGACATTTTTTACAGAATTCATGCGTTTACAGACTTGGTGATGGTGATATGTAGCTGTTACTTATACTAATACAAATAGTACATGGAACAGAAGTGCATAAATGAAGACAGAGTGTACAATAAATATGATGTGGGCACTTTTGATTTACATAAAATACTAACGTTTAAAGTTGACATTAAGCGGGTCCAAGGCATTATCTGATTGATGATAAGTAGTTTTTTTCTGGCAAGTACAGTGTTTATAAGGGTACAATAGTTCATTGGTGTCATTTACTCAGGGACGTCGCTGCGTTGTGTGTCCTCTATGTCCAACTAACTTCAGACATGCATTATCTCTCGGATCTGAAGATGTCTCTAAATGAAATGTTGAGGTTAGCTATTAATTCCTTTTGACTTTGAAACAAAATTATGCGAACATAGGATGTTCAACAACGATAGACCTAAGTTAGTTAATTATCTGAATAATTATCCGGGTTTAAAGTAAAAATCTCTTAAAGTTTTCGTATAGAGACTTAGAATACTCACGAAAAAAAATGGTTAAGATCAAAAAATGAAATGCGTGCACATGGCATCTGCCTCAATTATGTGTCGATTGAGATTCAAATTCAGTTTAACCTGCTAAAATCACGGAGTTTGAAGTGCATACCTTTTGATAATACTGTTGGTTTTCGACTTACCTCTATTATATTATTTCGTTTTTAATTCTTAGCCAAATCCAAATACAGTGATTTGTTTACATGAACACGGAAGCCATATTATATGCATGGATGAAAGTACACGTACTGCAATTAGAGACACTATATTGCTATTTGTACACCATTTGGATATTAATTCAGTTGTTTGATCACTGATGTGTGTGATACTTTTTGTAAATCGCTTATGTTTGTATATTTGAGTTGCTTGTCATTGATTTAACAACTGAGGTGTAGTGATGCTGATACGAATACACAAAGACAACTCTTAGGCACAATATTATTAAACCAGACTAGTAGAATACAGTCATCACTGTCCTAAAATTGGATATAGACAGTATTTACTAGACAGAGCAATGTTTATAACCATTTCGATGGCACTCCGTAGGGTTTTGAAAAATATTGCTACCTTACTGAAGAGTTATCAACTGTTCATAATGCATGATATCCACCTTACTCTAAATCCGTCATTACAAACAAGGTGTAGAGCTTGCAGTGCATTTTAAGTTCATTGAGATGTGGCAGTTAGAATCCAGTCTGATTTATTTCACTCATTGTCATAATGGAGTCACAAATGAAAGAATCGGATGAAAGCAATTCTTGTCATCCCTACTTTCCTACCATTTGACTTAAAACCCGAGTTTTTACAGATTGGACGAGACTTGTGAGTCACCTTGTCCGTCATTTATCACTCTTCGGAATAGTAGATCCCACAGGGGTCTTCATGCAAACACACCTCCGAAGCACTATGTTTCCTCGACTGAAAGCTTCAGTCGTTCTTCAACAATTCATTGTTACGCGGAACAAGGAAGTAACATTCCTTCGTGATGCATACAAAACAATCTGTAACGTATGTTTGAAACTGTGTTGTAGGACTTCATTGCTAAAGGAATCCGGTCGAGCTAAGTTTTTGTAAGCAACGTGCCTTACTTAAATAGTTAGTTTCATGGTTGTTATATTGTAAACTGTTTAAAATCCTAGCAACAATCCTTTAAGTCGCCTTGAAATCGCTGTTAGTTTACTCCACTAGAATTAAAGAATTTGGAAAATTAAGTAGTGAAATTAACGCAGATAGAAAAGATGCAAACAACAGGTCGAAGAATGAATTCCATCTTACCGAAAGATCCGGTACGTGTCTTGAAATGTGGGCATTATATAGCGACCATCTGAAGTTCATTCTTGGTCAATTTCTACTGATACAGAGAGGTATAGTACTCCGCTTTTGATTTAGCCGTATTGCTTAGTTATCACGCAATCTCTTCTTTCAGGATATTCATGAGAAATGTTCGTTAAGTTAAGATGCCATAACAATGACTGCAAAAGTGATAACAAAAGCACCTAAATGATGTAGCGGACGCATCCCACCAACCGATGATGTGAATACATTTGTTAGTAAAGGACAATATGAGTCATCTTCAAAAACGCTGATACTGAGAAAAATTTTCAACTAAGAGTTAATTCTATCAGGACTAGATTGGAGTACAAACAAGCTATCTATATGTGCGAAGTCTTTACAGTTAATGATAATTCCACTTGTTTGTCTGATTTTTAATTGAATTCTATGAAATGAACCCGAAAAACCAAAGTGCAGTTTGATGTGTTTGCGTTAGCGTTTATCCAGTCCTACATGGTGTTTGGCCAATAACCATTAGGCTTCTAACCATACTAGCATTGTCGTAAGGTTAGTTGATCAGGATATTCTTAAGTATCCTAAGAGGAATAACATTTTTGAGGAAGAACAGGTGTTATGACCTGGTGTTTAATGCCTTAGTCAACCATTATATTGTCGATGAATACTGAACTACCGCGAAAAATTGCATTTGTTCTTTTCATAGGCCTGATTATTTCTCTTGGTAAGGCCTCACATACGAACATTACAATGGAAACGGAAGGCTTTAAGAACAATCGTAAAGTAAGATTTCGGACTAAGAGCTTCATTAATGGTAAGAGGCTTCTTATGGTTACAAATGGTGCGTAGTCACAAAATCCCCTCAAAAGCTGTGTAAAAATAAGTTTTGGAACTGCAAGGATTTTGTGCCAGTTCACATGCATGGGCATGACGATATATAGCGACAAGCACCCAAAAGAGTAAACGCATAACATGGATAAATAGAAAAAAGTTCGTGATATGCGCGTTTTGCACATTAGAAATTCAAAATGAAGAAATAGCATTGTAACAGTCACTGCAGAAAGTGTCTTATGGTAGTATAATAATCAACCCTTTCGTCACTAGACGTAAATATTCAGCGTTATACTAGGTGGATAGTATCAGCGTCTGCTAAGAAGGAATTAAAGGGAAGGGAACAGTAAAACGAAGGCGCATAGATGATGGATATTACATAATTGCTTAAGTTTAAATAACTAAATTGTGTTATTTTTGCTATCTAGTGTAGTAACTTTCACTAAGTCGACTAACGCTGAAAAAAACTGAGGGATTTGAGAACTGCTAATTGTGAAAAATAAAAAGTAACAAGGTATTTATTCAAATAGCTAAGGAATTTTAGTGAGTAGTTATGGAGAAAAGTAATAAAATAAATAGGCAAGAGCATTGTGTGGTAGACGTTTTTGTTACTTATTAAGTAACAACATCATAGGTATCAGTTTAGCAGCCTGGTTACTGATATAGAAGGATGTCTCAATAGTCGGGTATAACCAGCAACATATTATGTGCACAGTTCAAGGTGGCTCACATAAAAGTAAACCATGAGTTATATCTGTTTGTTTACTCTAGTAACTTAAGGCATATCCGACATCCAAAAGAACTAGATAACTTATCGATCTGGAGCCAGAAATAGCAACTATCATTCAACCACATTAAATGGGGGGTTATGAAACTCAACAAAAGCTCTATTCCAGCGAATATAAAATCTAAACACAGAGCTTCATATGTAACTTGGGTATATGCTACAGCAAATGCCATGAATTTACTGAGGATGTGTCATCCATCATATCCAAGTCAAGATGATGAATTTACTTTATTGAGCGATTTTTTCGCATAAAACAGTTTGCAGTCTCACTTTCTCATCTTCTTCTCCCCTATGGAGGACTATGCCACAACATAACCTAAGGAGTATGGCTCGAATACCGTATAAAGTAAAACTTAAACACCAATGACGAAATAACTTATATATGAAACTCTGCAGTCTATTATGGAAAAGGTTACCACTTTCTATCTGCCTCTGTAATGATTTACTAAAATTTGCACTCTTGATAAGCCTAATCTTTGTTACCAATGAGACTCACTAACTCTTGCCTGAACCATCTGAAAATCCAGGCATAATAAGTCATGGACCGCCTCAAATTTAGAGTACGTGTTCACAGCTCAGACCACAAGCCTGTATGCTATTAACGACTCAAGCTACTTTTCTTTCCTTACTAATTCAAGTAACTGTCATTTTGACATCCTACTTTTTTAGCCCTCTTTTATCTAAATATCAGTTTCCTCCAGTTATTTCATATATTTTTGCCCCATATATTTGTAATCTGCCAACTACAGTAGAATGACAGTTAATGTGAGAGTTATAAAACTGTGTACAGATTATCCATATTACGTGTTCTGTTAACGTTTGAACTATGAATTGTCACCATACATATATAATGGATTATAATAATGCTTAGTTCCGTTGAAGTATAATTCCTGTATTTTCATAAATCACCTAATGTTAACTTATCATATGCACAATGCAGTCAAGAAGCCAGATAACTACTGCGGAACAGCACTGAAGACCCGAAGTCGAACACTAAGAAGCCGTTAGTTAATATAACCTTTTCACAAGGATATTTTATATTGGATCCACAAGCAATATGACAAGTGCAAATTTTGAAGTTAGTAACAACGAATTTGGATGAATCATATTTAGACTGATAGTAAATTCAATAAACAAAAGCTTACAGACGTAGCCAGATGCTACCAACCTTTACACTGCGTCTAATCACGCGTTTATCATGCACACTAAGGCGAAATATATGTAAAATATTTTTATTAAAAGTTACATCTATGCTACAGATTCATCACTTCTTTTGAAAATGTCCAAATCTTGATTGGCCTTTTTATAACACATTAATTCTTGAAGATTAGTAAGGAACACCATCTTTTATTAATTCCTGTTAAATAATAATCGATTTGGTTGATTGGACACTGAAACAATTCGTTTGTATTGATAAAAGCTCTAATTGTCAGTTTATCTAATTCCACTACTATTTTGAATGAGCTGTCACAAGTAAGAATGGATGAATCAACTGTTTGTCAATCTGAATCTGAAAAAGTGAAAATACTAGAATCAAATCTCAGGACAAAGCATAGATACAAGTCTCGTCAGGTAACTGTGGAAGTAAAATTGCGTTTAATTCGCTAATACGTAGTCTGCAGACTTGCCAGAAATGGAGGAAGCACATTTTGATATAACTAAACCAAGTACTGACAAAATTATTAGTCTAAAGCCACCTGTTGTCAAAAAAAGGAAAAAGTTACCGATGAAGTCGCACTCAAGTGATATGGAGGCTGAAGATATTAGAAGCGGTTAGTTCTTATATGTCTTTGTTACCTATTTATTGTTAAGCTTGAATTTATTAAAATGCTTGAAACTATATGTGTTTTATTCTTAAATTACAATCAAGTTCACATTTTGCTGGATTTCATAATATAATGTGAAGGTAGACATGACATATACGGACTTACTGTTGGTTACTAAATGCCCGTACAAGTGAGGGATTCATAAAATTATTTGAAAGAATCTAATATGATTCAAACAACCAGAAAATGAACTACAGAAGAAACTTTTCCTTGCCTGCCTAATTGCAAGGTATTTTTTTTAACCTAAACCAAATTAAATCGAACCTATTTGTATGTACTTCCTTAGTAAGATTCATAAAGTTATACCTTGAACTACACAAAGAACAAATTTATTATTTACAAATGATTCAGCCCCAGTTGCACCTCTTGTTTTTTTAAACATCATTAATCAATATAATTTTGTCTACCTACCAGGTTGGTTTATGTTACTAAAATATAACACTATCCTGCTTTTATGCATTTGTTTTTACGCATCTGTCCATTTCATTTTTAAACAGAGGTCTTGTTAAGGAATCGTTTTTGCTGGAGGCAGTCAGCTAATAGTTTGCCTGAATAGGTCGACAAACAATAAATGGTCAAAATGTGCAACCTTACTTTTCCCATCAGTACCGAAACCACAATTCGGTTTCTGATTGACTTACACCTGCTTTCTAGTCCATCTGAAATTAGGTTTAGAAATAAGATTTGTTGTATGAATCAAGAATGGCAACCAAATTTAGAATTTTTATTTTAAAATTAGACCTTATCTTGATGATCGCACCAACCTGTGTTCATTTTGTTACTTATCGGCTCAGGAGAACACCTAAATTCTCGTATATCTTCTGACTGCAAACTCATATACAATAAATGTATTACACATATAATAAGATATTACTGGCAGCGATCTAGGTAGAGATGTATTTAAAACTGTCTAGGATAAACAGATCACTTGAAACCAGACAATTCGGAAAATCTCGTTTGTTCAATCACATGCTAAACTTGCATGACTAAAAAGCAATGTACGATGGAGTTGTCATGCTCAGGGGTGGTTACGGCTTTTATGTTCTTCATGGGAATGTGGTTTGAGACTAGTGATCAGGTCTAAAAGCTTTTCTCAACGTTAAAGGTTGAAGTTAGGATTAGGGTTACAATCTCATTCATTTAGGAATAGTATTGATGACTGATAATATTGTTATTCGGGGGGGGGCAAGACTCACTGTACTATGCTTTTTCATGAATACATTCAATAATACAAGATTCGCAATGAGAACGATGTATACAATCAGGTACTTATGATTTTAGCTGTAATGCTTATCCTTCTACGGATAAATTTTCACCTTTGTCCTAAAGATTTTCATAGGTAAGACATAATTATAATTAGTTTTAACTAAGTATTTTATAAAATTGAACCAAATTTCCAAGTCAATTAATCCATTGGAGTTTTGCGATGTTAACGACATTATATAATAAGTCACATTTCGTAGTATGCGTCTTGTCTACCGATGTGAATACTTGGCATTGACCACCTGATGTGAAAAACGGATTATTACTTTGAGTTTATTTGATCTTTCATTTGGAACCATTTTTGAGATGGCGTTTAAGACAATTAATTCTACAGAAAAATTGTAAGACATGTTGACACAAAAATCATTATTTGGGATACTGAATGCTAATAGTGACGTTGATCAGCTAGAATAACTTATTTAACTTCCAGTGAAATATACGTCCAGTGTAATAATGTTAGAATTTAATGTATTTATACCAGCTTTGTGTATGTATCAGTTGCTCCAAAGGTTTGTTATATGAGCTAATTTGCCATTAAATCCTTCATTGTTTTACTTGTTGCTTTTTGCTTTAAAGTAATCATTTCGGTTAGTGCTTTAATTTACTTCTGTTTCCTCATTTTAGTACAGATTACAGGTATTCATGCTTATTCACATACATTATTCCCTAATTCATTATGTCATTTTTCAGCTTCAAAAGTTAATTTTGCTTAAAATAAATATAGGTATAATATTTGAATCATAATCATTCAATGATATAACACATGCAGTGTGACAATTTAATTGAAAAACTTATACAAGTAAAAATAAGTCTAGTGCTAAGTTATTATTTAATCAAATATGATGACGTAATGCTTTCTATTCACTTGCCATTGATGTTGTCTAGGCAATCAATTCCTAGTATTGTTTTCAGAATAATTGACTAGCCATTATGGTCTGATATACCAAGTATGAAGTGTAGTTGAACATATGAAACAAATTTCTTTACATACACGTATGTGAATTCATTTAGCTATTACTTATGTTTATATTACTTATACATCTTTAAAAGATATTTTATAAAGAACTATATAGTGGAGATTTATTTATTATTTTGCATAAACTATTTAATTTAGTCCATTCAGTTGAAATTAAACAATCATCAATTGATCGTGATCATTATAACAATATAAAAGAAGATAAAGTAAGTTCATATTACTTAAATTTACAAGTAGTTTATTAAACCTAATTAATAAACTAAATATTGTAGTTCCTATTTTAGGAATTACTATTTAGTATTTATATCAAGTCTCCAATACTTTCTTTAATTGAATCATAATGCTTTTAGGCAGAGCTTGTATCTTTTCGTTGACTATTCATGGACTGAAACTGGTCAGTCTCTGTTGCTATATGGGTATTCTGAGCGAATTGCTTTGATATAGCGGTAGTTCACAATCCAACTTTAACGTTACTTGCGAACAACGGCTATATCGAGGCAATCTCCTTAGGATGCACATAAAGCAACAGAGACTGACCAGTTTTAGTCCACAACTAATCAACTAGAAGGTACATGCTCTACTTAATTACATATATACCCGTTGCAAAAATGTAACTGTCTGGACTCAGTAACCTGATAGTGAACGCGTTGGTGTTGGGCACGAAAACTGGCTGGACATCAAGATGTTTATTTAGTGAACTTTACTTTCTCAACAAATTAACATCGAATATTAGTTTATAATTTAAAACTATTAAATGTGCATAAATTTTGTTTATATCCGCTGAACTTAGAAAGATAAAGTGATACAAAAGGAAGAGTTACCAATTTCAAATTTACCACCATCCTCACGAATAATGAAATATGGGCAATCGTCAAAACAATATGCAAAATCAAGAACTAGTTCTTCATTACCAGAAAGAATGCAACGTTTACGTAGAAGTGGAGGATTAGGTGATGTATCAACAAGTCCTGAAGTAAGTAAATTTCTATCATGATTAGTTTGTTAGTTAACGTTCTGCTAAAAACAAAATCGAATAATAATAGGTAATATATAAAGAAAGGATAATGAATATAAATTTCCTTAATCACTTTTGTTACATTTGATTTTCATGTTCTGAAGTCGACTAAGAATAACAGATGATAGTTACTAATAATCGTTTTGTTCAATAGTATGTTTAGTACAGTATGAATTTTTAGTATACACTATCACAACAGTTTACTCTTTCTCCATGTACACATCTGAAAAATTGTTATGACGAAGGAAAAGAGGGGGTTTTGGTTGATAGATGCAAATGCCAATGAAGTGTGCCTAGTTGATAATACGCAGCTGACTTAAGCCCACTCACCCGACCCCCCCCCCCAGGCCGATAATAGAAGAACCAAAATTGGGAATTAGAAAACGGAGAGAACTGATAATGTATTGTATTTTAATCATGCCTTTATATATACATAAAATCAAACCACACTGTAAACCGAACACAAATCTAACAATGATACAAAACAAAGGAAAATGTGGCAGTGAATGGGTACAACTTGTACACAACTAGGTAAGCGTAGTTCATAGCAAATAAGCAATGTACTGGGAGTAAATATACTAAACGAAAGGACCAGGCAAAGGGAACATAACATAACAAATAATGTTCTAAATCATAGTTCTCGAATATAGTCAATCTTCATTAGGTGCTCGGCATATCAAAATTGATACATTTATATACATATATGTAATGTCAACAAAAATAAGTGCTTGCTAATGTCTAAATTATGTAATCGCTTCACATAGTATATTAAACATGAAACCCTCTTTTGACGTTAACGAAATATGCGATGACCAAGATAAATAACATACAACGTAGTCTTAAGTATTGAATCTGCAATTTTTACATACATCGTGTGAATTCACAAGAGCATTTAGGTCTTTCTACAGGTCTAAAACTGAAATTGACTAATTAACATTTGGAGGAATTAAGTTGAAGACCATACAAACTAGACCATCGTTCAATGTTCTTTAGGAAACAATTCATTTCACAACAATCTAAAGAAGAAGAAACAGGCATACAAATGATAAGAACATTTGCATACTCGACAATGGTATTTTTCATAGAAGAGAGTAAGTCATTCAGGAAAAATGAGAAAAAACGGGTGGGGGGGAAGTATGTTATGACGTGAAGAAAGGAAGGTGGAGATGATTTGGTTGGTGGACGCGAACACGAATGAGATGCGTGCCTAGTTGAGAATGTGCGATTGACCTAAGCCCACTCGCCCTCCAGGCCGACAATAGGACAACCAGAATTGACAATAGGAAGACGGAGAGAGAGAGAACTGAGAACCCAGAACGTATTATACTTTAATCATGCCTTTATATACACATAAAATCAGACCATACAGTGAACCAATCAAGAATCTAACATTTGTATAGAACAAAGGGAAGTGTGGCGGTGAATGCCACAACGTAGGGAAGTGTGGCGGTGAATGCCACAACGTGTACACAATTAAGTAAGCATAATTCATAGTAAATAAATAATATATATTAAGAACAAATATACGAAACAATAGAACCAGGCAAGGTGAACGTAGCAGTCATAGAATTGAAATGTCAACACTGTCCACAGTTATAATAATTGAAATAATGTTCTAAAGCACAGTTCCCGAAGATAGCCAATCTTCATTAACTGCCTGGCATATAAAAGTATACCACCTTGAGGTATACGAACTTTTGTTAATTGATGAGTAGAGCAATCTCAGTTGTACAAAGTGTATTGTTCGCTTCTGGAAAAATGGGAATACATCCAGTTGATTATCCAGCTTTCTATGTTCATATTCTGCAATTTATTTAGTAATGCATGTAACCAGCCACCATGCTGTCTTCGTTAAGATGTAACTGGATTACTCACGATAGGTCGTAGACGTTTTATAAAGGCTCATATGTACTCAATCCAATTTGGAAACATGATTGAACAATTTAAATAAAACACAAGACGAAAAAGTAACTTGTTGAGGTATTTGGTTCAAAGTGGCAGCCCAAGATTTTAAACAGGAAATTTGGTCAACCTAATAACTGTGCGTTATTTTACTGACCAATAGATAGGAGGACAGTTTACTTGTTTGCATTCGTTACAGATTGATGTCGTTTGGGTTACATTGAACACAAAGGAGCACTGGTCAGTTATTTCGACTCACTATTTATTACACACTGATAGAAATGGGGACCTTACTATTGGACATGGACTGTAATGCTGCAAAACGTTAAGCATTTGCCAACCTGAAGCAATCTGTGATAAATTCAATCAACTAAACTTAACAACACTCTCTCAATTTAATACTGTTGTATATTAAAGTAAGCATAATTCATAGTAAATAAATAATATATATTAAGAACAAATATACGAAACAATAGAACCAGGCAAGGTGAACGTAGCAGTCATAGAATTGAAATGTCAACACTGTCCACAGTTATAATAATTGAAATAATGTTCTAAAGCACAGTTCCCGAAGATAGCCAATCTTCATTAACTGCCTGGCATATAAAAGTATACCACCTTGAGGTATACGAACTTTTGTTAATTGATGAGTAGAGCAATCTCAGTTGTACAAAGTGTATTGTTCGCTTCTGGAAAAATGGGAATACATCCAGTTGATTATCCAGCTTTCTATGTTCATATTCTGCAATTTATTTAGTAATGCATGTAACCAGCCACCATGCTGTCTTCGTTAAGATGTAACTGGATTACTCACGATAGGTCGTAGACGTTTTATAAAGGCTCATATGTACTCAATCCAATTTGGAAACATGATTGAACAATTTAAATAAAACACAAGACGAAAAAGTAACTTGTTGAGGTATTTGGTTCAAAGTGGCAGCCCAAGATTTTAAACAGGAAATTTGGTCAACCTAATAACTGTGCGTTATTTTACTGACCAATAGATAGGAGGACAGTTTACTTGTTTGCATTCGTTACAGATTGATGTCGTTTGGGTTACATTGAACACAAAGGAGCACTGGTCAGTTATTTCGACTCACTATTTATTACACACTGATAGAAATGGGGACCTTACTATTGGACATGGACTGTAATGCTGCAAAACGTTAAGCATTTGCCAACCTGAAGCAATCTGTGATAAATTCAATCAACTAAACTTAACAACACTCTCTCAATTTAATACTGTTGTATATTAAAGTAAGCATAATTCATAGTAAATAAATAATATATATTAAGAACAAATATACGAAACAATAGAACCAGGCAAGGTGAACGTAGCAGTCATAGAATTGAAATGTCAACACTGTCCACAGTTATAATAATTGAAATAATGTTCTAAAGCACAGTTCCCGAAGATAGCCAATCTTCATTAACTGCCTGGCATATAAAAGTATACCACCTTGAGGTATACGAACTTTTGTTAATTGATGAGTAGAGCAATCTCAGTTGTACAAAGTGTATTGTTCGCTTCTGGAAAAATGGGAATACATCCAGTTGATTATCCAGCTTTCTATGTTCATATTCTGCAATTTATTTAGTAATGCATGTAACCAGCCACCATGCTGTCTTCGTTAAGATGTAACTGGATTACTCACGATAGGTCGTAGACGTTTTATAAAGGCTCATATGTACTCAATCCAATTTGGAAACATGATTGAACAATTTAAATAAAACACAAGACGAAAAAGTAACTTGTTGAGGTATTTGGTTCAAAGTGGCAGCCCAAGATTTTAAACAGGAAATTTGGTCAACCTAATAACTGTGCGTTATTTTACTGACCAATAGATAGGAGGACAGTTTACTTGTTTGCATTCGTTACAGATTGATGTCGTTTGGGTTACATTGAACACAAAGGAGCACTGGTCAGTTATTTCGACTCACTATTTATTACACACTGATAGAAATGGGGACCTTACTATTGGACATGGACTGTAATGCTGCAAAACGTTAAGCATTTGCCAACCTGAAGCAATCTGTGATAAATTCAATCAACTAAACTTAACAACACTCTCTCAATTTAATACTGTTGTATATTAAAGTAAGGCCTGATGATGATCTAATTGATGAAACAATATTGTATTGCTTATACATGTTGTTTCTGATTCATATAATAGTAATATGTTGCTATTATGTTACACATACCCAAACATTGCCTACATTATTTGTGCTCGAATAGAAGTAGTTTTTGAAAGAATGTTACAAACCATGATATGATATCATTTTATGAAGTTGGCAACTTCTGATGTAATAGATATGGGTGCATACTTGCTTGATTAACAGTATGATAACATTCTAGTTAACCAGTTTTATATTACAATCTTATTCTTTGTTATAACATACTAGTCATACTTGACACTACTTTATTATGTTTGATATTACTACCAAGTTCATTTTATCCATCATTCTATATTAGTTAAGTTTTAGTGAATGGAAAGAGAAAGAAACTATGCATCAAATAATTGGCGATGAATTCTTCACAAAAGAATGGAATGATGATATATCGAAACCAAGAGAATCCACTTATGATTTCTTTTCAACTTCTGGTTCACAAAGTTTAACATGTATCAATAGTGAACAATCAACTATTGTAGATGAATTACAAATGAAATCAGTTAAAAATAAACGTTATAGAAGTCATTCAAAGAGAATAGGATCAAATATTGATGAACATTCAACTGAGGTGATAATTAATTCGTTGTATTTTAAGTTAAATAGATGATTTTGTTACTGTTATGCCGTTTGTGTTGGTTAGTTTGTTTCGTAGAACTTTTAATATTGTTCTGGATAACATCTGCGGAGTCTAGTTTAAGTAGTCATTCTACATGTATTTGGTTAGTGTGTTTTAAAGATTTTAATCCTAAATAGTTATCATCATATATCAGTTTGCTCTTGTTTGATTTCACTTACCTAACTTCAAGTATGTAACTGATTGTCGTCTTCTTAGATGGTTGTAGCCTTTTACATAAGTTAGTGAATGGATTGAAGACTATAGATCGAGTAAAACCTAAAAATACTAGCGATCAGATGAACTAAAAATCAATCAGCGTATTCACATGGACTCAATCTATCAATCTATGCAGAAAGTCAAGTGATCGAAATCAATTAAAACAAACTGACATATGATGATAACTATTCAGATTGAAACTCATCAAAGCATACTGACTAAATACTTATGGAATAGTCAAATATTCTCATTTGTATTCGAGGAAAACACTGAAGACATTGTCAAGAACTACAACTCAAAAGTCTAAATCTTACCAAACTGAAAAAGTAATTAATCTGAAGTAGAAAGTTCATTATTGAAGTTGTTTTATTTAATTACTCCTGTGAAATCAAGTAGATCGGTTAATTATCAAACTATATTTTACAGCTTTTTACAGTTTGCTTCGGCACAAGATAATACAAGTCACTGACATTAGAATTACCTGATAGATACATGACATTCAGCCTCAGTTTATTAATTCTTTGTAGTATAAAGGATTTGATTGAAATTTATTCTGCGATACGTAGATCCGAAATGTTCTATAGTTTCCAATGTATGTCTGTACTATAAGTTAAAGCTAATTGTATCATCGTGTAGATTTGTTATGGACTGAAGTTGATCACTGTTTTTTGCCATATATGCATCGCTATAGGAATGACACAATACAGTGTTAGATCACAAATATGAATTAAGTCTTATTTGGTTGGGAAATGAGATCCAACATTTGGATGTAGGTACATCTAGCTGATGAGTCCGAAATAGGACAAAACGCTCGTTTTTCACTCTACTTACTAGCCACATTCTAATTTATGCCACTGTTAATTGTTCTGAGCCAGTGATGATACTTTCGCAGTTCTTCAAGTTTCAGCATCATACAGTAGAATTTTGTTCTTGTTTCTATTAAAAATTCTGACGTTGCTGTTAGTTGACAGTTGTTTTAAGTGCCAGGATCTCTTCACCTGTAGAAATGCTGCCATCGTCTTGTCACTTTATATCTCCACATCAGCATCAGGTTTCCTTGTTTACTAATGATGCTGCCCGTTTATGTATTAGTTTCCAATTCCTCCGGAGCTTCTCCGTCACGTCGAGTTTGATTTGGTTGGTGCTCGTTGTGTTACACCTACGTATCTTGCTTTTTTACTTGCATGTTGAAACCTACCGTCACAGAAGCTACTTCTATACTGGCAGCCGTTACCTGCATTTGTTGTTGCATGTAAGATAGAAGAGATAGGTCTTTTGCATAGTCGAGGGCTTCCAGCTGCACCTAATTTGTCCAGTGTATTCTGTGTTTCCCCTGAGATGTTGAATTTTTCGTAATTCAGTCAACCACCAAAAGCACCAGAAGCATCATTCAAAGTGATACAGGTATTCGAATAACGTCTGTTAACTTAAGATATGTCAGATCCGTTGGTCAGGCACCACCAGCCATAACCTACTAAGTCAGGGAACAAATCACTCAGCTCCCGGCTGAGGAGGTAATCAGGGAAATTAGTTGAAGATATATAAGACACGTCATGAACGTCTCGAATCTGTATCATGGGAAAGGCCCAACCTTCTCAAAGCCAAGTGAAGAAAAAAAGGCCAAATAAACACATTGCGCCAAGAATTATGAGTCATATACGAAAAGAATGAATAGCCTTTGGGAAGAATTTGAATGAGGAGCCAAAGATAAAGTTAGTTGAGGAATCCTGATCGGTGGCCTATGCTTCACAAATTTGATAACAGGCGAATGAATGAGTGAAGTGATGGCAGTTTACTCTAGGTGATACAGCCTACTAGATAATGAACCAATATCTATACCATAGACAAGATTTTTTGTTGTTTGGAGGAAGGTATCATTTCATCTTATTTAAAAATTCAAATTTGTTGGAATAAATCAAAATTAGTAATTGGGCGTTGTCGAGACGGTTGGATGTTAACTTATCAAGACCAACTGGCTTGGATCAGTTAATCATCCATCACCATAAAACATTTTACAGCTGTTTTGTCATAGTATTGCACTTTTTAGCAGTGCACATCCACGACCCTACTAGATATAGAACCTAGGACGTACGGGCTCCGCGGCGAATGGATTGTAATCAGACCACTTAACCGGCTGAAAATGGTTGGTATTTTCGATTCCATCAATTCACAATATGTTTGCACCACCTTATCTCTTGTCGTCAGTGGGCAACTGCCTCTCACACGAGACATGGTTGAACTCTACTGGTCACGTTTCCTTACCAGGACGTCGTGAATTACCTAGAGAAATCGGTTACAAGCGAAATGATATTCGAAATAAAACTGAATAAATAAAAGGCAGATATGACAGGAAAACCAACGTAAAAGACGAATGATTTAATACTATTACTAACTACATCGTATTCCTTGATGTTTTCAACATATAGGACAAGGGTAACTGCTAAGTTTGCTTTGTAAGGGTAAGAGTTCATTCAAAACAAACTTCAATTCCAATAACAGGGTAACTAGTTTTTTTGTTACAAACATCTTATCATAATAGTATCAAAGAAGTATTTTGCGGCTCTATTGACAGGTGTATGCTGTATTTGGATCGTTCTAAAAAGGCTTAAAACGTACTCACGTCACTACAACAGCATCATGGGAAAATTTTATTGATTTATTAGAGCGTTACGTTATTGACATTTTCCCCCATGTTCTCTTCACCAATTATGATTATCTTATCATGAGTTATTAGTTGTATGAAGATCAAATCATTGATTGTTACTTACATAAACTTTGTAATCCCAATTAATGAATCGTAATACCTTTTATCCATATAATTTACTGTAACTTTGATTCTAGACACAACTCGTCAACTGGATACCCGTTTTGACAATTCCACTATTGGTAACTAGAGTAAAACTGGTACCTCTGATATATATGCTTATCCCTGAATTCCGTTATGGTGTTAAACCCCTTGAATTGTAACTATTCATTATTAACATTTAGATTAAATCAAAATGTTTCTATTTCAGATACCACATGAAAATCAACCATTACTTGAATTTGTTGAACGTACACAATATGATCTATTAATATTTGGTAGATCAACATACTTAACTAATGATGAAAGAATTAAATATGAATCAAAATTTTTATATAATCCACCAGATACTGAAAGTAAGTAAAGAAATGAACAAAGAAAATACTATTTAAAATTGATCACTAATGGTACCCTGACAACATCAATCTTTGATATATTCAATCAAATAAAATAACCAATCTTCACAAAAATAACCATCCTAATTGATCTATAAGAATGAGCTCATTAGTGACTAACTCCAGGAAGTTCCTGAAGCTCTAGTGAGAAGTCGTGACTGGTAGAGTTCAGACTTGTCGGAAGTGAGACAGTTATCACCAATGACAATGGATGATCGTCGCACCATATATTACAAATTGATGGAAGTGGGAATTCTACCATTGAATGACGACCCAGTGTTGCAGACAGTTAGGCGTTCGCCATCAATCTGAAGCTCCTGGTATGGAATCTGGGGTGCGCACTGCTGAGGAGTTCCACACTAGAACGAAACAGCTGTCCAGTACTCCCTGATTTTCAATGGTACCCTACCAACATCAATCTGTGATATATTCAATCAAATAAAATAAAAATAGTAATTGGATGTTTTAGAGACTACTTAATTAGATATCAGTAGCATAATTTAACTTGAATGAGATATTTGTTAGATGGTAATTTAATAAGTGAGTAGTTAAGTATTCATTACGTAACTTGAATATTTTTGATTTGATTCTATGATATGATCGTGAATTTACTCTGTGGAGGAGTTTCGTATATGGACGAAACAGTTGGTCAATCTCAGTTCTTACTTTTTAATTGTTACTTAATTCAGATTGATTGGTTATATCAATATGAACAATTTATCATGCTTTTAAGAATAATTTTATAATTCACTAATTATATTCCACAGTAGATTGGGTTGTTTTGTAGTTAGGATTATCTCATTAACTAATCTTAGTTTGGTAGTGGATTAGCCAGTATGTAAATTATTGATTCATCTCTTGGCAAGTTTCAAATCCACCAGACATGACTTTATTCTAGAACTTCAGGAACATCATGACGTTAGTCATAAATGAGAGGATTAATGTAATCAAATTGAGGTGGTTTTGTGGAGATAGGTATTACATTTTGCTATCTGAACTTGTCATAGATTGATGTTGGATGTGTATCACTGTAAACCAGGAAACACTGGACTTGTCAGAAAAAAAACATTTATCACTAATTACAATAGATAAACTTCCCGTTAGAATCCTATAAAGGTGTGAATTCTACTATGGGAGGGATCATTGGTGTAGGAGGTTAAGAGTTTGTCAATCTGAAGGCCCAGAGCTGAATTATCTGGCGAAGTCGAGTGTACACACTATTGAGGAGTCACATATAAGGATGAAACTGTAGCTCGGTTCTAAAAGTTGTCTAATGGTAGTCAACCAACACCAATGTATGACGAATACAAACAACTAAACAATGGTACCTATTTTGATGAAACCACCTTCATTTAATTGTAATAATGAACTCACTTGTTACTAATTTCATGATGTTCTTGAAGTTCCAGAGGGGAGTCGTGATTGGTGGAGTTTAGATTTGTCAGCATTGAGGCTGTTATAATTTATCTCCTTGTTTTAAAGTGTAAATGGGGAGTAGTACATATTGTCATAAACCAGTTGCTGACTGTTAATGTTTTCACAGCTTAGTCTTACATACTTTGTATGTCATTCCGAGGATTTGTACTGTCCTTTTAATTCCTTTCTTTCATTTTCCGCATGACTTTCTTCGGCTGTATCAGAACTAATTCATCTTCTTGCAAATAATTGTAATCTGGAGAGATTATGTAATTTAAGATGATAGAGATTTGTAACTTTAGAGGGGAGTTATACTTTTATTACGTTCACTGAGCTGGATATATTAATTACCGGGCTTCCATCTTCATACTGGACTACCTCGAATTCACAAACTTGTAGCATGAAAGAACTACAAACTTTTCTTCACAATTAACCGGCGGTTTGTTCTATCAACCCCAACTCACTAATTTCTCTTTGATATACTGCTTTACACTGAACTGTTAATGGTTGATGGTTTCTTTGCTGCGTAAGTGGAGTCGGCCACAAGCTTAACTGTGTTGAATAGGTAGGGATTGACCTAAAAGCTCATGGCCCATATAGTTGTTGGTTAGTGCATATCTTTGGTAGCTCAATAACTTATACAGCATGCCAGAAATAACTTATAAAGTTAACTTTCCCTTCATTGACTATTAAAGAATATGTGTTGTGACTTCATGGAAGAGATCGAACTGATTCACACCTAATCATCACTATGTTGATTTAATGCTTAACAATTATGATGTTCAAATTGTTCAGCGTGTGTATTTCTTATGATGAGGATAATCGTGAATTATCACTTTACCACGAAAGCCTTAATGTTATGCAAAGTAGGTTATATGACCGTTTAGCGTGAGGAGTCGTTAACTTTATTGGTTCTAAGCATTCCAGTAATAATTTGAAATGTAGTAAACTATAATAGTAATGGAACCATCAGAAAAACTAACTAAATAAACTATAATTATTCAAGCCAGTAATCGTTGTTGATTTTAACAGAACCAGTTTTGCATGTAACACAAGATTTACACAGATGAACAGTTTGAAGGTTAAGTAAATACGGTTAATAGTGAAGTTTTCGAAGTTAATTTCTTAGTAGGTCAAGTCGACGTGATAGTGAGGAATCCTATAATATAATGAAACAGCTGTTTGATGCTCTCTTCCTCAACCCTAACATACTTTTCGAATGTCGTCTAAATGAAATTACTTTGATCGTGCCGAGACAACATGAGCTAATGGGACTTGTCTTATGACTACAACCTCCCAAACATAAAACCATGATTAGTTGTAACGATTCCCTAGCTACCAAATCTTTTCTCACAGAAAACAAACAATGGCAAATGAGAGTTATGGCCAAGTGGTTTATATATCATATACTAAGCCAATTAGTAACAGCGAATAAAAAATGCAGTAATGACTGAATTAGAGGAGTTGGATACATTATTCGAAATAACACAGACACAATAAGGTTACAATAATTTAGGAAAGAAAAGTCAAATTACAATTATTAATGAGTCTGTGAAAAGCTTACAATCTAAGCAATACAAATATCATGGTTACTGAATACTGCATCAGAATTAGCTTAACCATGTAGGTCCCAATAATCTTACTGATAATAATTTGCGATTATTTGCCTGGGCATAACACTAACTAAGACCAAGTTTATGATATAAAACTTTAAAATCTCTTTTATCTCTGGAACTTTATTAGTCACAACTTATATATTACTCATAGAAAAAGGTTACTTTTAAACTATTAGTTAGGAACTGTCATTGTAAAATCAGTAACGTTACTAATTGAAGATCATTTTAAACAGTATCTATGCATTTAAAAATGTATATTATAATACTGTATGTTTAACACATGAAGAGCACTGAATAACATTCATTTGAGTTATGATAAGTATTTTTTCGGGCACCTAAAGAAGATGGATTATCCTTAAGAACTGTTTTCTTCTGTAGACTATTTCATTATTTTTATTGTATACAAAGTGAATATTTTATTCCTGTTGTTATTCAGTTCTCTCTGACTTATCCTCTCAGTTAACACATGACGTGAAGAAAGAGAGAGAGGGTTTTGGTTGGTAGACGCGAACGCTAGTCGAGTGTGTGCCTAGTTGATAATGAGCAACTCACCTAAGCCCACTCACCCTCCCAGGCCGACAATAGAAGAACTAGAATTGAGAACCGGGAAACAAAGAGAGCGAGATCGAGATCGTATTATATTTTAATCATGCCTTTATATATACATAAAACCAGAATACACATTAAACCAATCACGAATTTAACACTGATACAGAACAAAGGAAAGAGTAGCAGTGAATGGGTGTAGCTTGTACACAATTAAGTAAACGTAGATCATAGTAATAAACAATAAACTAAGAGTAAATGTACTAAACCAGAAGACCGGGCAAGGGAAACATAACAGTCAAAGAAATAAAGTGTTGACACTGTCCACAGTCATAATAATTGAAATAATGTTCTAAAACACAGTTCCCGATGATAATCAATCTTCATTAGGTGCCCGGCATATCAATATCATTTTATATCTAGGAACTACGGTTAAATGATTGTGTATACGTTGCTCTAGTCCATATTCACTATTACCATTATTTTGTATTAATGTTAGTTTTCTAGTTGGTTAACAGAATGGTCAGGTACTATGTGTATGTTAAGGAATGCATGAAATATAACATGATTTTATCTGATTGTTTAATCAACCTTATGTTCTCTTATTACTGGTTTGGAATTAAGTAAGCATCGAACAGACGTGATCGGTGGAGTTCAACTGTGTCAGGTGTGGGATAGTAACCCACCGATGGCATGGAGGAGGTCGCGCAACATATCATGAATTGACTGAGTTGGAAATATCAACCGTTAGAAGCCGACTCAGTGATCCAATGGTAAAGCGTTCGTCGCGGAGCCAGAGGGTCCTGGGTTCGATCCCCGATGGGGTCGTGGATGCGCACTGCTAAGGAGTCCCATACTAGGACGAAACAGCTGTTAAGTGCTTTCAGGTGGTCAGTGGTTGTCGGATTCACATCAATTCGTGATGTCGAAATTAAATATTAACTACCTCCACAAACCCCCTAATTGTAAGTAAAATGATTAACTAGAAACTATCATTTGCGGTTGTTATTGTAACTTTGTGCACTTTTAACTATTCGGTTATAAGCATCAATGATAACAATCCTTTTGTTGAAATCATAACAATAACATTGAAAAGTTGTAAACTAGAAAGTTATATTCAGCGCTTTACTTCAGGGAATTACCTTTGATAGACAGCTACTGAAGATCAAGAAGTACGAGATAGTTGTTACGCTTTAACTGGAAACTTTTGTCTGGTAGTTAATACATATAAACTTAAGAATAATTGAATCTAACTTCATCAGAAGCCTATATATAATTAAAAGTATTCATTTCAATGAAAATTAATCAAATTCCACTTCAATATGATGTTTCATTTTAGTTTCACTTCAATTGAAAACTGGCGGTAAACTGCCACGATATTTAGAAGATGAAGGTTATTTCATTGGTAAACTACCATATGTAGCTCCAACAAATCTACGACGTTTAGAAAATCGTATTATTAAGGAAATTCAAATGGATGTTTATGGATTAAAATCTTTACGTGATTTACAATCAACTGATATGGAATTGTTCAATGAAACTATTCAACAAGATCAAGAGTTAGAAAATAAAAAGCTGTCAAGAATTCAAGTAATTGATCTGTCATTGTTGAAGAATGTTTCGGAAATAAGTTTAAATTATTTGACTGTTGAGTAATCTGCCAAGTTTGATTAAACTCTTCCAGTTAACAAATTGACGGAAGTGGGAATTCTACCACTGATTGCCCGCCAAGTGGTGCAGAGGGTTAGGTGTTCCCCAACCTGAAGCGCCTGGGGTTGGGTTTAGGTTGAGCATTGATAATGAGTCCTATACTAGAACAAGACAGCTATCTAGCGCTCTCTAGTTTTCAATAGTACCCTACAAACATCAGTCTATATTTAATCAACTACAGATTCTTTCAATCAAGTTATAATATGGTTAGTAGTAAAACTGCAACAACGTTAAATGCATAGGTTATTGTAGAAAGTCTGTACATATATATATATATATATATATATATATATATATATATATATATATACTTGACTTAGGTTACTTATCAGTTGATATATGCCAGAGAAGCATATCTGCATATGCAATGGAACTAATAGTCCCAGTAGAGTGCTAACCTTAGATTTTCAGTTTGATTGTATTCAAGGCAACCAATGAATTCTGTATGTAATAAATGACTGTATGTTTGAACTAAATATTTACGCTGAATGGTCACCAAATAGTAAATAATACCATAGTATTGGTCAAATCTCTACACTTAAGATTAGTGAATTTTAAAGATATACAATGACATTTTGGAGTCTAATGAACTTCGAGTATAGTTGTTTTATTCTAGGCTGAGATCTTCCATAAATCTGGACTTTAGTACATCTAGACATTTCAAATCTCGTATCAGACATACTAACATATATTCGGTTTAGTCAAAATATCAGTACAATTTCAATATTCCCACATCATACTAAAGCATCTAACTACTATCTTCCCTGATAACACTTTAGTGGAATTTGCACAGACTATTTAGAAGGTAGTTGTATTTTATCGAACAGTTATTAATATTGATAGATTGTATCTAGAAGATGAGATCTTCAATTACTAAGTGAATTTACCTTCTCAATAGATAACAGTCTATATTTTCTTACAAGGACTGACTACTTGTATATAATACTGTGATTCCAGTGAAGTGAGGATTGTATACAGAATCAAGAGTATTCAAATATCTATTAGCTGGAGGTTAACATGCATTGACTAATATAGATGTTCTTTCGAGCAATCGGTAGTTGAACAAGTGTCATTTAGATCTTTATTGCATGTTTGTATATGTGATTTATTTATTCAACTCTACATTTTTTTATTATTCTTTATAGTCCTGGTTTCGAGAAGATGGTCTGTTAGATTTACAACCCAATCCTTTAAGAAATATTCCATCAAGACCATCATTATGGGATGATCAATTTAATCCTATGCCTGAAAAATTACAAGTATTCTACGTATATGTAAGTGTGTATAATGATGTAATTTAAGGTAGAAGAAACGTCTTTATGTTAAACACTTACTTAATTTATTCTTAGTAGGCAGTAGGGTGATAAGTGACTTTGAGGTTTTTCACCACGAATGGACAGTAGTTAAACAATCATTGGAAACAACAAAATGCCGAGTAACTATTTTATATACGTACAGGACTCTATAGAGATAGGTTTAATGGTTCCCACTATACGCCTAACTATTTACCTAATTCCTATCACATAGTTAAGAGAGTCGTACAGCTGATTACCTTTTATAATGTCACACTGCCTGATGGCTGCATTAGCCTTACCCCCCCCCCCTAACCACAGTGGCCAAACTTCATGACAGATGTAATTAATTAGTGGTTAAGTAACATTTCAGATGCTAATGATTAAAAAGGTGACATATACCGTGTTCAAACGAGTCCAGTGATGTAGTTTTATTAGTATGCCTTCATTAACACCATTCTTTTCTCGTCGTGTTTATACAGCATAACCATCATTTAACATTCAACATGGACGATGACACGTGTAGTAGGGTTAAGTAATTCACTGATCTTACAACTCTTTCTCAGTGCTGAACATACACAACAACATCATAAATCAAACGAATGACTTTTGAGTTTCGTTGATACTACTTACCGTCAAACCAGTGAAACGTGCATGCACCAATCCACATTTCTAACTATGATATAATGAAATATGGTTCAATGTCATTAGTGGCTGTTCAAATCACTTCATTATGCTTCATTTAATTTGGATTATGACTGACAAGATGAATCCAAGACAAAAGTTTGGTCTTATTTGGGACTCGTCAGATGGGTGTACCTACATATCAGTGTCGATGTTCACATCGGGACTCCAACTCAGTTCGTTTCACGTCAAACGTCAACGGATTTACCACTAGACTACTGAGTCCAGACAGTCACACTTGTGCAATGGTCATGTATATATAATTATAATGTATTTGGATCTTCCTGTTGATTTGTCAAGGACTGAAATTCATCAGTCTCTGTTTTCATATGTTCATCCTTAGCTGATTACATTAATATAGTGATAGTTCACAAGTATTTTTTTAAGTTGGATGGTGAATGTGGTGGCGTTTGGTACGAAACGGAATAATTAGATTCCTGGTGTGAACATCAACACTGAGATGCAGGTAAATCTGACGGACGAATCCTAAATAGACGAAACGTTCATATTGGGTTTTGCTTACCCGTTACAATCCAACTTGAATAATACATATGAACTATCGTTATATAAAGGCAATCCACTCAAGATGCACATATACCAACAGAGACTGATCGATTTCAGTCCTTGATAAATTAATAGAATGATCCCAATACATTCTAATAATTATGCTTTCGTTTATAATGGTTTCTTTTCATGTGATCTATAAGATAATTTAGTCAGTTTTCGTTACAGATTACTGTTTGAGATGGTACAGTAATTAGAGTCACTCTATAGTATAGTTTCTTCATACAACAACTACTTATTATTGAAACTATTTTAATATCATGTTAATGAACTCAGCTTTAAGAAGGAAGTTTTTAGTGAGAGATGATTATACTACTAACCTGACCAAACTGAAGTAGAACAAGTATAATTTAAAGCTTAGTGATTCAAACGACTGATCAAATGTGCAGTTCTAAAAGTGATATGGTGACAGTATCCTTTACACTGTTTCCTTCTTCTAAACTATTTAATCGTGTAAGTATTTATTTATTTGAAACAACTTAACTAATACATATGTTCTTTTCATTAATACGCTAAACCAATATGACTTAAGTCTACAAAATCTGTATGCGGCTACGCTAGTTTGGATTGCTAAACTCGATATAATTTTTCCCACGCCCTAAACATCAACCGCGTCAGCTGCGTGAAACAATGCATTAAACAGACTGTGGGTCGTGTTCATCTATATACAGATAGGCATCAACTATTTGTTCCTTATGTCTCCAGCTGCTATGTTGTAACGAAAATTTTCGTTGTCTGTAGCGAACGCCAATGACTTGTGCCTAGTTAATAATGCGCAACTGACCTATGCCCACTCACACCATGCCGAAATAGAAGATCCAGAATCGGAAACAGGATCCAAGTCAGAATCAAGGACATAGTGTATTTCAATCATGCCTTTATATATACATGAAATCAGACAAAAAACAGTAAACCAATCAAGAATCCAACATTGATACAGAACAAAGGAAATAGTGGCAGTGAATCGAGACAACTTGTACATAATTAAGTAAACGTAGTTTATAGTAATAAACATTAAACTAAGAGTAGATATATTAAACGGGAGGATCGGGTAAGGGGAACATAACAGTCATAGAAATGAAGTGAATACATTATCCACAGTTATAATAATTGAAATAATGTTCTAAAGTACAGTTCTGTAAGTTAATCAATCTTCATTTGGTGCCCGTCATCTCACTGTTAAGCACCATGAAATATTTTTGTTATTATCGATGTTTGTCGACAATTATGAGCAAGTATCAGACTAAGATAACAAGGAAAGAGGAAGCATAGAGAAAACTAGTAGAATTCTAAAAGTATGGTGTAGAATTCGTCTAGCGAACATTTGACAAGACGTCATGTCAAATAAGTAGGAAATCTAAATGCATATACATATGACAGCAACACAATTATGAACGATCACCAATCAAACATTAGTCCTAGATAAAAAGCTGTTAGTCAGTTGTACAGAAATACTAAAAATTTACTTCAACATGAAATGCACACTGATGAAGTCATCTACGAAGTCGATAAAATCAGAAAATAAATTAGACCGGCTACTTACCATTATCTAACTGTTTAATAAATGTACTTACAAATCTTTATCTCGTTATAACTAAACAACGAGCATGAGCCAATCACTTAGAATCATCATTCATAGCTGATGCTAGTGTAAAGGGTCATGCGTGCATTATTTTCACTTCTATAGGGATGTTTACTTAAAAATCTTAATGAGGATGTCATTATCCATTTGACGGTTTAAGCAGGATAGTGATGATTGTTTATACTGTATTGTTATAGTAAAAGTACAATTGGAACTGACATATCCACAAAAAAAATAGTGGACAGTTTCGATCCTAGTATTATTGTTATTATTATGTTGACAGTATTTAGCGAAGATCTTCTTGATAAAGACAATTAGAAGTTATCTTAGACTGAAAGTAGTGTACTCGATGCAATAATTTACAGTGGTGAAATCTTACCTATAGATAAATTGATTATGCAGACGTTTATTAGTTGGTACTTCATGAACTGGATGATATAGGTTTCACCTTCTAAAATATTCATTGAAGTTCTTACTTGCTCTTTGGTTTTCGTTAAAGTATTAATAAAATATATTTAAAATTAAAAGTTAACTAAACTTCTTTAGAGTTAATTAGTATATATAAACTGATTACATAAAGTTAAGGACTCGAACCAAGAAGAATTGATTGATTAGAAAATTATACAACAATCACTTAGTATCATGATATAATATTCTGTCTTAATTCTCATGCATTTCTATAAAATCGACTGAAATTAACTTTTATTTTAATTATCATCATTTATGTCAATAGCCGTTATCACATGAAATGACATTAAATTATTTGAACATTAAATCACAAAATTTAAAACTACAAACTTTATCAACATTACCATGTAAACAAGATAAATGGATGCATAACAATGACAATATTACAGAATATCGTTTACATGTAGATATTCGTCGAATTAGATTTGATTTTCATCCATTATTCAGTATAGAACATGTTCATGCACAAAATTTACGTCAACTTATTCAAGCTTATGAAGTAACATTATCCAGGGATCAAGTAAATGCATGTATTCAACGAGTAAGTTTAATAAATCTGTATATGAATTGTCATGTTAGTGTGGTTTCATTGTTTGTATTTGTCATAGATTGAGTTTAGTATTAGTAAAAAACTGGAGAATATTAATGAACTGCAATTCTGTTTTATCTGAAGTGCGAATGGCCAATATTATCGATTCTATTATCTGTCGCGTTATTGCCTACAGCTAACACCCAGTCTTACCTTAGTCTATTGCACAGGCACAAGGATCCGACTAATTATCAAGAAGCCCACTCGTTACTCACACGGATATATTATGACTAATAATATACAAGATATATAAACATCTAGGTCCTAGTCATTATTGTATATCTGTCACACAATATTGACCAATCACATGTCTTCTTCCAGACATGTCACCTTCCTTCTTTAGTATACGACTTGGCTTTTGGATCAATTTGCAATAGCTCTCTCTGTCTACGCACCCTACGCTGTCTACACTTCATTTCATTCTGACTTTTATTTATCTCCATGTATTAACGCATAGATGGTGACGTAGGTAGCGGTATATCAAATGTGTCATACACAATTCCCATGGGAATTCTACTTTGCGATGGTGGACCACCATTATTTCTTCTATGTCTCAGTTGATTAATATGTCACATTATCACCATGTCACCCACCCTTACATCATATACCACTCTGCCCCTCCTAGCACACATACACAATATTGGCAAATCATATGTCTTCTTCCAGACATGTCAAATTCATTCACATGACCTACCAAGGATGGGACCTAAGATCCTCAGGTTTTAAGGTGAACACCAATGAACTACTCGATGTTAAATGTTAGGATTCATACATCCATATATTTATGATATTCTTTAATGATCATTTAATCTTTTCCCGTTATAGCTGTTACAACAGAAGTTCATTAGAACTTTATCAATAACAACTTCCTATTAAAACTTTAGAAGAATCAAGTACTAAGCCATCAACGTGTTGTTTAGATAATGCGGCTTTATCGTGATTGATTTAAATGTGTTGTCGGACTTAATGTCTGTTCAGTTCTTCCTTATTTCCACTGATATTTGATGCAGATATATCTATGGTAATTTTATTAGATGTCTTCATAATAATTTTATTTGAATTCTAATGAATAGTACATTATTAATAATTCTTTAGATTAACGCATTAAAACGAGCATTGGAACAACTTGAAGAAAAGCGAATAAATAAAGAGGTAAATTCATCATTCTTAAAATAAATTCTAAAAGTTAAAGCATACTTTGATATTAGAAAATTCAACAGATCGTAGTCTGTTGTCCTATCTATCCACATACTATCTTCACTGACATAGACTATAAACTCAATAACTGATGTGATTGTTTCAGCTATTTATAGCCTAGACTTATTAAGCTGAACCAATGAAAATAATGTGATATGCTAATTTTGATTGGCTGTCAAGAAAATGCTTATTCAACACTCCAATCAGAACTCAAGTAAAAGCAACCAATTACCTTTAAGCCAAACTTTATTTAATTAGAATGTATTTAGATCTTCCCGTTGATTTGTCATGCACGGAAATTGATCAGTCTCAGCTGCAATACGATGAGGATCTACAAATGAACTTAAGCGTAAGTAGAGTAGTTGTGAACGTATTTAAATTTAGCACAAAACGAACCGAGTTTAAGTCCCGGGTGTGGATATTAACACTAGGATGAATATACATTCAGCTGACGAGTCCTAAATATGACAAAAGGCTTGACCTGGATTCCGCTTTTCAACCAACATCCGACTCAAATAAAACATTACTTAGATTATATATATATATATATAAGGTTTTCTTTTGAAATAACAAGTAATCTATAAATGTAAGGTTCTGGAGGATGATCGACAGGCAAGTAGAATCTTAATTCTATTATGAGTTATTTTGATTAGTGATCAAAATATAGAAGATGTCTACTGTACTACCGTCCAAACTATCGTTAGATTATTAACATAGCGATTTTGGTGAATATTGATTCTATTGTTTAAGAATAATTAGAAAACTCTTTTTAGAAGCTTCCTGATATGATGATCAAAACAGTTGTATATAATGTGAAACAAGTACCTAATATTTGAATAATGCAAGAACAACAACATTTGCAGAATACTTTGAATTCAATGTATTTCGTTGCACTCTCATCAGCTACATACATGCTATTTATTTTAGTTAATTCAAATTATTAATACACACATTGATTTTATTAACTGAATTATTCATCTGATAACATCGATCTATTGCTACCAGGGCAACTGAAGATTAACTACTAATTCCTTTTGAACACAAAGGCCTCAGCAAGTTTTAAAAGAATCGTTTGATGTTGCTTATTGATGATTTTAAAAGAATATGTCGCACTGACTTCATGTCCCATATCTATCAAATGACACGTAATTGAACTTTTAAAAACCTAATAATACCACTGAATACTGTTTGAAGTGTTATGATGTAACTGAAGTTAAAAATGCAAACTAATTTATATCAACTAAATGATCTAAGTAGTAAGCACTTTCTACGAATCATGAAAATCAGAATTTTCGTGAATATGTGTTGATGCGAAACTCTTTACTAGAACAAACTAAATGAGTATTAGTTAGTTACTAATTTTTAATGCTTACCTAGCAACAAATTTAAATTGATGTGAGTGACTACAATGCCAACATAACTCTATAAATTTATTTATTCAAAAAGTATCATATGAAATTGATATATTATTAGCATATTTAATGAAGATCATATTGTATTCTTGTGTATTTTTTTTTATTATTTTTAAGAATATTCTCAATCAAAATGAACTACTAGATATAGACTATCGTATTGAAGATTATTATCATGAGATTAAGTAAATGAAGATGATTGATTTGTTTTTTTTTTTTGTTATTTTATGTTTACTCTTTTATGGCATTCGGTATTTCTGTACTATGTCTTTTATGTTGTAGTCAAAATTGTTTTACTTGAAATGACAAAGTAGTTGGTTGTGATGAGTGAAGTGGACGAGTGAGGAAGAAATGAGAAACTTGTAATATGATTATTACTTGATAAACGATGATTAGTTGGTAAGATACCTAATTAACCAAAGACTTCGCTCACTTCGCTACAATGGTATGAATTGAGAGAATAAACATCCACCAAGTCATTTATTAAGTAATAACAATGACTTTTCTACCAATTAGTAGCAGCAAATATAAAATACAATAATGACTGAACTAGGGGAGTTGTGTATATGGGTTAGAATGGTAATCATAATAAGGCTACAATAATTTGAGATAAAATATCATATAGCAATCGTTAATGAGTCTACGATAAGCTTACCAATTTGATGCCTACGAAACATCGCTCGCGTTAGCTGGGATCACCGAGTAAGTAATAACTAGGTTAGACGACGGGTGTTAAGAAAAATGTGGTAAATCAGTCGATTAGGTTTTGAATCTTCATCGACTGAGGTGGTTGGGATATGTGTTGCGTATGCCCAACCACTGTCTGCCTCTATGCACAATGTTTGATGGTGTAGGAATAGAATGGAAGAGAGTTAGAAGCAACCAAACTAAAACATGGCATCAGTCCATGAAGTCAATGACTGCCGATTTGAGTCGTGTCGGTAGCTGTAGACTACCTGGATGGGGTCCTCGCGATTACTTTAACCAGTGGCTAGAAACACTGAGTGGCATGGCCCAGGATCGGCCACAATGGCACAGATGCATTCACTCATTGTCCTCCGCTAAATCATGAGCTTTAAACTACTACATAACTTTCTACGCTTCCTAAACGATATTCTATATGTTCACATTCCTTTTTACTATTATTATTTTATGTTATTGAAGTACCTTCTACTAATGGTGGTGCTGTTGATCTTGTAGTGCCATAGAGGTAATGGCAACTTGAACCGTTGCGCACATGTGCCATGTTCTATGTTGATTATATATACATATAGATACAAGCTTACCATTTAAATAATTCAAATATCATAGCTACTGTAGGTGTAACTAGATACAGTTTTCAGCCGTAAGAATCTCGATTGTCCGGATAATAGTGTCAATTAATAGCGATGTCCGACTCTTTGATTAAATTCAACAGTACTTCAAATGTGTTATGGGACATCTATGAAAATAACTGTAATTGTTATCAAGTCGATTAGTGTTCAATGTTTTAGTGTAATTAGTGGATTTAGAAGATTAAATTCGCTACAAATTGATGTTGATATGACACTACGTAAAGCCAGAAAGCACAGTACAGCATTTTAATCCTAATATGAAACTTCTCAGCAATTTGTATCTTCGATCCTCCCCAAGCAGATGTTTGAGGCTAATAGACGCTTACCCTTCCTCACAATTAGGCCGGCATCCAATCGTATAACTCCTCCTCCCATTCATTTGTGATGTAGCATGACGATCATCTATTGTTTTCTGTGATAACTGTCTCAATTCTGACAAGACTGAAATCCACTCTCACTAGGATTTTAGGATCATCAGGAAATTAATCATTAGTGAACTGATTATTGTAGTTGAATTGAGGTTGCTTGTGGAGATTGGTATTTCTTTTCAAATGATTGAATTCGTCACACATTGATGTTGGTAGTGTACTTCTGAAAACATGAAGAAGACATGGGTGATTATGTCCTAAAAAATGACAACTGAAACCTAATCAGCAAATGAATTCAGCAACACAAATTGTCTTTAGTCAGATACCTATTAAAAACCAAGAACTGCTATTTAGTAATTCTTTTGATGTGATATTAGGTTATTCAATATTTCTTATATACAACCACATCAAGAAATCAAGCCTACAACCATCATGTTTGTAGTTAAAGTTAACCATTAAGTAGCTGAAACAGATAACCAACCAACTTGCCTCCTTCTTTATAGATTTCAGCCAACTCATCCACTACCATTGGATAGTGTGGGTAGGAGGGGGTATAGGCTTCATACTGGACATGACTGAATTCTACTAGTTACGTCTTCTTATTAGGACTCTGTTAATTTTATTGTAGGTTCACCTACCGGCTGGCTGATATTTATTGTATTTGGGTATTATGAAAACCAGAGAGTAAATAACAGTATAAAACCCTTCAAAAGTGCACATCCTAAATTTTACCCCATGGACTTCAGGTTGGCTAACTCTGTAAGTCTAGTCGCTTTTACTCATCAAAGATTAGTGTTGGTTGTATACTGCTAAAATCCAAGAAGCATCTTTTTAGTTTTTGTAAAAGACTCCTAACCCCCCCTCCATTTTTAACGTTATCTTCAAGCAGTCGAATCTGCATCTTTCAAATTGGTGAACGCTTAAACATCTCCACCTCTGGTATAGTTGGCGTCCACCTTCATCAATTTTTGATATAGTTCAACATTATAAGCATCTACCTAAGTTAATAATCATCCCTTATCCTTCAATCATTTCAATGTTTATTGAAATTATCCCATTGGAATTTGAATTGATATAAATTTATTGTTTAATTTAAATCATTTTAAATAAACAAACATCTTTTTTTAAATTATTAATTATATTTTCTAAGTTTAATGCGTCGTGCAAGAAATCATGCAGAATTATACGAAAAAGGTTTGTTAACATCAGCACTTCGTGCATGGAAACGTGTTAAAGAAGCAAGAGTATCTACAGGTTGTATCAATACTACAATTCGATTAAAAATTACAAAGTAAGTAAGCAATAATTGATGAAAATCTTTTATTCAGAACTAGATAGTTAAAATTTTGAATCATTGTAAGTTACAAAAAAAATATTCAACAATGGGGGGGGGTACTGGCTGTTCTGATGATGGGTGAGTATAACTAATCAGTAAGCAACCACGCACCTGCCCTGTAATTGCTACTTTACTACCAGACCAGACAGTCAACTAAGAATCTAAGATTAACACAAAACAAGGGAGATAGTGAATAGAGGTAAAGTGTACACAATCAGTTAACTGTAGCGCATAAACGAGAAATGATATATTGATAGTAAATATACTAAACGTGAGAATAAAGTAAAGCGAACATAACAATAAGAGAAATGCAGTGTTTACGTTACACACAACAAAATTATTTGAAATAGTCATCAAAAACGTAGTTCTGAATACTTTTTACTCAGTCTTTACTCGTCCATTATGATGATCATTTCAAATCTATGTTCAGGAATATAGCTTTGTCCCACTTGACATTACTACGATGATTGATTTGTTGCTAACCTGTTAATCTATATTTGAATCAATCAATCAATGCCTTTTACTCCAAGTGGAGCATAGACCGCCCACCAGCATTCTCCAGCCAACTCTGTCCTGGGCTTTCCGTTCTAGCTTTTCCCAAGTGCTGTTCATTCGCTTCATGTCTTTTTCCAATTCCCGACGCAATGTGTTCCTGGGTCTTCCTCTGTTTCTGTGGCCTTTAGGATTCCAAGTCAGTGCTTGTCTTGTGACACAGTTTGACGGTTTCCTCAGTGTGTGTCCAATCCATCTCCAGCGTCTTTTCCTAATTTCTTCCTCAACTGGAAGTTGATTAGTTCTCTGCCACAACAGGTTGTTGTTGATGGTATCTGGCCAACAGATCCGAAGAATCCTACGCAGACAGTTGTTTATAAATACTTGTATCTTTTGTAGGGTACTTTTCGTAGTTCTCCAAGTTTCAGCTCCATACAACAGAACTGTCTCCACATTTGTATTGAAAATTTTGACTTTTATATTGACTGACAGTTGGTTTGAGTTCCAGATGTTTTTCAGTTGTAGAAATGCTGCCCTTGTCTTACCAATCCGTGCCTTCACATCCGAATCAGACCCTCCTTGTTTGTCGATGATGCTGCCCAAATATGTGAAGGTTTCAACGTCTTCCAGAATTTCTCCGTCAAGTGTAATTGGTTTAGTGTTTGCTGTTTTGTATCGGAGGATCTTGCTTTTCCCTTTGTGTATTTTGAGGCCTACTGCTGCTGAGGTTGCTGCTATATTGTTGGTCTTCCACTGCATTTGATGATGTGTATGAGAAAGAAGAGCTAGGTCATCTGCAAAGTCCAAGTCATCTAGTTTCGTCGATGTTGTCCATTGTATTCCGAGAGTGCCTTCAGATGTTGCAGTCTTCATGATCCAGTCGATGACCAGTAGGAAGAGGAAGGGGTTGAGTAAGCAGCCTTGTCTGACACCGGTCTTCACTTCGAATGAATCTGTGAACTCACCTCCATGCACGATTTTACAATGTAGTCCGTCGTAAGAATTTCGAATGATGTTGACTATCTTCTCGGGTACGCCGTAATGTCGTAGAAGGCTCCATAATATCCTCCTATCCACGCTGTCGAATGCTTTTTCATAGTCGATGAAGTTGATGTAAAGTGGTGAATTCCACTCAATTGATTGTTCAACAATGAACCGTAGAGTAGAGATTTGACCGGTACATGATCGATCTTTACGGAATCCGGCCTGTTGATCTCGGAGTTGGCCGTCGACTGGGTCCTTTAATCTGTTCAATAACACTCTGTTGAAGACCTTTCCTGGTACTGAAAGTAGGGTAATGCCTCTGTAGTTCTCACAATTGCTGAGATCGCCTTTCTTTGGTATCTTGATGAGGTACCCTTCTTTCCAGTCTGCTGGAACTTGTTCTTCCTCCCAAATCTTCCTGAAGAGAATGTGGAGTATCTTTGAAGTTGCTTCTATATCTGTCTTCAGTTCCTCCACTGGTATGTTGTCTGGTCCTGCTGACTTGCCACTCTTGATCTGTCTGATGGCCATTTTGATTTCTTCGACTGTTGGTGGGTCTGTGCATATAGGGAGATCCTTGGCTGCTGCTTCGATGACTGGTGGGTTCAGTGGGGCTGGTCTATTCAAGAGTTCTTGGAAGTGCTCTACCCACCTGTTCCGTTGTTCATGCACTTCAGTGATTGGTTTGCCAGCCTCGTTCTTGATTGGCCGTTCTGGCTTGTTGAATTTCCCAGCTAACTTCTTCGTTGTATCGTATAAGAGCCTCATATTTCCTTCTCTTGCAGCTTTTTCTGCTAACATTGCCAGGTCCTCAACAAATTTTCGTTTATCCAACCTGATGCTCCTCTTCACTTGCTTGTTGACTTCGGTGTATTCGGCCTGTGCCTTGTCTTTCTATGCTCTTGTCCGACTGTAATTGATCGCTGTCTTTCTGTTCCTCCTTTCTTGGATCTTGT
Organism: Schistosoma mekongi; assembly: GCA_034768735.1. Classification (NCBI taxonomy): domain Eukaryota; kingdom Metazoa; phylum Platyhelminthes; class Trematoda; order Strigeidida; family Schistosomatidae; genus Schistosoma; species Schistosoma mekongi. The sequence continues at coordinate 8,750,157 of CM068311.1, forward strand.
CCAGAGTACTAACAGAAATCCACTCTTTTTGGTGTTGTTTCTTGAGACCCAAAACCTCCTGACATGTTGAGGTTATTGTTCCTTTAATCTCTTTCTAGTTGTCTTCCATATTAGTTCCACCTTTTTCTTGTAGATCATGAAATGCCTGGAACTTGTTGCTGAGAATTAATTTGAATTCGTTGCGTTTGTTAGTATCCCGGAGAAGGGCTGTATTAAACTTGTGTAATACTGCTGCTCCAGTTGTCCAGTGCTTCCTCAGCTTCAGTTTCATTTTAGTTACCACCAGATGGTGATCTGAAGCTATGTCGGCTCCTCTCCTTGCTCTTACGTCTTCCATGGTCCTTCTAAACTTCTTATTGATGCAAATGTGGTCGATTTGGTTCTCCGTAATGTGGTCCGGTGAAACCCATGTAGTTTTGTGTATACGTTTGTGGGAGAATATGGTGCCACCTATAATCATTTTGTTGAAGGCACATAAGTTCACAAACCTCTCACCGTTATCATTCCTTTCTCCCAGTCCATGTTGTCCCATGATGTCTTCATACCCAGTGTTATCCACTCCGACCTTGGCGTTGAAGCCGCCAATCAGAATGGTCAGATCCTTGGCTGAACATTTCTCGATGATTGACTGCAGCCTCGCATAGAACTGGTCTTTGTCGTCTTCGTGGCTGTCATTAGTGGGTGCGTAGCACTGGATGACATTCATTGCAATCCCTTCCTTCTTCGTCTTGAAGGATGCTGTGATGATCCTAGGTCCATGAGGTTCCCATCTTATAAGAGACTTCCATGCATCTTGGGATAACACCAATGCTACTCCTTGTGTGTGTGGGGCGTTTTCTTCTTCGTGGCCGGAGTATAAAAGCACATTTCCCGAGGATAACCGTTGCTGTCCAGCTTGCACCCAATGCGTTTCGCTTATTCCAAGTATCTTTAGGTTGTATCTTTTCATTTCTTCAGCTATTTGCATGGTCCTCCCTGTTTCCCACAGCGTGCGGAAATTCCACGTACCTATATAAATTGTTGCTCTGGTTGTCAGAAGAGACATCGGCCTCGTGGCTTCCGAAGAAACTCGGCTTTCACCATGAGGCGTCATAACATACCTTCCAACTCCCAGGGCAGAGTAAAAATGGTTATAAAGGTTTTTACTGGTTAGCGTTTTTTTAGCACGTTTACTTTTTTACGGGATGGGGTTGCTAGCCCCATGCCCAACCCTCCTCCTTTATCCGGGCTTGGGACCGGCAGCAACCCTAGGGGCTACAGGCGGAGAATCTATATTTGAGATCTTGGTTTTTCCAGAAGTATGTCACATTTCTTATATTTTATTTTGATTGCTTAATCTATATCGTCGTCCTTTACCTTCCCGATGGCGTTGTAAATGACTGAATTTCATTAGGCTTATCACAATCATACTTATAAATTAACATTGTATTATGGTAACTCATTGAATGGAGTTTGTTTGTATTCAATCTTTAATAACATCAATGGAGAGGGGGGGAATTGATGCGAAATATTTTTTTTGTACAAAGGTGGTTGTCTGAATTCAATAGCTCAGTGAATGATAAGATGGTATTTAACACAGATAAACTAAATTCATATGTAGATGTGGTCATCAACACGAAACTAATCAGTTACACTATGATCATTCATTTTTTCACACCACTTCCATTCATCGACAATTTGTAATTGAAATTATAATTGTTTCTTATAAGTATGTCAAATGACTATATGAAACAATTGGTGGGGTTTATGGTGATAGTTGACTGTCAGTTTTGATATCACGAATTGACCTAAATCAGACAACCATTGATCACCTGGAAGCACTGGACAGCCGTTTCGTCCTAGTATGGATTTCCTCCACAGTGCTAATCCATGACCCCATCGGGGATCGAATATGAAACCTCCTGACTCCGCGGCAAGTGCCTTACCATTGAGCCGCTGAGTTGGCTCCTAACGGCTAACTAGTTCCTTGAGGTAATTACTGGAGTTCTAGTGTGAAGACGTGGCCAGTGGAGTTCAACTGTGTCGGGCGTGAGACAGTTACCCACCGATAGAATAGATGAGGTAGCGCAAAGTATCACGAATTGAATGGATTCAAAATATCAACCGTTATGAGCTGACTCAGTGGTCCGATGTTAAGGCGTTCACCGCGAAGCCAGAGAGTCCTGCGTCCCCGATAAGGTCGTGGATGCGCACCGCTGGTGAGTTCCATACTAGGACGAAACAGCTGTCCAGTGCTTCAAGGTGATCAATGGTTGTCTGATTCAGATCAATTCGTCATACTGAAATTGACTATACGAAAATTATACTCAACATTTTACTGATCCCATCAATGAGGTATGTAATGCGTGTGAATATTAAGTGAAATAACAGTAGTTTAGTATGAAATTTCATAAAGAATCTATAAGAATGTATTTAGTTTTCTTTTTAAAAACGAGACGGAATTTGTCTGAATAACTTTAAAGGAGTAACGGATTCCAGAACTTGATGAATCTTTGAAATATTTTAAACGTTCTATTTACGAATTCATATAAATTAGTACCAGTGTGGTAGTAGTAGTAGTAGCACATACATAGTGAAGTGATTTCAATTCATGATGAGGAGTATCATACTATGTTGACATCGATGTCTAGTACTCTTTGGTTTCCAGTTGTTTAATCTAAATCATTTCCTAGTATGAAAATCATTTATTTTCATAGCACCAATTTACAATCAATATCCAATCACTAATCACTAAATTCATGAGGTAATTTATTGTGTTTAAGTCAGTAAACACTATCAAAGAAGTATAATCATGTCCGGTTACCATTCTTCCCTCACTACCCATGATCCTAAGACAACGAACGAAGCATCATGAAACGACTGAAGTTGAATATATATTAACCGTCGGGTGCTGGTTGCTTATCTAACCGTATCAATTGTCCAACGTTTAGCATTCTTCATGAAATCTGGGGGGGGGTGTATGGTTTGTGTACTCTATTAACTTGTATAGTTGCGAATATTCACTACTGAGGTACTTCATACAACAAAGTAAGAAATGTCCATTTTCAGTTCCCGGTTTTCATTGGTTATTTGACTTGGATCAGTTCATAATATTTAATTTAAATCAAACAATTTCCCTATTCATTATGCAGTCTGTATGTTTTATGCCTTATATGTTATATTTGTACATATATATCAATACATCTATATAGACAGATAACGAATGTTGAACAAGATCAAGAAGATTGGAATAAAGAATTGAATGAAATAGTTGATGAAGCTAAACATGAATTCGATATAAAATTTAAAGAAGAGTTGAAAAAATATGAAGAAGAAATGGCAACATATAAAAAAGAAAAAAAACAACAAGTTAGTTATGGACAAGTGAAGTTTAGTTGGTTGAATTTGTCACATTCTGATGTTTATAGAGTACCATTCGAATGCAGCGAGCATTGGACAGTTATTTTGTCTTAGTATGATACTTCTTATCAGTGTCCATCTCAGAATTCTACCAGGATGATCAAGCCTACAAGACTGTAAATGATCAATCATTATTGCCATGTATGCATCGTGAGCTGATTGCCTCAATCAGTTGCTATTTTCATGTACGTATCAGCTAAATTCATTGGCTTTGTGGATAACTCCTTGACATTGATAGTAAATGGTACTGGGTTCCTGAAATAATCTTGATGTTGATGATAAGATAACCGAGATAGATAAATAGTAGTTCAAAACGAACTATTAGGACTTGCACCATAACTACGACGTCACTACATGGATGTTGATTGATTGATTGATACATTGCTTGAATAAATAAATACTTCCAATGATGTAGAGAACGACGGAACAACACCAGTGTATAAGTGACAATGTCGATTCACTCAGTGATTAATAATGAGTGAAATACAAAGTAAATTATAGACTTAACTAGGGATGTTGTGTACAGAAATCAGGATAATTGGTCTATGGAATAATTACATAAACTCGGGAAGAGATACAGATGTGACAATGAGTAATGAGTAAATGAAAACTTTACAATTCTATGAAAACAACTATCGCATTTGCTGAAAGTTAGGTAGTTATGATTTAACAGTGCATATTGCTTTATTACAGAAGTTTCTCTTTAGACATCATGTATTTCCATCCTTTACCATGCTACAACAGTTCCAGTCTCAATGAAACATCGATACTAGAATGTTAAAACCATATCCAGCTGTCGATCCTTAGATATGAGAATACACACATCATATAGCTAATTGTCATGAGAATTTTCGACCTTAAGTTAAGTCTGGTGTAAAAGTATGATGAAGGAGGAGAAGGAATGGTCGGATTATAACTTGACACTTGTCAATGAAGTCTTTAACTTCTGGTCTAAGCCATGTTGGTAGATGGAGGTTACTTGATTGAGGTCTGTGTGACAGTCTTGATCACTGGTTGGAGACACTGAGTAACATAGTTCATAATCGATCACAGAGGCACAAGTGTATTTACTCTTTGTGTTTATTCAGCTCCAAATTTACATTGTTTCTCCATACGCACCTCCAATTAATCTTTTCATTTTGTATTCTATTGTTGCGTTATACTCATAAATTTATTGTCATCTTGCTTATGTGGTATTACAACTTAATCTTGTGGCACATACTTTCAGCTTTTGCGTTGTCGTTAACTGATTGACTGAGTTAGTTCAATGCTGGGAGAAAAGTAGTATGTATACATTAACAAGTAGTCGCACATAGAAGGAGACAATCTTTTAAAAATAAACTCTGATCTTCAATCACGGTCAGTATGAGATTAATACCACTTATTAACGTAGCAATATCTTATATAAATTGTTATATATAATGATTAATTTGCTTTTTATTAACGGTTTCTAGTTAATGAGATAGACTTACTTTTAAAAGATCTTTTGCTTTACATTTTACTATTATAGGATGCTGCTCTTAGACGACAACGTTTACGTGAATCTGGTCAAACAGATGGTGATTGGGAGGTAAATAAAAATAGATCATAAAATTTTATACAGAGTTAAGCAACTATGAATCGATTTTCTAGCTTTATCCTAACCCAATTTGTACCATCTTGATTGATACGTTTGTTCATTAATATGATTTAAAGTTACATAACACAGTAATTTTGAATTGACACGGTTTTTAGAGATTGGTATTATGGTCAGTTGATTGAATTCACCACAAATTGATGTCGTCAGGGTACCAATGAAAATTAAGGAGCACAGAACAGCTGTTTTGTTCTAGCATGGGTGATTGGCCCAGTGATGCAGACGGTTAGACTTCTACCAACCTGAAGCTAATGGGACAGAATCTAGGATACACACTGCCAAAGAGTCCTGTACTAGGACACAACAGTTGTCCAGTACCACGTGGTTTTTACTGGTACTCTACCAAAATCAATCTGTTATGAATTTAATCAACTAAACAAAACAATTTTATTTGAATAACCATTAAAAGCAGGAGGAAATGACTAATTTTTTTATCCTACTGTAGAACATTGCGGAAGTGATCTCAGTAGTGATTCAGTAATAATCCTGGTTATTACCTTATTAGTGATTGATTTCAAGAGGTAATTTTAAAGGACTTTTAGTTTCTATCATGTTTAATATGAAACAATTACCGACCAAAGATATTCAACAAGATTTGGGAATCACACTTGATAATTGAAGTAAGCAATGACAACTATTCAGCGCTATTTTAGTGGTTGGAAGTTCAACTGCATGCCACAAGCTACATAGGTTCAATTTATGTTAGGATTGTGAATACTTACTACCAATGAATAGTTTCATACTAGGATAGAACATTTACCTAATGTTTCTGATATGCTGGGCACCTAACAAAGATTGACTGTTTTTGAGAACTGTGCTTAAGAACATTATTTCAATTATTATAACTGTGGATAATGTATTCACTTCATTTCTATGACTGTTATGTTCCCCTTACCCGATCCTCCCGTCTAATATATCTACTCTTAGTTTAAAAATTAATTCCTATGTACTACGTTTACTTAATTATGTACAAGTTGTCTCGATTCACTGCCACTATTTCCTTTGTTCTGTATCAATGTTGGATTTTTGATTGGTTTACTGTTTTTTGTCTGATTTCATGTTTATATATAAAGGCATGATTGAAATACACTATATTCTTGATTCTGACTTGGATTCTGTTTCCAATTCTGGATCTTCTATTTTGGCCTGGGGTGAGTGGGCATAGGTCAGTTGGGCACTATCAACTAGTCACATTTCATTAATATTCGTGTCTACTAACCAAAAACCCTCTCTCTTCTGGCGTCACAACAGTTCCCTAATTATTTTTTATTGTTGGTTCGAGATGTAATCAACTACATCATTTTTATATTTATCTTTACATGTATATTTAGGATAGTGCCGAACTCGAACGTGAAGATGCACAAATATTAGCAAAGAAAACATTAAATAATCCACCTACAAGTCCAAAACCATTTAATGCCCAATTGATTAGAGATGAAGCTGAAGTTAATTTAAAGAAAACTAGACGTTTACCTAATGAACCAAAAATTACAGTTAGTTTAGTTGACGATGCTATAATATCAACAAATAATGAATGCCCTAGGTATGTTAACATCTGAATTGTATATGATTTAGACATATTGTAACAATGATTACTACCTTGAACACTTACTAGATACTTGATGTAATCCAACATATTTGGTGATTGGTCATTTGTTTTCGTCATAGATTGATCATAGTTGGGTACAATTAAAAATTATGCAGCAATGGATAGTTGTTTTGTTCTATTCAGGTACTCTTTGAAAGTACCCAGCCTCCTGGTTGTTACGGTGAATCTAATCCAGGAACAAAACATTTTGCAGTAAACGCATAACTATCACAAAATCGGCCGAGGCCAAATGGTAAAACTTTTATTTGTATTAGTTTGTGATTCATTTTCATTGATGATACTTGTCTCACTATCAACTACTCCAAACTCTACCAGTCGCGGGCTCTAACTGCTACTTCAGAAACAACTTAAAGTTAGTTACTAGTAAACTAATTATTAAAAATTGAGTCTATTTGTTATTGTAGACATTGGTGTTTAGCTTATATGTCACAGATTGGACTCCAGGCTAGTAGTAAAAGCTGTTAGTTGTTTACCAACCTAAAGGTACTAAGTCGAATCCTTTATCAAAATCGTGTGTGCACTACCGAATTGTTCCATACTAGAATGAAGCAGCTGTCCGGTGCTCCCTTATTTCCAGCGGTACCTAACCGAAATCAATCTATGACATATACAAACAATTACTGGATATTATAACGCTTTGTCAGTTTGCTGTGATAATATCTAGTCTCATCTAAAATAGTAGAACTATATAAGTCAGTATTCAGGTATTCTAGAACTAGAGTACAGTATATCTAAACTTAATTCTCTAAACCATGAATAGACATAATTAGCTAATAAGGTGTAAATGGTAAGTATGCTTACAAAATACAAGGTAATAATCTCATGAAAATTAGATATGGAAACTTGATTATTTATCGTTTCGAAAAGTTCTATAACTAAGTTTCTTTGTCTAGTTACTACTTCAACAGTTTTATGTTATCAAACAAAATGTAACTTTCGATAACTGTCAATCTTTGAAGTGTATTAAGAAAATATAAACTGAAGGTTCTATTAGATTGAATACAATTATATTGATGATTAAGTATTGGATCGCTTTGTTCATTTAAATATTTTGAAACTTTGGCGGTGAAGTGAGATTAAGTTTAGAGGATGGGGGGGGAGAAGAAGGAGGAGGGGGGGTTGGAGTAAGTTTATCACTCAGATAGATGTAATTATTTGTTGTATCCTTTTCATGATTTCAGGAGTTCAACTGAGTAACTTTCATTGTTGTTTACGAATATCATTCCCATCTTGTATTCCAAACAGAAGTATGAGTTTATTTAAAGTGTTTCTGTTGATTATCCGGTTTATTGAACACTAGATAATTAGTTGATTGACATTTTCCTTATAGGTTAGTAAATACAATCTACTTTCATAAGCTGATTGATTACACGTTGTTTGATGTAATCATAAAATATTGAATTGAAATGGCTTTGTGAAGCTAATGATTACAAGCTTAACTGTTTATATTCATAATAGATTGACGTCGGTTGGAAACTGCTGAAAACCAGAGATCACTGAATACCTTTATGATCTTTATATGGGATTTATTAGCATATTCATATCCTCGATTTACTTTTGCTTACCTTTTTAATTTTTTCCTCATGTTTTTATATTAGGAATGAACTAAATCGTCGTTTGAAATTACTGGAATATACTTACTTCATCAAACTATATTACAATAATAAATTAGTTGAAACCAGTCAACCAGTGTAAGTTTTACAACCTAGTCTGTTTATTTAAACTCTTTGGAATGTTCATTCGAATTTTTATCTATCCATCCATCCATTCATCTTTCCTTCCTTGTTTCCTTCCTTCGTTGTTTCCATCCATCCATCCATCCATCCATCCATCCATCCATCCATCCATCCATCCATCCATCCATCCATCCATCCATCCATCCATCCATCCATCCATCCATCCATCCATCCATCCATCCATCCATCCATCCATCCATCCATCCATCCATCCATCCATTTATCCATCCATCCATCCATACTTTCATCCTTTTACCTACTATAAATCTGTTTGTGTGTTCATCTATGCAATTTCGCCTTTTTGAGTTCGATGTAATGTTGCAACTGAATTTATCCTGGGCAATATCATGTTTTACCTTCTGTCTCGTAAAAATGCAACTTTATTGATACTAATGATGGTTTATAAATGATAAAGGAATTAAATTTAACTTAATTGATTGAATCCTACTTTCACAACCCACATTTTGTACTCATAAGTTAACTCAGAATGAACTGCTAAGCTGTACACTTGAACATTCATTATGTTACTGATGCCTTGTCTACATCACATTTGGAGTAAGCTGACCAAAACGAGCTTGTTTGCTGAATCTGGGTTGAAATTTTGTTAGACATTGACCAACCACTTATAATAATCTATTTAAGCTAATGTTCAGTTTATTTCGGGTTAACAAGTTCAGCCTTGGCAATATTATCTACAAAGCAGATAGGTTTACTCAGAATAATGTTGAGTAAACATTATCTGTAGTTTTAAGTTTTACACCAGTACATTGTATCATATGAAGATCATTATAATTGGGGGCATTCTACCACTGTATGCTGGATCAGTGGTGCAGAGGGTTAGGTATTTGCCAACCTGAGGCCTCTGAAGCGGGATCTAGGATACGTATTAATGAGGAGTCTCATACATGGACTAAACAGTTGTGTTGCTGAGATTGCTGGTTTTCACTGATTCCCTACAAAACACCAATCTGTAGCGTATTCAGTCAACTAAACTTATTACCAATCCCCACAAACCACCTCTATTTGGTTGCAATAATCGGGTCACCAGTGACTAATTCCAGGATGTTCCTGAAGCTCTATTGAGAATTCGTGATTGTTGGAGTTCAGACTTGTCGAAAGTGAGATAGTTATCACCGAAGACATTGGATGATCGTCATTCTATATAACACAAATTGATGGAAGTGAAAATTTTATTATTGGACGCCAGCTGGCCCAGTCTTGCAGAGTGTTAGGCTCCTGTAGCAGAAGCTAGGGAGAGTACTGCTGAGGAGTCCCATACCTGGATTATACGGCTATCCACTGCTCCCCAGTTTTTAATGGTACCCTACCAATGTATTCAACCATTTAAGGTATAATTAATAATATGACCTATAGTGAATGAATGGTAATCTTCGAGTTTTATGCAGAAACCTAAAGCAACACGTTAATTTAGTAAACTGGTTTCTATGGGAATATTTATTATTTACTTAATTAAACGTTACTTTATGTAGTTATAATTGATAACAAGTTTAAACAAATTTGTCATTGATCATTGTTTCTTACAATTTAGCCTATTGACTCATAATTTTACACTTGATTTTCATTGGATTCTTCCAATACTGATACGTAATCAACCAGAATCTATTGTTGCTAAAGTAAGTTATATTATTGTTAAAATATATACATTATAATGATTTCATTTGAAGATGCATCTACGTTTACATGAGATGAGGGTTAGTTTGTGAACTGATCTTATTTAGGATCAATCCCTAATTAGGTAATTAGTGTATGTTATTTCGTACTTCAGTGAAATACTTGTTCTCATTTTTTGATGGTATCTCTGTAAAGATCTGTCGCTGATAAATATCACCTGGATACATTGATCCTATGGAGAATATATTGAATACTGTGTTATGTCATTAACAACTTTTTAACTGCTGGTTCTTGCAAAGTATCGCTCTCATATCTCATAATGATGGACTAAAGAACGTTGGAGTTGGGCATAGGAAATTAGTCATATAAACTAACACTCTTGATTATGTTGTAAATATTTATCAACTAACATGATAAAAATATGTACTATTTATGATCAACCTTCGCCCATATTGATGCATAATGTAAGGCTTGATAGAAGTAGGATAAAAGAAGATCAAACCAAAAAATTATATCGGTCAATCAAATCGTTGACTGTTAGTGTAAATCATATTGATGCATGCGCCTTATCTTGTTTAGGTTATTGTTATTACCTAGACTAATAGTTGAAAGTATAAAATGGATTACATAGCTAAAAATCTGTCACCATGGCATTAGGTACTGGGATTTTGTTTGGTCGTATAACAACTTGAACTAATGTACACATATATATATATATATTAGTTGTGACTGACAAATTGTATGTATAATCCACGTGAATGTTTAATCAACATAGAATCTGGCACATGTGTGCATCGGTTCAAGTTGCCATACCACCATGGCACCGCAAGATTAACACCACCACTATCAGTAACAGTTACTTCAATAAAATAAAATAATAATAGTAACAAGGAGTGTACATTTATAGAATATGGTTCAGAAGAGTTGAAAGAAAGTTATGAAATAATTTAAAGCTCATGATCTAAAGGAGGACAATGAGTGAATACATCTGCGCCATGGTGACCGATTCTGGGCCATGCCACTCAGTGTTTCTAGCCACTGGTTACGGTAATGTGAGGACCCTATCCAGGTAGTCTGCAGCTACGGACACGAGTCATATCAGCAGTCATTGACTTCATGGACTGATTCCATGTTTTAGTTTGGTTGCTTCTAACTCACTTCCATCCTATATCAGCCAACATTGCTCGTCGAGGCGGACTGTGGAAGTGTTCTTCTTGATGTACCTGGAAAGCAAAATGTGTTAGGGATGGTCTGGAAGACCTGGGAGCGTGACCGCATTACGCAAGGAACAACTGCTTAAGGCCGGTCATACATGCCTTTTAATGAGAGGTTTTCGTTGTTGTAGCTTCACACTTGTTGAGGCCCTACTTCCGGAGACAAGAATCAGTGCAATAAGGTGAGGTGTATGTTTTTAGGGTCGACCTTTTCTAACCCTCCCTTTTCTTTGTGGAATCGCAGCATCGCTGTTATGCTGATTGTGCTAAAAATACACCTTAATGCCGTCACATCACCGTACAACCAGCAGTACGACTTCATCCTCAAACCTTATATTTGCTGCTTTTGGTCTCATCGCTCTTCAACCGACCTGTCTAGCATAGTACAATAGGCAAGCCCGACCACCACGTCAAGATAACAGCATGATCTGGGACAGACAAATTGGTATATATGTAAGAGAATTACTGAGTTCCAATGAGTTTTTGTCATTTATCATACAGATAACATCATATAAAGACTACATTTGAATTATTGTAATGTTTCATTTTGTTCAAGTTATATGAGAAACATGGTTGGCGTTCACATCAAATAGCTGAATTTTATATAACAATACCAAATTATACAGATATTCAAATGTCTACTATAAATCAAACAAATTTAAACTCTGAATTAGATTTACAACATTTACGTTTTACTATAACAACTGGTTCATCATTTAAACTTAATCAAATTGAACTAAATCAAAAACAAACTTCTTTATTATTATCATCATCATCATCATCATCATCGTATGTTGGTAGTCAACCGAAAATTCTTTTAGAAGATTTAGATGGTTCTGGTGAAAAAATGGTTTGTTTACCAATAACTGGTACATTGTTTGCTACAGCTAAATGGATATCTAGAAATCCTTCACTAATTGATGCTTTAGATATTGAAGCATGTAATGGATATCCGAATAGGTAAGTTGAATAGGTATTATATTAATAATAATTATTATTTGTATGTACAACATAGAATTTGGTATATATGTGCGTTGATTCAAGTTGTACGTCTACATCTACACAAGATGATAAACACTAAATTAGTAGAAGTAGTAGTTACTTTAATAATGAAAAGAGAAAAATTGCAGACAAAGGGGAAAAAATTAGTTATCGCAAGGATATAAACTAATTTCAAGTTCACAATTTAGAGGAGGAGGAGGAGATACAGAGTGAATTCACTCGCCTCACTGTGACTGATTCACAGATAAGTCGCCTAGAAACTTTAATCTTCGGAAATAGCATTCACACAGTCCCTAACTAAGTGGTAGTCAGTGACTTTATGGACCAATGTTATGTTTTGGTTTGGTTGGCCCTAGCTTCCATCCAACTCCGATATTAGTTAGCATTGAGAGTTGAACAAGGCGGCAGTTAGGCATCCATAATACATGTCCCAACCACTTCAATAGATGAAGATTCATAATTTTAACTAACAATTTACTACCTGAATTTCAGGTGTATAACCCTATTATGACTTAACCTGTGGTTTTGACAAAGTGGAAGAGATGTTTCAGAGATACATGGTCAAATACATTTAACCGTACGAGTGTAGTCTACTTTTAATGGCTGGAATTCGTTTCCATACAATAAGAGTAAAGGTATTAGCTAGCAGTATACATGTTCTTTAAATGATATACACCGTATTTGATACAAGTTGGATAAACCAAAACAATCATTTTGATTCCTTACCGAGATTTAGTCAGAAACCAACTTATTAAAGCTGATCAAACTCCCAAGATAAGTGAAGTGCTCAGTTCACTCAGCTACTTCACTCTCTATCTTTTGTTAAGGTATTAATGTGGGCGGATCCTAAAGCAACAATCTCCACCTAGAGAAGGTTGAATACAATCCACTCATGCTAACATTGCTGCTCAAAGCTATTAAGAGACCACATTTTATAAGTGCCTTCGACAAACAAGATTATGTTGCCTGTGTATTTTAAGGGAATCCTGGTATGAAATCAATTACTGAAAATCCAGAAAATAAAAACCTTGTTTTTGCCAGCAAATCAGTAATGACATTTTCAAAAAATGGAGAGAGCAGAAGTCTTAATAAACACTACTTAATGTTTTTAATACAAACTACAGCACGCTCAGATTCGACTAATAATATTTGAGTTAAAAGTCTTCACACAGTTTGTGTACTTCTGCGTTACGCTTATAAATGACAAAGACCGTAATGGAACCTTCTAGTCTGATGAGTCAAATGCCTCTTTCAAGGGAATAGAAACCATTATTGTCGCAAGCCAATAAGTATTATTATTATTAATATGTAATTTATTGAGGGACCTTCAACTCGATTATCCAATAATATCAATGTTTGCCATGTTCTTTTTAAGTTAATTTTCCACCACTGGCGCATACTATGGGTCACTGATGATCACCTTTGTAAAAACACACCTTATTTAGATAATCACCTACCGTAGAACTGTATTCACTGACTATATTCCACTGTCTTGTTTGTTAGGCTGTCTAGATCAAATATTCTAGCAGCGTGTCAGTGTGTATTGGTACAAGTAGATTCATTCTTTATCACTCCTTAGTTTCTGAGCTTTAAATCTATTTGTTAATCAACTAAATCTCCAATAATTTTATGCGGCTATTATCCTTTATATATCGTAGAAGCAAGAACTTCAACATGTCAGGAGGTTTTGCGCCTCAACAAGCACCACCATAAGGAATGAATATCTGTTGGTACTGTGGATAAGAAATAAAAAAGGTGGAACAAGAGGACAGGAATTAATAACAGCCGAACAAGGACAAAGAAGGCCAATACGCAGGTCCAATACAGAGTCGCCAATAAACAAGTGAAAAAGAGGATTAGATTGGATAAACGGAAATATTTGGAAGACCTACCAATAACAGCATGGGAAGAAAACATGAGATATCTATACGATACAGTGGTGATGCTAACTGGAATAGAATGTAAACTAGAACGACCAGTCAAGAACAAGGATGCGAACTAATCTTTGAGATCAAAGAAAAGAGATCTTAGTAAATGTGAAAACTACAGAGGCATCACTCTACTTTCACTATTAGAAAAATTCTTCAGCAGAGTGTCGTTGAACCAGGTGGAAGATTCAGTAAACTCCCAACGTTGAGATCAACAGGCCGGATTCCTTAAGGATCTATCGTGTACCTACCAAATCACGACTCTATGGAATATTTCTGGACAATTAATATTTGGAACTCACAACTTTGCATAAATTTAATTCCCTATGAGGAAGTTTTTGACAGCGTAGACAGGAAAAAATTATAAAGCCTTTTTCGACACTATGGTGTATCCGAGAAAATTGTCATTATCACATGAATTTCTCACAAAGGACTACACTGTAGAATCGTGCAAGTAGGGCAGCTGACGCGATCACTCGGAGTGACCGGTGTTGACAGGGCTGAATACTCTCGCCCTTCCTTTTTCTACTGATGGTTGATTGGATAATGAAAACAGAAATATCTCAACGGAAGCAAGGAATACATTGAGCAACTAGATGATCTAGACTTTGCAGATGACCTAGATCTTTTATCCCACACGTGACCTTTAGATACAACAAAATGAATACCACCTAGCTTACTCTTGACGGAGAAACTATAGAAGATGAAGAAACTTTTATACATCTGTTTAAAATGACTGATAAACAAAGAGGATCTGTTGTTGACAGAAAGACTCGAATCGATAATACGAGGTAACCGAAGTATTTCTACAATTGAAAAGCCCCTGGAGTTCAAACGACCTATCAACCAACATCAACGTCACAATTTTCAGTGCAAATATGAAAACAGTTCTACTGCATGGAGGTGAAACTTGCTTGGAGTAGTAAGAAACCATCGCTTAAAAGTTACAAGTGCTTATGAGCGGTAATCTACACAGGATACCCCGCATTCGTTGGTTAAACCACATTGGTGAAATCACCAAACTGCGTCACAATACAAGAACTAACATCAAACAGTCAAGGCGATAGGGAAAGAGGAAAACAATAGAACATATTGCTTTGGAAATTGTAGATAGGTATGAAAAAAATGACCTTCGTTTGGGAAGAATTGTAGAGGGATTCTATGACAGAGTTGGTTAGAGAATGCTGGTCGTTGGCCTATGCTCCACGTGGGACAACAAGCATTGTTTGATTGACTAATGATCCTTTATATGACTACTAATTTAACTATTGGCACTACTGTAGTACTTATTTTTGTGAGCCGATGTAATTTGATAACATTGAACGATATACGTATTTGCCATCTTTCATATGTAACTACCTTCATCAGTTCAATCAAATCAAGACCTTTATAACTTTGGTTTACTACGTTTTCTGAGCCGAACGGTTTGATTGTAGATCACCTCAATTGTACCATCCACTTCACTTAATTTAGTATAATCAAAATTATCCACCTGAATTACAATATTGATAAATTTATGTTTGACTAATCTTTATGTTCAAGGAACTCAATGAAACGACACGGTACGGATTTACAATCACTCATTTATCCTACTCCATCTTATTTACAATCAACGCAATTATTTCAATCAAATCCATTATTTTTAAATGATACAAATAAGAGTGAAGATGAACAACGTTATACTACATCAGTACTTGATCCAAATAATACACTGGATGCTAAATTGTTGAATTTGATACAGGTAAATTTGTAATATTTTCGAAGTTAGATTACATCATACACTGACTAGAAACCTAACAGTTCACTGTATTCTGACTTATTTAGTGATTTTATGAAACCAAAGCATATGTGTTTGAATATTTGGTTGCATAAGAAAATAATGTAGGGCCATAGTTTTACTTAAGTTGGATTGTGACTGGCAAGTGGAATCCAAGAAGCGTATTTCGTCTTATTTGAGACTGAAGCTGATCAGTCTCTATAATAAATCAACGGAAATATATAAGTGACTTCTAATACCAATGCGCCCGTTGCACAAGTGTGACTGTCTGGACACAGTAGTCTAGTATAGAAAATGGTGGTGTTCAACGCGAAACGGATTAAGTTCGAATCCCGCTGTGAACATCAACATTGGGATGCATGTACACCCAGCCGATGATTCCCAAATAGAACAAAACATGCGTCATGAGTTCTACTTGCCAGTCATAATTCAACTTAAGTAATACTTGTGAATAACCGCTATATCGATGTAATCTGCTCAGGTTGCACATATAGCAACACAGATTGACCAGCTTCAGTCTAAAACAAATCAGCGGGAATATACAAATTCATCCTAAAATCATAATCTTGTTAAGTAACTGTAGGATATGAAGCAATGACTGACATGAGTAGACATGAAGGTTAGTGTAAGAGGTGATAAAAGTGAAGTCATGTACGAGAAACAGGTAGTTTTAACCAAAAGAATGACAATTTGTGTTTTGTGTTGATTTTAAAATTGATTTCATATACAGTTCTTAGCAAAAGTTTATTTCTTTAAGTATGTGTATATGCACAAGTGAATTTGTGTTCCATTAAAAGTTTGTTATAAGGAAGTCTGTCGACTTGATGATTGATCACAAGGAGTGGAGGTGATTACGTTAACCATTTCACTTATCTCGGAAGTTAGATTAGATATGATGGGTAGGATTCTGAAAGGTTGTTCGGCTTTTGCCTATTTACACTACATTTATGGAGTAAGTGAGTTATCGAAGGATTAAATGTACTGCGCAACAGTTTATTTTGTTTTGTGAAACTTAAGTTATTAAAGTAGAAGATATATATTGGCTTTAGGTCACTGATCATTGAAACTTTCACATCGTTTCTCGCCTACCATAAATTGTGAGAATGGTCAGTACTGACGACAGATGCAGAGCACTAAAAGATAATCGGAAATTACTCGGAGAGGTGGCAACTTTAATAGACTCAGGTTGTTGGCATATATGATTTTCATGCTATCATAAGAATTTAGTGCAAGGAAATATGACATCAGTTAATGAACTCTTTAACTGTTAGTGTAAGTCAGGTTGAAGATTTAGACTACCTGATTGGGATCTGCTTGATTATTGTGATTGGTAGCTGAAGACAATATGTGCCAAGTCAAAGAATAGACAACAATGGTAAATATTTAATTACTCTTTGTGTTCTTCTGAATCATAAGATTCCTTCATACACAAGTTTGTTTCATGCCTTCCTCTTGAATTATGTTGTTGTGTTAATCTTGTGAATTTTTCGTGGTCACGGCGCATACATAAACTTGTACAACATGATTGTACATGAAAATCAAATTACGCTTCAGTTGGTCTGTTCTGTTAGATTATGTATCATCAACATTTATACATTCTAATCATTAGATCTACAGAAGTCCAAAGGATGACAGTGGAGTTCACATACAGACTTTCAAATGTTTATTAATTACTGCAGTCAACGTTTTCTAATCTCTAATATCTTCCAGAAGAATATAGAAACTTTTAGTTATGTTATGTTCTTTGAACTAGTTGGCTTAATTTCATAGCTTTCGTTGTCATTCTAGACAACTACATAAGCGCAAACTTTTGATAGAATTGAGATATAAGTTATTCTCCATAAGTGACTATCAACTTGTGCTATCGACATTGGACTTCGTTTGTCATTTTTGACGCTTGTCTTGTCATTTTTGCACATCAATTTTGATTCCCATCTTTAGTGACCACATTCATAGATTAGTAGTTGTTTATTACTTTAATTATCAATGTGATTTCCGATCAACTTGACTGCTAAGCTTTTGAAATCTTCTTTGATTTTTTCAGTGTTTCTACAGTCCAAAATCATCATGTTTTCTCGTTCAAACATGTATTCATTATTGTCAATATGTACTGTTATAAAGGATGATATAAACGTTAAACAGTTAAATTATATTTATGTTAGCGGTGATGAAGTGGTTGGCTACTTTGTCTAATTTAATATTTATCATATCTAGTACAGTTTGTTTTGTAGGCTAAGCCAACGGATTAATGAACATCTACTACTTTAGTTTGGAAAAGGATTGGTGTAGTTCATTCGCAGTTCAATTTGGTTATACTTGATAGATAGTGGAAATGCAATAGATAGAACTGAAACGTTCAGAGTGATATACTGCATACCATCAACGTTTTTGGATGAGACTCGATCACATCTTCTACACATCACTGAATCCATAGGGATTCGGGTTAACAACCTGAATCTATGAGTCCAAAATAAATTTATATCACTTTTGTCCATTCCATGGACTTGTAAGACTTAATAAACTACGTTTACAATTCTTAACACCCCTTGATGTTTGTGTGTCCCGACTCTATCCCTTTCATAAATCGCCATTCTCCATTTAATTAGTCACATTATTATCACATCTAGACCCAAACGATTATTATTATTATCATTATTACTGTCTTAATAAGCTTAATTTGACACCGTTTTGACCTACCTTCAACTTATAATTATTCTAATGGATTGAATATACTTGTAAGCAATCACAGCCAATGGAATTAAATAAATGCTAACGTTTCTGTCGTCA
Organism: Schistosoma mekongi; assembly: GCA_034768735.1. Lineage (NCBI taxonomy): Eukaryota > Metazoa > Platyhelminthes > Trematoda > Strigeidida > Schistosomatidae > Schistosoma > Schistosoma mekongi. Next base: position 8,768,877 of record CM068311.1, read on the forward strand.
AGCTCGTCCGAGCACCTTTAGGTCAAAAAATATTGAATATAAATGCAAATATAAGAGGTCAATTTTCATTACGAATATCCAATCGTATACAGGGTACGATGTTGCATGAGTCATTGTAAGTGACCTAATGTTGAAATTATCTAAGTTGGATTGTGATCGGCAAGTGGAATCCGGGATGCGTGTTTCGTTCTTTTTGAGATTAGTCGGGTGGATGCACCTGTATCTCAACGTTGTCCACAGTGGGACTCGAACTCAGCCCGTTTTGTGTCAAGCTCCACCATCACCACTGCTGAGTCCAGTCAGTCACACTTGTGCAGTGGGCACATAGATATTAGGATGAACTTGTTTATTCCTATTGATTTGTTATGGACTGAAGCTGGTCAGTCTCTGTTACTATATGTGTATTCTAAGCGAATTTCTTAGATGTAGTGATAAATCACAATTCTTGTGTAGTTTGGATTGTGACTGGCAAGTGGAATCCAGAATGCGCATTTCATCCTAATACCTATGCATCCGTTGCAAAATAATTGTGATTTGTCGCTATATCTATGTAATCCACTCAGAATACATATATAGCAACAGAAAATGACCAGCTTCAGTTCATAACAAATCAACGGGAATAAACAAGTTTATCTTAATGTTGAAATTGTTGTGGATGAAGGAAGGTGGGCAATTCGTGTGTAGTTTCATGTTAAAATCATTTGAACACATATTATTCTGAGTTATGTCCACAGAGAGAGTTAGACAATTTGAAGATTGACTTCCTATCAAATCATAATAGGAGTAAATCAATGTAATGATAATCATAGTTAAAAGGATGGGTGTATATTTGCAAATAGTAACACGTTGAACTGTGTAATTCAATGAAAAAATTCTAAACAGAACCAATTAATAAATGGTTACAATTAGGGGAGTTTGTAGAGATAGTTAACTGTTTAATTCAATTTTGATAGCACGAATTGATCTGAATCAGACAACCATTGATCACCTGGAAGCACTGGACAGCTGTTTCGTCCTAGTATGGGACTCCTCAGCAGTGCGCATCCACGACCCCGTCGGGGATCGAACCCAGGACCTTCTGGCTCCGTGGCGAACGCGTGACGTGACTAGTAGAGTTCAACTGTGTCAGGTGTGAGGCAGTAACTCACCAATGGCATAGAGGAGGTCGCGCAATGTATCACGAATTGGCTGAATTGGAAATATCAACCACTGGGAGCCGACTCAGTGGTCCAATGATAAAGCATTCGCAGCGGAGCCAGAAGGTCCTGGGTTCGATCCCCGACGGGGTCGTGGATGCGCACTGCTGAGGAGTCCCATACTAGGACGAAACAGCTGTCCAGTGCTTCCAGGTGATCAATGGTTGTCTGATTCAGATCAATTCGTGCTATCAAAATTGAATTAAACAATAAATGGTTATCTGATTCAGATCAAAATTGACAACTAACTATCTCCATAAACCCCCTAATTGTAACTGATATCAGCTCACTAGTGACTAGCTCCTTGAGATAATTACTGGTGTTCTAGTGTGAAGAGTTTACCGGTAGAGTTCAACCGTATCGGGTGTGGGGCAGATACCCACCGATGGGGAGTCCCATACTAGGAAGAATCCGCTGTTCAATGGTGCCAGGTGATCAATGGTTGTCTGATTTAAATCAATTCTTGATATGAAAATTGACGATTAACTATTTCCACGAACCCTCCCCCCCCCCTAATTGTAATCAATAAATAAATGGAACGCGTTGGAAATTGAAGTAGTAGATGTTTGAATTCAGTTTTCATTGATTAGTTGCCATGGTGCAGCAAACAATACTCCATCTCATCAGTTTATATTGTTTGGATTTGCCCATATGTGTAGGGCTTCAGATGTTAACCTTTTTTGTAGAAATTGAAACCTTTTTGAAGAATTTGAATTACATCAAAATTGATACTATACCTTGATTTCATTGAGAGTAATGCTATTGCCGACTTATTTACAAGTTCCCTTATTTCCTCACAGGATTTAGGAATATGCCTCGAACAAAGTATATGTTCCTTCATCCTTACATTCAACTGTCGTGATGTTTCGCCTACGTATGTAGCATTACATTTATTACATTTGAACTCATAGATACAGTTTAATTGATCTTTTTCAGTACCCTAAACTTGATATTTAGAAGTGTAGAGCACAGTATATTGTTGATTCGGATGAAAACACGTATACCATGTTTAATTTAAATTTCTTACAATCCCTTCAGATATTCCATTTCTGTATGGCATAATCACTGTGTTAATCCACTCTTTCGGTTGGACCTTTGGTTTGATTTTCTATTACTTTTCTCCTTAAGTATCTTTTTGACAAAGTTCTTAGGGTAGTGGTTCATCATTAGTGTAGACATCACGAAGTTTAATTCAGTTTATTGGTCTCTTTTATCTGTAACGAGTTGATGGATGGATCCTGTCACTTGTGTTGATTTTGCATTAGAGAATTTATAGTCTAGATATTTACCAGCATACGTTGGTTTCCGAAAAATGTTAATATTAAGACAGTTATCTTGTTTCCTTACGACCAAACAGTCGAAAAAGGATAATTTGTGATCGATGGTCGCAGTTTTCATAGTGAATTTGATGTTGTTGGAAATACTGTTGACCTCTTCATAAAGTTCATCCAATACATCTTGTTTTGTAATAATCCAAGTGTCATCTAAGTACCTGTTATACCTCGTACTTGATAACTTGACTAACCGCAAAGCAATCTTAGCACTTGAACCCTCCTAGTCCCAAAATCAGAAGACTGAAGACGAGAAACAGGAAACTTTATTCCAGTGAAATGGGAAGTGAAGTCATGTACAAAATGTTCGCATATTTATGGTTTTCTGAAACGAATAAATCAGTATTATGATCCGTCCAATCGGAATTAAGAAGTCTCAACCGCTACCCAATCGGAACGCTCTACGTCGAGATTCTAGAAGGTTCTATCGATCAGTGATTGGACGGAATGTCTCCGGCTTCTTCAGGGTTCTCGAGGTTTCGTTGAAGTTTCTGGGAGCCATCCTAACAGTACCTTAGCCAGAGTTTGGGCAGATAGACACATTTTGAGAGTGCACTTGTTTCCAGTGAATGAATAAACAAGTTAGCAACTATTTAGGACACTGAAAATCCCATCACTACACATTCTTTTTTTCACAGAGATCTTCACAAAACTTAAACAATGTAGAACGATCTAAGGGACAACGTAGGTTTAAGTTATTGTCTGCAAGTAAATATTCATTTATAATGTCTAATGTAATGTTAATAGGGGGGGACATTAGTGAATAAAGAGTAAACATCGAAACATACCATTACTTCATCTTCTTCTAAACGTATATTTGTAATCATGTTTTTTTTTTAAATCAAATACAGTTTTTGTTTCATATTTTGCTTCTTTGTCATATAGTCTAAGTATTCCGGATAGATATTTTGCAAGATTATATGTCTGCGAGTTTGTGTAGTATACCACTGGTTTCAGCAGTCCATACAAGGGCTGCATCATTTTGGGGAAAGAGAAAACAATAAGAAATGTCCTAGTTAGATCGTAATATTGTACATATCTCAGCCTTCAGGTTATTAAGAGTGGTACAACATTTTGTATATCTTAATTTTTTTCATATGAACTCCCCGATTTAGGTGTTTATTTGCCTTGTTATTGTAGTTAGAGATGTTCATTACTACCGTAGTATTCCTGTTATCTGCCTTTGTGATAATTGTTTTATCTTTACGTAGTTGTTTCAGAGCATTGATGTCATTCTTAGAAAGATTAGAATTGTTCGACTTCTGATGTAATAATATAGAGGATATTTTGTTTCTCACTATATTAGCCTGATCCTCTGGTTATTTGTTTAGAGCAGAACCAATCGTTGCAATAACATCATAAACAAATAACAGATAATTTCTCTTATGTTGAAATATGTATTGATATTGTTGTTGTTGTACATATACCATTCTACTACCAACTTACAACTTCCACACATTGTGCTTAGTTATGTAATCCACCTATGTCACTTTATACATTGATTCATAAATTGCTTTCATTAGTTTAATAATTTTCATATTTAGCTGATTAAAGGCAGAGAGCACTGGACAGCTATTTTGTCAATTTATATCACAAACTGATGAAAGTAGGATTTCTATAATTGGATATCGGTCTTAGTAATGCAGAGGGTGAGGTGTTCGCCAACCCGAAGCCCTCTAGGATGGAATATGGAATATGTAATGCTGAGGAGTTTCATTCTAGAACAAAAAATAGATGTTCAGTGCTCCCTAGATTTTATTGGTGCTTTGACAACATCAATCTGTGACGAATTCAATCAATTAAACTTAATACTAATGTTTACAAACAATCTTAACTCAATTTTTGCATACATACATAAATATTGCTGCATATATGAGTAAAGCCTGATGAGGATCTAGTTGACGAAACATTATTGTTCGTTTATATATGTTGTTTCTATATAACTTTTGGTTTATACAGAATCATTTGAAGTGATGTAAAATGACGTCTTGTTTTTAACAGCCTTAATAGTTTGTTTGTAATTTCTGATGTTCTTCATTATATGGTCAAATGATTCATTTGTTAGCTGTGACATTTGGTTTTGTGTTTGTTGGGAATCTTTTAATAGGTTCAGAAACATTTTCATCAATAAGATTAGTCTTTATTCTAATTATCATTAAAGGTGTTTGTTTAAAATGTATTATAGCTGCTAAACAGAATCCTTGAAGTTCATTTTGTTATGTTTGGGACTTGTCAGCTGGATGTACCTGCATCCCAGTGTTGGTGTTCACACTAGGACTCAAACTCAGTTTTGCATGAACATTAACATCGAGATGCAGGTAACATCCAGCTAATTTCGCTAGCCAGCCACAATCGTAATCAAGCAATACTTGTGAACTATCCTTATATCGATGCAATTCGCTCAGAATGTACAAATGAAAACAGAGATTGATCACTTTCATTCCATAATAAATCAACGATTGAGGTGTTTTTCTTTTCTTTCACACTAAGTAAATATCCTAGAAATTAGTTACATTTAGTACTGTGTATCCGTTATCTCATGATATGCACTTACAGTAGAAACTATCATGAATAGATCCACAACGATTAACAGACTGAAACAATCATTAACCCATCTTTCATTAATAAAGACACATCAAACGTTGAAGCACAAAAGACATGTAGGACACTTATTTATTTTTTTTGTTTCAATTACATTGCCTAAAGAACATGGATAATGTACAACAGAGTGCAGTATAAAACTTTAAGGAACTATACTGGATACTCTTAGCATTTTACTTTACAGAAGCGTAAAGTACAACTATCAAATATTCACGTTTATATGAACTATATCAGTCAAATACTACTAACTAAATGTTTCATTAGTAATATATCAGTGTGTATGTGTATGTACAATCAACATAGAATCTGGCACATGTGTGCATCGTTTTAAGTTGCCATACCACCATGGCACCGCAAGATTAACACCACCACCATTGGTAGAAATCACTTCTATAAAATAAAATAATAATAGTAACAAGGAATGTGAACTTATAGAATATGGTTCAGAAAGCATAGAAAGAAAGTTGTGTAATAATTTAAAGCTAATGATTTTGGGGAGGATAATGAGTGAATACATCTGCGCCATGGTGACCGATTCTGGGCCATGTCACTCAGTGTTTCTAGCCACTGGTTTCGGTAATGTGAGGACCCTATCCAGGTTGTCTGCAGCTACCGACACGACTCAAATCGGCAGTCATTGACTTCATGGACTGATGCCATGTTTTAGTTTGGCCACCTCTAACTCCCTTCCATCCTATTCCTATATCAGCCAGAATTGCGCGTTGAGGAAGACGGTGGTTGGGCATACGCAACACATGTCCCAACCACCTCAGTCGATGAAGATTCACAACCTCATCGACTGATTTAACACATTTGCCTAACACCCGTCATCTAACTTCGTTATTACTTACTCGGTGATCCCAGCTAACGCGAGCGATGTTTCGTAGACATCGATGGTCAAAAACTAATAACCTTCGAGTGTCATCTACCCTTAATGGCCACGTCTCACAGCCATATAGTAAGACAAAGCGAACTGTTGCGCAGTACACTCTCCCTTTCGTTGAGAGACGAATATCTCGTCTACGCCATAGGTGACGTAAGTGTAGTAGTAGTGTATAATGTATCAAAATAATTGACTATATTCATTAAATATTTCTTTGTGTTTCTTTTTTATGTAGACTGCCACAGGGAAACATCTTTTACCAAAACAATTAAATACAACATCATGTCCAGAAGTATTATATCATACAAGAGCTAATGGAGTTAATTATTTTCATTTAGATTTTTTTATTGAATGTTACAATTTTTGTACTGATGAAGATTTGAATAAATCGAAACGTATACGTTTAATTCAATTAAGAGAGAAATGTATTCCAGAATTTCAAAATATTATTATACCATCAATTGGAAAACATATTCCTGAAGAAATATTTAATGTAAATAATTTAATTGGGATGGTTATTTTCGTAGAGATTGGTTATTTATTTAACTGGATATATTACAGATTGATGTTAGCAGGGTATCATTGAAAACTAGAAAGCACTGGACAACTGTTTCGTTCTAGTGTGGAACTCCTCAGTAGTGAGCACCCTAGCATTTCGCACCAGGGGCCTCAGGTTGACGGCGAGCTCCTAATCATATGCACCACAAATTGATGGAAGTTGGAATTCAACCATTGGATGCCGACTCAGTGGTGTAGATGGTTAGACGTTTGCGGTCAACTTGAAGCCTCTTGTGCGGACTGCTGGGGTGCGCACTGCTTAGGAGTTTCACACTAGAATGAAACAGCTGTTCAGTACTTCCTGGTTTTCAGTGGTACCCTGCCAACATCAATCTGTAATGTAAATAAGTTGTTTTTTCTTACTTACATTCTGTTTAGTGTTGTTTTTTACTGTATTCCTGCAACATGTCATGGAAAGCACAGAATACAATGGATAATATAGATGTAAGTAGATGACGTCCACTTTATCGGTAATGTATCTTCTCTACCCACATATAGCAAAATACGCAGATGAAATTAAACAGCATAGCGGCAGCTTCAACATACATAAGGAGAAAACTGAGATCTTTAGATACAAGACGACCAGCAGCAACCCAACTACACTTGACAGAGGAGCATTGAAAGATTTGGAAACTAATAAATACCAGCACAGCGTCACTGATAAAGACGGAAAATTTATTTCTAAATGTGAGGTCAGAGAATAACAAGATAAGGATGGCATTTCTACGACTAAAACTAATCTGGAACTGAAACCACCTGTCAACCAACTTCAAAGTCACAATTTTGAATATTAAAGGAAGGGCAGTTTTATTGCATGGAGGTAAAACTTGTGTGAAGAACTACGATAGGCCTCCTTCAAAAGATTAAAGCATTTATAAACAATTACTTGTACAAGTTACCTCAAATCCGTTGGTCAAACACCTTCAGTAACAACCTTCTATGACAAAGAACAAACCAACCTACATCCAGGCGATAAGAAAAAAGGAGAAGATGCTAAAGGTTAATGGGACACACATTGGTGAAATCACCAAACTGCGTCACAATACAAAAACTAATTTGGAACCATTAAAGCGATAGGGAAAGAGGAAAGCAACATAACATATTGCTTTGAAAATTGTAGACAGGTACGAGAAAATAAGCAACACTTGGGAAAAATTGAACAGGGAAGCCTATGAGAGCGTTGGTTGGCGAATGCTGGTCAGTGGCATATGTTCGACGTGTGATAACAGGCATTAATTGATTGACTTGCATTCTGTTAGTTAAGAGTATTATAATCATAATTATTTGTAATTGTTTACTGTTCACCGTTAAGTACTACTAAAAACCCGGAAGTATTGGATGACGGTTTCATCCTTGTACAGGACTTCACGGTAGTGAACACCGTCGATTTTTCAAGAAAATGAAGTCAGTGAATTTAAGTGCCTTTGTGAACTTATAGCCATAACGACCACTAAGCCGTCCACATTCCATTGGTAATATTCTTACTTCCGTCAGTTTCTAATATAGCGCTACGATTATTTATTGTCGTCAGCGATAGCTGTTTTGCTTCCTACAAGTCTGAACCCAAGTCACTCGGAGTTTGAAAACATCCTAATATTAGTCTCGAGTGTGCTGACTAATGTAACTGAAGTGAGGTAGTTATGTGAAAATTACCAATACATTAACTTATTTGTATCTGTGACGAATTTTTTCAACAAGACTTAATATTGAATCCCACAAAATTCCCACATTTCATTTGTAAGAAAAGTTTCTAACCACACTATTAGATCCTAAATCAGTGATCTCACGACTAATTATTCACCTTGTTTCCTGAATGTTTTAATTTGATCTTTGGTTGGGTTATGTATATTTACAACTAAGAATTTCCATATTATGTTATGACGAAACAATTTCTTAATACTGCTCTACAATACCAGTTGAACTCATAAATTAAGCTATTCACTCATTAGCCTGCTTTGTCAGTGTTATGATGACAGTTGTATGTGATAATTATCATTACTTATATAACGTATCGTTAATTAATTGAATTATGGACCTCTAAATGTCAATAAAACGACCTTAACATATAGAGTTTACTGGTTGTTAGATCAGTCTCTGATGGTAGGTGGTTGAATATAGTTGGCTGGAACTCTTCATGAATTTAGTTTTTATACTAATTAATCTTGAAGAAAGTGATGATAATAAAGTTTGAAAATCCTGTGTTCTTTCACCTCGGTGGAGGTATGTGTACACACGAATGTAAAATTGAAATATCACACTAGTTTTTCTTGGTTTCCTATGACTTTCGTAATGAATTCAATCTCTAAACTAATCACCAGGTAGTAACTAACTTACTACTCTAGTTCATTCCTTGATGTTGATCCATTCATATTGATCAATTAGAAGTTTATCAGATAGTAGTTAAACGTGCCTTTCTAATGACTGGCTACTGCTTTCAAACACTTAATAAGTTCAAAGTTTCTCTTGACTCCCTGTAGGTGTTCTGTAAATTTGTAACTAAGTTAACTACTGTCTCGATAAAATGTCTTAGTTATCTATTTAAGAATTGTACTTGTAAATCTCTTTATCGATGATGAATACTTATATAATCTACTTACTGTTTGATATTTCAATAGTCGTTAAACAAGAAAAAGGATCCAGATTATCATCATGGTGTTCTATTGAAAGGTATGAAGGCGTATAAAAGAAGGCATGAAATTTATGTTGAAAAGGTGAGTCACAAAATGACAGCTACAATACCACATTATAATATCAACAACAACAATTAACACTACTACTGCTACTACTATTGCTATTAATAGTAATGTATATGTAGTTATTCACAGTAAGCTGTAGGTTAGGTAGCATCACGGCAGTCTTATGCAGCAAATGTTAAATGAGTATGCCAAGGGAACAGGACTAAAGTTATACTATGTATTCTCATATATGGATTATGCATTGTCTTTTGAATTTCGTAATTAAACCGGTACGAATTGAATATGCTTACCAAATCACATATGTTAGTTATAACATAAAACTTGGCATGACAAATTATGGGCTCATTTTCTATAAACCTTCTTGACACTTTCTATATTGCGTCATATAAATCGCAAGCAGTATCATGGTTTTCAAATAAAGGGGTGAACATGCTACTCAACTGCTAGATCTGTATTATTTGTGTCAATGAAGCATGAGATTTGAAAGTAGGATACATACCTAAACTTCAGGATTTGATGCTATATGTTTTAAAGAATTTTTGACGTGTCACTAGACTACATAGCAAATAATGCTTCAATGACATGAAGTAAACCAGGGATTTTGTACGCTCAACCATAGGGTTAGCCGTCGTGGAATGTTAGCTGGCTTATGAACAGTTTAAAAAACATGTAGTGGTGTTCCTATCCAAAAGTAGAAGAATTCCATTAAATCGTTGATTGTTGGTCTGATCATTGTTGATAAGTTTAAACTACGTGGTTGAGGTTAGCATGATAGCCACAATAAATTTATCAGGACGTTGATTTCTAATATCCCTTTTTGCTTATCTTTTATCATGCTTCTTTTAACCAAGTTCTTTATTTGTATTCACTGTCATTGTTACTACACGATTTTAACTAACTTGGTACTCGCCATGTTAGTCTCAACTCGTCGTGCTACCATACAATAACAAATTGAGCTGGTACACATTTAGGTCATACTCTACGTTGTCTATACCTCTTTGATTGATTGAAACACGTTTCCAACTGGACACTACTCTGATAATATGCAAATACACACAAATACGTTGTTAAAGAAAGCCAACTAACATAAGGCTTTCTATTCCTATTAACTAAACTACTTGAAATTACTTTAGTAATATAATATGATGCTCAATTTTATGCTTAGTTAATTACTATTTATAGATTTACATATCCTTTAGGTTTATTTGCATCGTAAATTAAATTTTTATTATAATTAGGTGTTGTAGAGACTTATCTGAGTATTATTTCGAAATTAAGAATTGGGCTAAATTAAACCGCCATTGAACTTCAGGAAGCACTGGACAACTAGACAGTGCGCATCCACGACACCATCAAAGACTAAACTCGAAATACTCTGGCTCCGCAGAGAGATTAGTTGATTCGCACTGCTAACGAGTCCCCTACTAAGACGAAACATCTGTTTAGTACTTCATCGTGATTATTGGTTGCCTAATTTAGACCGCTTCGTGATATCACGTTAAAATTAAGTTTTTTTTAAGTGAAAATACGAACATTCATTTAATCATTTATACATCTAGATTAAATCAGAAGTGAATCAACACTTTCAAGATGCATTAAAGAAGAAATCAGTTCGTGAAATTGTCATTGAGGAGGAGATACCAAATATTTTGTAAGTTCTTAAGAAAACATTACAAGAGTCTATTAAACTGTCATTCTCATTTAGGTGTTTTCTCTTAATAGACGCTTTATGTATGGTGATAGTTACTAATGTTATCATAATGTAATCAGTGTTTAATATATTAAGAACAGAGCAATTCTAAATGAATATTTTGTTTCCATAAACTTTCATCAGCCTCTATGAAGCTATAAATTACACCTATTTTTAGTTGATTGAATAAGTCTCACTAATCTGAAGCCCATGGGGCGGAATCTGGGGTGTGCTTTGCTGACTCATTTTATACAAGGACAAAAAAGCTATCCAGTACTCCCTGATACTCTGCCTACATCAATTTGCGAAGTATTCGGATACTGATTTCTTAACTCGGATGTTGACTATGGTTAAAGAAGCGGTTAAACATATTACTTCTGGAGGCAGAGCCTCATCTTTTTTGTTCAAATAACAGTCGATTCTACCATTTGAAGAACTTTGAGTCTTACCAACCTCAGTAGACAGTAATTAACATAGTATATGTTGTAACCGACTGATTGGCGTTCACAGTATATCCCGTTTCAACTAAACGAGTAAGTATGGAGCTATTAATTGTCTAGATGACGGCTTTGGTCAGCCATACTAGACGGTATTCCCAATCACGAAAATACAAATTCTTAGAACAATAGCAGATTTATATTGCTCAACAGGAGCAGTTGAGTTGATAAATACAAAAACAGGTGGCCAATTTAGGTAACTCCACTTTCAGTTTTAATATCACCTCTGAACTCGCGAGTCACATTTATATTAACCTTGCTGCTTCAGACGTTGTCTGAACCACTAGATTAGTATTTCATAAACAGCATCACTTCTGTATTGTGGGCACATAAAAGGTGATATTCTACAGGCGATTTAGACTGTTTCTACTCTTACTTCCTTTTTAATATACTTATTAATAAACTGTTTAGAGTACCTACTTACTTTAATTATTTCACACAAAATGTTCTATTCTTCTTCTACTGTATCATTGGAGTATTCTACAACTAAGTGATTTTATCAGATTCCTTTTCTATTGCAAAAGTACAAAACTAAGAGAATGTATATACTGTTCTATTCATGTACTTTTCTTATTGAAATTTTCTTCATATTGACCTATTAACTCCTTTGGTTAGTAGAATATCTAAAAAGGCTATTCTGACTATATATTCTTCATCATATGTGAACATGATAGATGAGTATACTGCATTAAACCACCTAATAACTTCTCATTATGCTGTATTATATAAACAAACGATGAATGTATCATCTATATATCGACGGTAGAATGTAAACTTTTAATTTTTAAATGAAAAATTGGATCGTTTTTTAGATTGACTAGGCATACGGAACCTTGAAGTGAACCTATTCATTCACTTGCCAGTAGATTTCACATTTAAATATAAAATTCGTATTTATGGTATATTTTAATAGTAATTCCTTTATAATACTTATACGGTTAACAGTTTTTACTTCATTTTCCTTAATTGTTCACATGCGTACACTCCAGTCTCGATTAGTAGAATGTTTGTGAATTGTGATGTTACAACTGAAGACAACATTGTATATCATCGGGTGTTCATATTCTTGATTTCATCGACTAACTGGAATTTTAATAATGGAAATAAATGGTTGCATGTCGATGATAATGATGGTAGACTGTCGTGTGAATGTAATAACTATAGATTGTTGATTATGAATGACTGACCTGTAAAGCGAAATATATCATCTACTACTTGACATTTGATGGTAGTTCAAAAGTGGCAAGAAATATTTTTCACCTATAATCAGAAGGTATTTGGATTTTCCAGTTGATTTTTCTTAGACTGGAACTGGTCAGTCTCTTTGTGTGTCCTGGAAAAAACATTAACACTGGGATGCAGCCACATCCAGCTGACGAGTCAGAAATAGGACGAAACGCGTGTGCTGTGTTTAGATTGTCAGCTAAAATCCAACTTAAAAAATACTAGTTTCATCTGTTGTTTTTTCCTATTCAGATTCCTATTACCATTTTTCAAAAGATTATTTGAGCCTAAACGACCGTTACGACCTATTTATCATGAACGTCGACGTATTGGTCCACAGTATGTTCAAGATTCCTGTCTTGCATTAATTGTTACACTACATGGTGCTTATAATCTACCAAATCGTTGTATAAGACGAACAGACCAATCGAATTACCGTGATAAAGCCGAGAACAGGAATGACGTAAGATACTGTTAACCCTAATTTCTTATCGAAGCTTACTGTGATTTAGATACATTTTTTATATATTTGGGATTTATGTCTACTATCGGGGTTATTTACCACTTTCCTCAGATTGTTTAGACTTCACCCTGAGATCCGAACACTGTAAGTTGAATTCGTTGTGAAAATCAAAGGTGCACACTGCTGAGGAGTCACATGCTAAAATGATACAGCTGTTTAGTGTCCTCTATTATATCTCTGTCTATGTCTATGCTCTAGTATCTAACAAGGAGTAAATATCTAGTCATTATATCCTAGACTTAATCTGCCTGTTTTTCCTTAGTTTGCCTTTCAAATTCTTCAGACAAACATCGGAGACTAATGGTTCTAATTAATATCTTGATTCTGATTAACAAAATTGCGGGTATTTACAGTTGATACTAATAAATATGTTTGAAACGTGCATCTTGGTTTGTATAACCTTTTGATTAAATTCATAAATAATGATGGGGAACATCCTTTTTGTTGTTTTATGAAGAGTGTAATATTAAGTGAATACATTATTACACAATTCATTGGATACTTTAAACAACAACACATACCTACTTTGGATACGTTTCTCACTATTGAAATATAAAATGTTGCTATGGTACCGATCTCAGTCAATATTTAAGCCAATTGTACTGAGTGAAGTATTCGAACATGTTGACAACTCACTTATCATGGAAGTTTGATCAATCTCAAATTAGGATAGATGTAATTTTCATCCATTAATCAATTGATTTTATTTAACTACATGAATATTAAATGGGATTATTAAGAATAAACAATATTCATTGGTTACTAGAAATTTATCATAGGTAATTTTTGTTTTTGTTTGAACCTACAAAATCATTTTAAACTTGATAACTGATAAGATTGAATAGCATGACTTCACTATACTATATTTATGATCTAGACGTTAATAACTTCTAAAGAATATTTGTTACTTAAAGATGGGGGATGAACCAAAGATGTTCAATGTATTTCATTGTCTTAGCTGAATGGTATAACCGTTAGGCGTCTATTGTCATTTTAAACAATATCATTAACCATAAAAGAAAGGAAGTATAACGAAAGAAAACTATTATTAAAGTTCTAAGTTAATTGTTGAGAAATTCTAATAATATACGTCTATTTAAAGTAAATACTGATGAAGGTATCTAGAAAAATAATTACGACAATTGCTGCTACTTTCATATGGTGATCGGATTTGCTTATCATTATGAACTAACGTACCCATTTAAGCTAAAACATTTATTGACTGATTGAAGAACAGTAAAACCATTATGAATGAACTTAAAGTCTAAAAGTATAGACTTACTATCAAATGTACAAAGTTGTAACAGTAATATGGTGTTTCTCTCAGATAACCAGCATTACAGCAATGCTACCTTTTAACAAGGAGAGAGTGGATTTTAAAATGGTCGAACAGAAAAATGCATATCTCACTTTACTTCATGGATCTCCATCTGTGACAGTAAGTTCTTAACAAGTATGAAGTTAACAAAATAGATACCATTATCAAAATAGTCGACAGTTGCATGCTTGAATGCATTTTTACTTATGCAATACGGTAACACTTCCAAGTTTATAAGACCAACTCAACTAATTTTTACGTGCATCATGAAGAAGAACTCTCCTACCACACGTAGAAATGGGAAGTAATAACAACCATTACATTTCTAATAGTACTCAAAAATGAAAATACAAGTTCTATAGTTATATCCTCCAACTTATGAAGCATAATACCTACGAACACTGAGATCCTTCATGAGTGTAGTAAGTTTGTGTTAGAAATAATCTTTTTTTTCTATATCCTACATAGTTATTCAATGATTGAGTAACATATTCATCTATGAATATAATTTGGTGTTATTATTTGTTATTTGCTAGCCTTTAAAACCATTTGCTGAAATTAAATTTCAACAGAATAAACGATCAACTATTTCATCAGAAGGTAGAAATCCAAGTTGGAATACAGAGTTTCGATTTACATTCTTGTAAGTATTATACATATTACTTAAAACATCTCCGATAATTAGTTGTTCATATGATTAAATGATGATAATGAAGCATTATAAATTGAAATCATTGAAACATCATCAGCAGCATCATCCAATGAAGTAGTCAAAATATGACATACTTTCATGTGAAACATTGAAAGGTGCTGATTCGAATCCGTTGATGGTTTTCTCAGTGCATATGTTGAATTATTTTATCAGAATCATTAGAATTGCAATAGCCTCTTTGTCATTTTAAACATCATTAACATTTACTACATGTTAGATTGAATGATCACTTCGTATTCCTGTTGATTATCTTTATTGGTTGACCACAAGTAGCATACTCAGTTGAATCGCTTTATATAGACGTGTAAACTGACTGAAGTATGATGTTAAATTTCTTTGAATTTTCTCTCTTCAGAACTTTGAAATATTGTTAATACACCTTGTGTCTGTAATTATCTGGTTGTACTAATATGAGTGATTATTACATCATGTCGTTTAGTTACTAACTTGTTTGTAGACTGTTTCGCCAGGGTAGGAAAATGTCTACTTTATTCGACGTAACAGTCAAATTGTAAAGTTACTATTGTCGTTTTGAAGACATACTGCACAAAATTTATACAAATGTCAGCAACCTATAACTGACTTAGTCTGGATGATTTTATTATTCTTTAGGATATCTGGTACCTTATTAAACAACCTAAATCAAAGAATACAACACCATTGATAGGTTAACATAATTATGCATTAGTCAGTAGATGATAGACAACTGTTTAATTTCAATTGAATATCAAGCAAGCAAGATGATACAAATTATCATCTCTGAGAAAATTTTCAAATACTGTGGCCTCAGTCTATGTTTACCTAGGCAACAACTAGCTATCTTAATTGTCGATATATCTTCAACACCTATTACTGATGTATTAATCGACATATATAAACTGCCCTTACCTATCATGTAGTATGTAAACATATTAACAACACCTAAGTCAAAAACTGAAACAATGTTAATAATACTTGAAATAATGATGAAAAATAGCGATTAACAACATTTCATGCGACAGTCGATTAAATCCTTGATTGACAGAACGAGGTGTTCATCAGTTATGAAGAAATAACTAGTTATTTAGTTGAACCCGTTAAGAAACCTTAAAATCAGGTTTCATGCTATTTGACATTCATTAGAATGGTGCATCTACAAATCTTATGGCAATTAATACTCCCTAGAGAATTTAACCCTCCCCTTCAGATCATCCGGTTATACAATTTGAAACTGTAAACCATTGAGCAATTCGCGTTTTCATATTACTTAAAGTAGAATAGACTATGCATACATTTATAATATTAACAGTGTGAAAGAATACTACTGGCTTATTTCTCTTTCTGAAGTATGTGCTGATGATGATGTTTAAAAAGATGATGATCTACTGACGACTAAACAATTAAGTTTATACAACATGACATCTTCTATCATGTTTATTTTACATCTTCTATATATTATACACACTGTTCAATAGTTTGCCACCAGAAAATCCAAAATTAGAATGTATGAAAGATCCAATTATCATTAATGTCTATGATCAAGTAACATTTATGCAAACTGACTCAACACAAAGTGATTCATTACATTATATTCAAAGAATAGAAAATCGTTTGATTGGTTCAACTGAAATACCATTATCAACTGTTTATCTAAATACTAAAGTAAGTACATTTACTTAACTTATTTTCATATGATAATATAATTAGTTTAATCTACCAACCAATCCGTCAATAAATGTCAACTCTTGTGATGAATTTTGTCGACTAGAATTATCTAACCAGTTCTGTTTTCTGATCTCTCTTCCAGTTGGTTCCATTTTAGGGTTTACTTTGTAATGCAATTTAATGATTTTTACAGTGTGTACTCCATCCACATTCAGATTTGTTTCTTAATTTCTTCCTCGCCTCGAAGTTAGTTTGCTTACTGTTATAGTAGTTTATTACTGACGATGATTAGTCGACATATTTGGAGTATCTTGCGTAAACAACTGTTTGTTGATATCTGTTTCTTTTTGAATGGTTCTTTTTGCCGTTCTTTATACATGTCACAGTTACATATAACCGAACTTTGCTGATATTTGAATTTGAAGTTGTGACTTTAAAGTTGGCTGATAGTTAATTGGAGTTCCAAATAATTTTCAATTGTAGATTTGCTACCGATATCTTTCTAGTCAGTGCCTTCACATCTGCATAGGACCTCATCCACCCCCTTTGTTATTTAGTGATGCTGCCAAGGTATATAAAAGTTCCCACAACTTCCATAGCTTCACTGTTAGATATAATACATAACTACTTACTACTAGTAATAACAATAATAATCACTAATCTAATATGATTAATAATAATTATATATTTTACATGTTAGTGCATATTAGTAAGATGAATGGTTTTAACACTTTTCTGTACTTTGGTTATGACTGATAAAAGAGAATCGCCATTAGACTTGAAGGTTTTCAGATCGATTCCTTCATGGAATCAAAGGGAGGAAAGACGTGAATAACTGCTTTTATTGAAAATCTGTATCTTGTTAGAGTGTGAATTGTATTAAAAATTGTATTATATGGTCTAAATTTTCACGCGTTTTGTTTACTTGAATATTCTTAACGTTGAAGATTTTGTAGATCTCTAAAAGTTGAATGATTTTACCCAGGAACCATCTTCTTACTTGATCTTAAATTAGAAATCAAAAATATATTTTAGCTCAGAATACGGTTTCTTGGAAGTGGAGATCTATGACTCTAACATTGATCAAACCCATGATCATTGCCCTTATGGTGAAGATTTTCTCTATACACAATTAACATCTAACGGCTAACATTTCTAGTCTTAGTTAATTCGTGTAATTAAGAGACCTTATCCTAGGCTATTGGTGTGCAACTATCCTATCTTCGTATGTGAGACTCTAAATTACCTCTTGGACTTATTAATAATAATGATACAGTGTTCAATCATATCACATTTGAGATTGCTATCTGCTTATAGTGTTTGATAGATTATCTGTGAATTAATAATGTAAGCTAGTGAATGACATATCAGTTGTCACACACTTGAATGATCACTATGAACACTGAATAAGTAATACAAGATTTTATTTTAGGGCTATGTTAAGATTACGGTTAAGGTTAAAACTATGGTAACGGTTGAACTTTAGGTAACAGTTAGATTAGGGCTAAGCTTATAGTTGGGTTAGAGTTATGGAGTATGTTTGAAATTAGGTTAGGACTAAAGCTACTGTTTGAACACAATGGCATCACAATATTCAACTCAGATATTTCTTAGTTATGTAATACACATTTTATATTTTCTGAAGTATATTCATGGTATAATAAAGCGTACATCAGCTGAAATTCTAGTATTAGCCAAGTTGCTTTTTGTTCTATGAACTGAATATTTTTAATGTAGTTTTCTGATTAGTTGAAATTGTCTTAAGATGAGTTTTAAGCGTTACTGAATACTGGCACTTTTGTTCTACTTACAGTAATCAGTTAATTCATGAAAAACGTCAACCTTGGCTTTCTCATTCATGAACTGGCAATCATGGGGTTCCTTCAGTTTTGACATTCCTCCTTAAAACAAAACTCATAGAAATGAGTACTTTCACTAGAAAATGGTCACAGTTCAAATATATGCTCCAAAATGAGCGGTAGTAGTCTACATATTCTCTCTAATGACAGCTGACCCAATTATGGCCTGTTTCTGTCCATTGTTATATCGTTGTTAGGGGAAGGGAGGCGGGTATCAGGTTTGACAATGTCTCTCCTTTACTTGAGGTCCCTACTAAGAATAAACGGTAATCTATACATATTCTCAAAAATTTAGTTTCCATTGTCACTTCACTCGGCTGGTATACCGAAAAATTCACCTTTTATTTTCAGCATCACTTAGCCTACCAACTTGGTAGTTAAAATAACCTCCTATGATCACTGTGCTTGAAAGTTTAGTCTTCTGAAGGTGAATAGATAACTTCCTACAAATTCCTTTTTTTATCATATGGTCTACAGTCAGTAGAGGTATAGACGGGAACGACAAAAGCTATCAACTTGCTTAATTATCTAACTACGTTTTAACTGTACAATTTAGATAAGCAGCGCAAAGGTGATTGTTAACACAAATCCATTCGAAAAATATTTGTTCTGCCTCAAACTGAGTACTACGCTTACACAGGCAGAGCCGAAAGGGCTTCCTATTGGGTTGCCAGCTAAACGAAATGTATATCGATCTGGTTATCTGGACAGATAAAGCGACGTTAATTGAATTACTGCGTTAGGATTCTGTTTTTGTGTTTTCGGAGAGATAGTATATATCAATGGCTAGAGATTAAATGGTTTTAGCAAGTGAGGCATATCGACTGGTTTTACAAATGTTTCTTACGGTAAAAGTTCCGATTTAGCGTAAGAAACTTGGCTTCAGGACACCTTAAATAATGCTTTATGGAAACGAATCAGTCGTGGCACCTGTGGCAGAAGCGGAGTAAATTCGGAGATTGGGAGTGTAAGTTGAGGTGATATTAAGAGGGTTGAAACTTTGATAGTAAACACGGTGGTCTCATGTGATGTTGAAAGCATAAAAGCAGTTATTACTTACTGGTGGATCGAGCGGAGAAATGATTCCTCTTCTCTATGAAATCAAAAAAATTAAGCTAAAATTATCTTTTAGGATCTTGACGCACGCCAATAAAAACTGCTTGAGGCTGGTCACATACGACAATTCTGAGAGAAGTTTTTATTTTGCTAGCTAAAATGCTTGTTATGGCCTTACTATTGCAGGTTGAGATCCATGTAGTAAGGTGAGATGTAAATTTTTATGGTCGATTATTTCTAACCCTACTCTTCTCTGGCAGGAACGTAGTTTCGTTGCACTGCTGATTGTTTGAAGGAAACACCGTGCTGCCGTCACACTTGTGTGGGATGATAATAAGACTTCGTTTTCAGACATTAATTTTATTTCTTCTCATTTTAATACTATTCAACCAACGTACCTTACATAATAGGACGTTGAAGAATGATTTTTTCCACCATTATAGGCTGACGTGTTCATCACGATAGGCAAGCCCAGACTAAGCGTCAAATAAGCCCAACTATCAGGCTACCTACAATAACATTGAAATTCTTCTTTTCAGTTGTAATTCTTTTCTATGATACATAATAAAGTACACTATCATTGTGTCTGCTATATCTGAATGTACTAGATTCTATACATTGACAACTAAACACCGTATAATCTGTGATGACGTTTTATCTCTTATTCATAATAACACATTACATTGTTACATGGTTAAACCAACTATTCATTCTGTATCTGCTTTTAGATTAGTGGTAAAATCAATTTGTCAATTCCATTAATTCTACAAGGATATGAAACATTGAATTTAACTAAATCATCAATTCGTCCAATGATTGATGTTTTAATGACATTGGAACCATCAATTTTCCCTCCAGAACCATTAATTGATACAGTAAGTCAAATGTCAATATTAATTGATTATTAATTAAGATATGAATATGTTATACAAAATGATGATGATGATCTGTGATGAAATAAATGAAATAATCTAACTGTATTCGATCACTACGATAGTGTTCTATCAATTAAAGACTTCATTCATGATAAAAAGCAAAAACAAGAACTTAATTGAGATAGTTTGTAGAGATCATCACAGATTGATGTTAGTGAGATACTACTGAAAACTAGGGAGCATTGGACAGCTATTTCGTTCTAGTTTGGGACTCTTTAATAGTATGCACCCTAGATATGTATTTAGGAGCCCCAGGTTAGTAAACACTTAACCCACTGAACTTGCGTCCACTAACAAAATTGTCGCTCCTATTAACCTATGATATATGTTGACGAGCACTTATTGTTGTAGGTGACAACCGACTAACTCCCGACAATTCTGAACTGAATGGATTACTAATGGATGCTGGCCCAGTGGTATGAGAAAAAGATAGGCGTTCGCGGAACTGAGGCTTCTTAATAGGAATATCGGGTGTACACTACTGAGGAGTTAAATACTATGGCTAAACAACTGTCCATATCTCCATGGTTTACAATGATACCCTATCAACATCAATCATTGCAAAAGAATAAAAGGTTAAAAGTTCACAAAGGATAGAAAACTTTTAACATGATCTATGAACTGGTGACCATTTAAATTGGATCCTTTATATGTAATGTCATATAATGAACAACATAATAATGCTTAAGTTGGATTGTAACTGGCAAGTGGAATCCAGCAAGCGCGTTTCGTTCTTTTTTGGAACTCATCGGCTGAATGTACCTGCATCCCAATATTGATGTTCATGGTGGGATTCGAACTCAGTACGTTTCGTGTCGAACGCCACCGCATTCACTAATAGACTACTGGGTCCAATCATGCATGCTGATTGGACACAATATTTCCTATTGATTTCTATACTAACTTGAGCTTATTTCGAGCGATTTTCTGATCCTATCCAACATCAAAATAAACCTGTTATTTAGAAAATATTCAGTTAAGACTAGTTTACTACTTTATTCATTTGTATGTTTTCAGTTTATTTCAGTAGAATCTATTGAAGTTCAAACAAGTCTTTCAAAATGGTATCAAAAATTGTCAAAGCATAAATTTATGACAAATCGTTTATTTAAACCGTTAGTAATGAATTCTGATTGTCATGAAATATTGATGACACGTTTTTTAACATCACTTAATCCTCCAGAGGAATTTCTACCAGGAACAGAAATTAGCTTAACTATATCAGAATCGATGGTAGGTATTTAAGGTGATTTTTTTTCCATTTATTTTGATCCAAGTGTGCAGTTAATGTTAGTGATTTATTGTATAGAGTCCAACGATAGATACGATGAATATGATTTTAGACAGTTCATACATGTGTGTCACCTAATTAGTTCTTGCCTATTTTAACGTTCGGTACTTATTTATTTATTTAAGAGTATGTTGACAAATATCTGGAGAATTCACAATCAACGGTTCTGTTCGCTCTGTCTTACCGTTTGGGCGTGAGACGTGGCCATTAAGGGTAGATAACACTCAAAGGTTAATAATTTTTGACCATCGATTTCTACGAAACATCGCTCGCCTTGGCTGAGATTACCGAGAAAGTAATAACGAGGTTAGATGACGGGTGTTAGGCAAATGTGTTAAATCAGTCGATGAGGTCACTGACTGCCGATTTGGGTCGTGAAAGTAGCTACAGACTACCTGGATATGGTCTTCGCGATTACCGTAACCAGTGGATAGAAACACTGAGTGACATGGACCAGAATCGGTCACAATCGCGCAGATGCATTCACTCATTGTCCTCCCTTAAATAATGAGCTTTAAATTATTGCATAACTTTCTTTCTACGCTTTCTGAACCATATTCTATAAGTTCACACTCCTTGTTACTATTATTATTTTATTTATTGAAGTAACTTTTACTGATGGTGGTGGTGTTGATCTTGCGGTGCCATGGTGGTATGGCAACTTGAACCGATGCACATATGTGCCAGGTTCTATGTTGATCATACATACATACATTTTATGAAGGTTACTATGTATTGCATTAAACTATTCAGGGTGATTAATCTGTCTTGTTGAAGACCATTTTCAATAGGTTCTTGAAATCGAACATTAGTTCTTCTTTGTGTTTTTGAATGAATATGCTTCAGCAAGTTCATGTTTGATTGGTGAGATGTTCTTTGTTAGTGGCCTTTTTTTACGTCTTCTAGGTGTAAGCGTGTGAAACAAAAGGTTTGAGTTCGAGTCCTAAGTTTAAGTTGCATTTAGATGAAGTATCTTAAATAGAACGAAATAGATGTCACAAATTTCATGACTATCTGCATATTAACTTTATTATCAATTATTTTACTTTAGCTCCGCTTAGCGCGTTATGTGTCACTTATTCCATATGAATCTGATGTTGCTTCATTTCCTGGATTGGCTCAAGTTTGGTGTACTTGTGATGTAAGTAATCAGTATTCTCATTGACAATCGATTAATTGTTTCGAAGGAAATAATGTAGGACAATGTTTTTTAATACTAAGATTATTTTTAATGAAGGTAGATTCAGTTAAGCAATTAACTATACTGTCCACATTCGTCACAGATTGATCTTGTTTCCTAATAGAGGATTTAGTATACAGAAAGATAGCTTGATTTACCTTTCACAATCAATCTAATGTTCACAAACAAAGATACAAGGCCCGAACAATCTAACCATCACGATTGATGAATCGTAAGCAGAATACGGGAAACAGGCTGCAAGTAGATCTAAGTAGAAAATCATGCATATGAAACCTTAATAAGGGAAGGTGGTGGAATATCTCCTAGAAACTTCAACGAAGCCTCCGAAATCTTTGAAAGAACCAGAGATATTCCATTTAATCACTGATCGATAACACTTTCCAGCGTGTTCTGAAACTTCTTCGTTCGGATTAGATAGGTTAAGATGATGATTTGATTGTTTCATAAAACTATAAATACACGAATATTATATACGTAACTCAATATCTCATATTGAAATTAAGACTCCTGTATACTTGTCTTCAGTCATCTGAATTTGTAACTAGGAGGCCAAAAGAACATTTGAATGCTGAAGTTGTGCACAGTTAATGAACCTATCAATTACGAATTATAATAGTTACTTTTAAAACAGTTTTCATTTTATAAATATCATTACCAAGGTTAACTTTGATAAATTTCAAATAAATTGAGCATTAAATAGAAAGTTAATAGAATGAGTGATGCAAGTGTATTTGTAAAATTTCAATAAGTAAAAATTAAAATTTCTGACGTTTCGCAGTTTAGTCCAAGTCACTTCTTCACAGAAAGGAATAGCCGAATTGAATTATGCCAAAATTAAATAATGTACAATGGAACAAATCAACGACAAAATAAAGTCGTACAATCAAAATGCGAGTTTGATTGTGTTATGATGTCAAGTCATATGGGTCAAAGTAGTTTGAAATAAGATATGTGTATACAAATGTTAGTGTGATGTGAAAGGAAAAAAATGTGAATATGTGGGAAATAAAATTGTATGTATGTTTATCTGAATGAAATTTGATGTGCATTAATTGTGGCTAGTTGGATAGAAAGTTCATGTTGGGTGGATAGAAAGGCCTTCCCATTTTGTTAAGTGCAGTTAGATTTAACAAAATGTGAAGCTCTTAAGCTATTCGTCTTTGATAAACCTTGATGGACTTAAGTGGTTGGGATATATACTTTGTATGTAGTTATAAGTGTAAAATGTGAGAAAGGTACATCCAGCCGATGAGTCCCATATAGGACGAAACGTTTTTCCTGGATTCCACTTGCCAGTCACAATCCAACTTATATAATAAGGTAGGGGTGGCTATACTAAAACATGTCTCTTTGAATTTAGGTCTAAGCCATTTCAGTAGATTAAGACTACCTAGTTAAGGTCAACATGATAATCATGCTGTATGGCTTAAGATAATGTTTAACAAATTTCAAAATTGATTACAATAGTGAAAATATAATCACTCATTTAATTTCTTCTGTATCATAACATTGATTATTATTTCATACATACGTAGTCTTCATTCGTTTTCTATTAAATCATATTGTCAAGTTATTGTTTGTTCTTTTAATCTGATCTCTTTATAACTGTATAACACAACATAGATCTATTTGTACTTATTTGTCTGGTTCTACAGTGTTCATATCTGAGTACAGAATTAAGTAAATATGCCATCGATGATGCACAGAATTAAGCTATTAGATCTACACCTTCAGAATAATTTTATAACTAGTATTGTAAATATTCTACTTTTAATTGAATAGATCTTTCAAAGTTAATTGTTTAACCATCGTTTTCATTGTTCTCAACAATAAAACTTCATTCTAAATATCATTACTAAGGTTAACATTTTTATAATTTCAAAGAGATCACTTGCTCTAAACTTATTCAGAAGAGTCAGTAGATTCGTTACATCTGAAGACGACAAGAAATCTCAATACAAAAATATAATCAACATCCTATGGCTTAATAATTTTCCAATGAATATTATTAACAATTTGCAAAAACAAAACGACTTATTACTAAATAATAGTGAATTAGTCAAAACATCTTGGATTGATACAGCCGTTCTACCTTACCGTCAAGACACAACTGATGAATTACAAAGAATTCTAACACAACATGGAACCCAAACATTCTACAAAGCTACCAACACTATTCGAAGAGTGCATTGGTTAAAATATAGGACAAGATCCCTTTCACCTGAACACAGAATTGTGTCTACAGGATAGGTTGTGTTGATTGTGATGCTTTCTATATTGGACAGTTATCAGGAGAAATAAAAAAAAATGCCAAAGAACAATGAAAGCTACACTAAACGACCTCTTAATAATCTTGGTGAACTTGAAAAACTGCAAATGAAATCAGCAATAACAGTCTGCACATGCCTATCACTACCACAACCATAAAATCGATATTAAAAATATCCGAATTATTCAAAAAGGTTTTTTCCAATTATAAGGAAAGACAAATAATTGAGAAGCTTCATATTTTGTTAAATCTAACTGCACTTAACAAAATGGGAAGGCCTTTCTATCCACCCAACATGGACTTTCTATCCAACTGACAACAATTAATGTACATCAAATTTTATTCAGATGAACATACATACAATTTTACTTTCCACATATTTGATATGGCTCAGAATCGGTCACAGTGGCTCAAGTGTATTCACTCTTTAACCTCATCTAGATCTTGAATTCTATTGTTATTTTCTGAACATCTTTAATCACTCTTCTCTCTTGTATTCTGTGTATACGTTACCTCTGTAATCTCGTAGTGCTAGTGTGGTATGGCAACTTGAACCTACGGTGTATGTGTCCGGTTCTACGTTGCTGCTGCTGCTGATGATGATGATGATGATTTCCCACATATTCACATATTTTCCTTTCACATCACACTAACATTTGCATACACATGTCTCATTTCAAACCACTTTGACCCATATGACTTGACATCATAACACAATCAAACTCGCATTTTGATTGTACGACTTTATTTTGTCTTTGATTTGTTCCATTGTACATTATTTAATCTTGACTTAATTCAACTCGGCTATTCCTTTCTGTGAAGAAGTAACTTGGACTAAGCTGCGAAACGTCAGAAATTTTAATTTTTACTTATTGGAATTTTACAAATACACTTGCATCACTCATTCTAGGAAACTTCTTTCTGTTTCTTATTTTTAGTTTTTGATATTTTCTTTCAATTTTTTTTTCATCTTAGCAATTTTTAAGTATGTTATGCGGTGATGAAGAAGAACATGCTGTACTATTAGCTTGTTATTTTATGTACATATTAAAATATAATTCATTGGATAACACTAATGATGAGACATTGACTAATGAACAATCATTAAAAAAATCATTGAAATCTTCTATGAATACAGTATATCTATGCATTGGTGAAGCTATTCCTGAAGGTATCTATGTATATATTAATTTGATATCATAAATTAGATTGATCACCAAGAAAAACTGAATAACTGTTTTGTCGTAGTATGGAACTTTTCAGCCGTCTTCATCATTATCTGGTGGCAGGCAGTTACCCAGTGATGGAAATGGATGAGATCAAGCAAATGTATCGAAAACTGATGGAATTATTAATATCAGCCGCTGGGTCCTAATCAGTGGTTTAGTATTAAGGCGTTCGCAGCAAGGGTAGAAGGTCGTTGGTGAGCACTGCTGATGAGTTCCACAAAACAGGTGTCCAGTGCTTCTTGGTTATCGATGACTGTCTAATACGTAATGTCAAATTAACATTGAACAATCTCGCCAGCACTCAATTACTATCCATATATTGATTTTAATAATACTAGTCTTTAAAAGCTAAATAAAACCACACAATACGGTGAACTGACTGAAATTTGTAGTGCAATCTATAGAATGACAGGACAACAGTATTAAAATTAGGCTGTTACATACAAGCTTGATCGTTATATGTTCGATTCACTATGCGGATTGTAGATAAGTGCTCTAAATTAGTTCAAAACGTAGATAAATCCACTTTTTAGACTACCTGGTTTTAAGTAATCGTCTGAGATCAAGTTATAACATAGGACCTCAAACTTATTTAACAATTTACTTACTTACTAACTTAGGCCTGTTATCCCTCACAGAGGAGCATAGACTGATCACCAGGATTCTCCACTGAACTCTGTCCTGAGCAATCCTTTCCAGCTGTTTCCAGTTGCTGTTCATTCTTTTTAATATCTGCTTTCAATTCACGACACGCTGTGTTCTTTTGCCATCCTCTATTCCATTTCTCAACAGGATTCCATGTTAATGCTTGTCTCGGGATGCAGTCTGATGAATTCCCCAATGTATGTCCTATCCATTTCCAACGTCTTTTCCTAATTTCCTCCTCGACTAGAGGTTAGTTTGTCCTCTCTCATGGTAAGCCGTTGTTAATGGTTTCCGGCCAACGAGCATTCAGTATCTTGCGTAGACAGTTGTTAATAAATACTAGTACACTTCTGATGATGTTTGAAGTAGTTCTCCACGTACCAGCTCCATACAGCAGAACTGTCTTGGCGTTCGAATTAAAGAGCCTGACTTTGAGGTTGGTTGACAGGTTTTAGAGTCATATATGTTTTTTAAATGTAGGAATGCTGTCTTGGTTCTGTCAATACTTGCCTTAACATCTTTATCGAATCCTCCTTGTCATCGATGATGCCTCCCCGGTACGTGAAATTATCCACTTCTTCTAGAGTTTCTTCATCAAGTTTAATTGGGTTAGTGCTCCCTGTGTTATACTTGAGATTTTTGCTCTTTCCCTTATGTATGTTCAGGCCTACTGATGCAGACGTTGCTGCTATGTTGGCTTTTTTCACTTGCATTTGTTGGCATGTAAGGGTTAGATGAGCTAGATCATCCGCGAAGTCCGAAACATTGAGTCGCATCCTACTTGTCCATCGAATTTCGTGCATCTCGTCTGGTGTGGATGTTCTCATGATCCAGTTAAACACTGGAAACAAACGAAAAATCGAGTGTACGCATGCTTGTCTGACTCCGGTCCTCACTAAGAATGCATTTGTCATCTGTCCTTCGTACACGAAAGAAACGTAAATCATCCTGGCTGTTACATCTATGTCTGACCTGAGTGCTTCAGTTGGTATACTGTCAGGTCCTCCGGCTTTCCCACTTTTGATTTGTCTGATAACCATTTTGATTTCTTTCGACTTTGGTGGAGTGAGATCTATCGGAAGGTCTGTCGATGCTGCTTCGGTTTTCAATCAGTTCAGTGGAGCTGGCCTATTCGAAAGTTCCTAAAAGTGTTCTACCCATCTATTACTTTGTTATTGAACCTTAATGACTGTCTTACCTTCTTTGTTCTTGACAGGTTGCTCTTGTTTATTATATTTGCCTGCTAGTTTCTTCGTTGTGTCATATGCTTGTGTCATATTTCCTTTTCTTGCAGCTTTCTCCGCTGTCTTTGCAAGGCTTTCTCTAAACTACCACCTAATAGTAAAAACAGTTCAATTCCAGTAGTCACATCTTTTAGAACTTTGTTAATTAATATACAAAAATGATCATTTTTTAGCTGATGGTTACTAGTAAACAACGATTGATTGAAGAACATCACTAACGCTAGAATTGTAAACTACTGTAAATCCTTGACTCAATAGTCTGAACGTTATACACTAGCTGCTGTTCTTAAACTCCTGAGTTTGACTCAGAGTTAGGTAGGAAATGTATATTCCTAAGAAATTGTTTACTAGGGTGAATAATTATCAAAGGCTTCCGTTGCCTGCATTTATTGCGTTCATTAATCAACCAGTAATAGTAAAGTACATTCAGTTGTCAATGCATTACCCTACTTCTTCTGGAAATACTAGCTTTACTAATTCGATTCCTAGGTCGTACGGTTTATGTAATGACTGAAGATTTAATGTCTAATAAACAAATGACAAATATCATTAACTGGCGTCTTTGGAATCCAGTAACCGGTCAACATTATTCAGTTCATGATGTAAACAGTCCATTACGTTCTGTCTGGGGACTGGTTAGTTCTGATAATGTAAGTTGTAAAATTTTTTTTGATAGAAATATTAGTTATATGTTAAGTGACTGGGTGTAAACTACAAACTCAATATCAGGTCACTAGTTTTACATTTTACAACTCTCACAACTAAGGTACTCAGGTCGTGACTGACCCCCCCCCTGTAAGATTGATATGCATACGTTAGTTGGTCACTGAATTTTGAATTTTCGTCAATTGTGGTTCGAATAGCTTAGATGTAACGGCCGCTGATTGTGAAACTGATTGACCGGAGATCGATTTCTCAGGGAAGCATAAGTTCCCACAAAGGCTGCAGGTACACGATGCTGACAAAGTACTAAATAGCACGAAACCTAGGTCCAAGGTTTCCTGCTGACTATCCTCAAACCAAATTACATCTTGTCCTATCGGGTGATTCACGAAGAGTGACTAACTTTTTGAACTATTTTTCTAAAGACTGTTTCATTTATTTTGAGCACATACAAATAGATTATTTTATTTCTATTATTACCATGTTACCACTGCCATAACCTTTCACTGGACTGATAAACTGTATCATATCATTTGTCATTCAAGAACTATAGTCAATTGACTATGCGTCAATACCCTCAGCTCGTAATCATTATTGTCCCTGCTTCGTATAAACGTTACTATTTCTATTGCTGCGATGGGTAATCAGGTTTGTATGTATACAGATGGTTAACCAAAATATGATCTGTTTGTGTGGTATTTTTTCCATTTGTCTCTTTATTTCGGCTTCGCGGACTAGTAATCAAAAGGTAGACGTTTGCATATTCTGATTAGTCCAGTCGAGTTTACTGTTATGCGTATATTGTAACCGGCCGTATTCTCAAGACATAATATACGTTACAGATTGATGTTGACAGGGTACTGTTGGAAACCAAGTCGCACTGAACAGCTGTATCATCCTAGTATAGAAGTCTTCATCAGTATGCACCTTAAATTCCACTCCAAGGACTTCAGGCTGACGAACATCTAACCCTCACTTTTGTTTCCGTTTATTTTTTAAAAGATATTAGCTAATATTCAACCGAAACAAGAACCATGGGAATTAATTTGGGATTTAAATGCAAGAAAACATTGGTTACCTGTATTTCATGATAATAATAAGAAGACTCGTACACCCTTACCACCTTCAATACAACCACAGAAATTATCCTATGCTCATTTGGAACAACATGAAGTGGAGTATATTAAATTTGAATTAGAAACAGTATTAAGAGATGCATTAATGGAATGGCGTAAAACAAAAGTAGGTTGACTTGTCAAATTAAGCTTTGATTATTACGTAATTTTGTATGACATTAAATTCTGTTTGTTCTTTTCATCATGTTGTTTTATACATACACAACTTTTTACTTGCATTCATCATAGATTGATTTTATTTTGAAAACATTGAGAATCCAAAAGAACTCGGCATCATACTACGTGATGCGTCATTGACAATGTACACTTACGATTCCATCATGATTTAAGCCTACCAGTTAAAGGTACTGTGATTTGTTCTTAGGTATCAATCCAACAGAGCTGACGATCATTCAGAGATAAATGCATACTTCTAGTTACTTATAAGATAACACTGGAATCATTTAATGCTAATGATGACAACACTCTTATTCTTGGATTTTCTGAACAGTTGTGAATTCGTCCTATTAGTTGTCAACTTAGTTGTCTTAACATTCAGATATCTAAATCACATTGCACCCACGACACTTGGATTCATAGACACAATTTTGCTGTTCCTCTATAGGTATCCTATCTCTAACTTTCATTTAAATTGATCTTATGTTCTTACTTTCACAAAGATAAATGTTTACGTTATGTCTAATCGAAGTCTGTTTGATTACCTCCAATGAAATGACTACACTACAGTACTATTCTCTTGGAGGATGCATTGATTCTATTTTCTACACATTGTTAGTAAACTATAAAAAAAAAACTCTTTATGTCAGTTACTCAGCCCCCTGAATTCTGTCAACATACTCATCCTAATACTGAGTAATTGTTAAATATAAATTCTCCTTGCTTAATTTATTTTCATATATTAAAATATCAATTTGTTTTAAGTAGTATCTCAAAAAAGTATCACTTTAGCACAAATATACTACTTACAAAATTACAATAATCTATACCAGTATTTAAATATTATAATAAATTACTTTGTTTCGTTTAGATAACAAGGCTTAATTACGAATTTATGAAAGATTTTAATAGAATGCTTGAAAAGTAAGTACAACGAGAGGTAATCTTTATTTATACATATAAGTAGTATATATATAAGTAGTATGTATTTGATGAAAGTAGAGAAAGAAAGCTTTTCACTTGCTTTTACATTGAACTGCTAACACGAATGCATCTACATACTTTTATATACCTGGGGAACATCATCGATAAACATGGAGAATCGGATACAGATGTGAATAATATGCACTGGTAAGACAATACAAGGGTAGCATTTATACTGCTGAGAAAAAACATCTGAAACTCAAACCAGCTGGCAGCCAACATTTAAGTTACAATTTTTAATACAAACGTAAAGACAATTCGATTGTATGCAGGTTAAACTTGTGTGAAAAACTACAAAAAGCGTCACTCTTCAGATAAATATATTTATCAACAACTAATTGCATAATATGCGATGAATCCGTTGACCAGACGTCATCAGTATCAACTTACTGTAGTAAAGAACATACCATCATTTAACTGATAATAAAGTTAGGAAACAATATTCAAGGAGGAATAATACATTGCGTCACAAGACAAGTGCTAACTTGGAATCCACAAAGAAAAATGTTTATTCTGGTTAGCAAGGTTTTTTTCACTGGATAAGATTCCTAAACCCATGCGCAACCTTCCTCCCTTTTCCGGGCTTGAAACCAGCGGCAACTATAGAGGGATGTTAGACTGAATCTACAAGGCCAAAGGGAAAGATAAAGACCAAAGAATACTATGCATCAGAAATAGGAAATACATATGAAAAGCATGAATAGCACTTGGGTAGAAGTAGAAAGGAGATTTGAGAACAGAGTTGATTGGGAGGGGATGTTGATCAGTGGCGTGTGCTCCACTTCAGATAACGGTCATTAATTGATTGATTGATTGAATACATGTGAATATAATATACAGTAGCTAGAAAACCAATACCAAACCAAATGATAGTGTGTCAAACAACACGTCTATGAAATCAAAACGTGTTTATAAAAATAATTATGAGTAATTAATTAATTAATAAGAATAAGTGACCAGTAAAGTTCAACTAAATCAGATGTATTTAGCGATGGGTGGATTGACTGTATTACAAACATTGGCAGTTAGAAACTGTCACAATGGTTAATCCTTCTTCACGAAACTTAGAGATCCTATTTTTGATTCTCTGGTGAAGTTGTGAACGTTTATTGCTAGAGACTCTCATACTAGGGTGAAATAGTTGTTCAATACTTCTTAATTTTTAATCAGTATCTATCTAAGACTAATTTTTGTTATCAAATTTAAATTTAACATTCTTCACAACACCTAGTTATACTTCATAATGCAAGTATACCTTGAGATCTGATAGTGATTGAATGGATAGATGTATAGTATAATATTCTGCTAGAAATAATGATGAGGTTATGACAATAACTCTAGTGATAAGAATTGTTGCTTAAGAATTAAGTAAATAACATTGTTATGTATAGAGGACAGGTAGCTGTGAAACTAAGCTTTGTTGTCGAACTCATGGTGTTCACAGAGAATCAAGTTAATTGTTCCAAGGTCGCGGATAGTATCTAGTCTAAAATGTATATAATGAACCAGTTGAGTATAATTCTTAACAAGGATGCTTTCTATTAGTAATTCACAAGTTATTATATTACTCCTTACAACGTTTACATGTGTGTGTATAATGTAATTGAATTGAGGTGGGTTGTTAAATTTGATACTAAATTTTGATTAATTTAATACGTGTAAAATTGATGTTGGCTGCATACCAATGAAAACCAGGGAGGATTCGACAGTCATTTCTTCCGAATATGGAACTTATTCGGAAGTTTTTAAAATATTCCCTATAATAACTGTGTTTGCATTGATTAGAATACACTTCATGGTCAACGGTAGTTATTCTAGTTCTTCAACAAAGTTTAGTTTCATGAAGGTAACAAATTAAGAAGTTAAGAAATTAATGAATATTACAGTAATATTAGTTATAAGAGAAGTTAACACATTAAGTCATTTGTAAATCACTGAAGTATTAGCTATTATAGATAGCCATTAATAAAATAATAGAGAAGATGTACAAATTACTTATGCTTACATAAGTCCAGTTTGCTATGGTGAATGTCAATGCTTTCAACTTCATATAAAAGATCTATGTTGAAAGTGTAAGATAAATTTGATACTATTTAGTAAATGATTTTCAAATGATCACAGAATGTTCTATATCAAATAAATACTGAAGTACCGAACACTTTATTCATCGAAGTAATGCAAACTACTTAATAGATAAGTAATAATTGTAACAGTTTATTAATATTTAATGGAAATAACATTGACCAAAATTTTTATTGTTAAATAAGTTGGACTGTGACTGGAAAGTGAAATCCAGGACTCGTGTTTTCTCCAGTTTGGGACTCATCGGCTAAACGTACCTGAATCACAATGCTGATGTTCACACTAGGATTTCAACTTAGTCTGTTTCCTGTCGAACGTCACTGCGTTCACCACCAGACTACTGACTACCTTCAATCTATAACAAATTAACAGGAATATACAAATTCACCCTAATACAAATGTGTCGTTGGATAAGTGTAACTGTTTTAACTCAGTAGTGTAGTGGTGAACGCGGTGGCGTTCAATACGAAACGGACTGAGTTTGAAACCCACTGTGAACACCAACATTGGGATGCATGTACATCCAGCCGATAAGTCCCAAACATGACGAAATGCGCGTCCTAGATTCCACTTACCAGTCACAATCCAACTTAAATACTGCTTTTGAATATTTCGCTATATCGAGGCAATCAACTCAGGATGCGCATATAGCAACAGAGACTGACTAACTTCAGTCTATAACAAATCGACGGGAATGTACAAGTTCTTCTTAGAACTAACAATTAGTATTGCTGATGAATCATATTATAGAGTTCTTTCAATATAAACATTGTAGTATGTCAAATGTATTACACACAACAAAGTTTGCATTGACCTCTAGAAATTGAACATTGATCTATTTATTTTAGTTTAGAAAAGAATAATGGAGCGTATTATGATGGTTTAAGTCAACTACTTGATCGAGTCTCTAATAAATATTATGTAAGTTATATTGATATTCTATTGAATTAAGCAGGCAAATTGATCTCTTAATTATTGACAGTTGTAGATTAGTTAGTCTGCTTGATAAATAATATACACAAACTATGGTAGTTAGAATCATTATGTGTTGTTTGCATTCATTGTTAACGTTGACTTAACTTATGTCGTTTGACCAAATCCCGTTGGTTAGAATACTCTGTTGCCACTAATTCTTAAGTGATTAGACACGATCTAATTATCTAATGCAGTTAAAACTTGATTGTCCATACAACATTTGTACTAGTGGAAATAACCCAATCGTCATAATACATGTATATTTATGCAACAATTAAAAATAGAAACAACTTAAAGGTCAACAACAAAGTCGAATAAAGTAGAATTGACAGTGAATAACAAACTACTTCTAGTGGTATTTCCCTTTGATCTGTCACATGGAACAGCCAATAACATTTAATATAGTTGCAGCAACTAACGGAATTGAATTAAGCCATGTTATTGATGGTACCACTAAGCAACCAACATGGACATTCATCACCAATTGACGTCATGTGGATAACATAGAAAGTCAAAGAAAAATTGATAACATTCTTATGTTAGTATGGAATAAATAAATCATGGTTAGCATGACGTTATGAATCTGTTAGCTGATAACCCAAATCAGGACTATTTTAAAATTTATTTGAAAAATTGCAACTGATGAAATTTAGGCAAACTGAGACAAGAACATTTATTATCAGTGATTTGTACCACTAATTCATTAAAGTGAGAAATCTACTTATCGAATGCTTTCCTACCTAATGTTGTTAGTTGGTTACCATGGTTTATCATAGTATCTTGAGGTGGAATGTTTGATAACTATAATGAAGTTGTAGGTTAAGTTATATTACTATGACAAAATATCTTTACAGTATTCCATGATATTTAATTGTGCTCAACGAAGATTAATCAAGACAAAATACAAACATTTTAATAAAGTTAATCAACTCAAAACCACAAGTACTCAAAATTTTATATTTCATAGAAGATAAAGATAATCTATTGAATTACTTCAGATTGTCTTCTCAAATCACAAAATTCATTTATTTATGATTCTTTTGCTATAACATAGTTCAAAATTGATCCTTAATACTTGCACGTTATTGAACGAAGTTCGTACAATATTGGGTTGGTGAATATGTTTGACAATAACATAATCAAATGTGAAATATCTTGACGTTACATTACACACATGTATATGAAAATTATTCAATTTATCATGGTAATTGATAAACTCGTGCTAACCTATTAGGTTTACGGAGTTAAGATATTATCATGACACACGTGAGCAAGAACAATGACCAGTAACACAATAATACTGAATGAAACTAACCTATTCTGTAAGCCTCACTTCAGTAAACTAAAGCAAGAAGTCTAGCATAAGTAGGACAAGTGTAATTTCAGATGCACTCCCGAAGACGTATAACAATTAATCAACTCATTTGTATGTAAACATCAAAAAATATCTTTGAAAAAGTCTCATAAACTACCGTACTAAATATCAAGATCAACGAATAAGGTTTAAGGTCATTTGGTAAGTGATTCCTGGAGATCTAGAATCTCATTCCTCCAGCATGGCCATAAACAAATATTGTGGGGGCCAAAACAAAACTTATTTGAAAATGTAAACCGGGGTTGTAGTTGTTGTTGCTGTAAGGAATACCAGTACATGAAGTTACTTGGAAAGAAAAACTTTACAGTACAGTGTATTTGTAAAATGCTTTTGATCGTTATTTGTAACAATCTACTAGAAAGATTAAATTAGTAATATTGACAATACCATCAATCTCCCAATGTTAAACGAATAAATAACTATGAACAGCGATCCTCCCCTCCATCAATAGACTCATACATAATGTATGAATTGAATGAAAAGAGTATTTTCTGTTTCAATTACTCCCTCATCAAGCACAAATATCTATAAACATAGTTTTAAATTTGTATAAAATGAATCCAAACCAGTTTGGAGATTGGTTACAGGTAAAGTTGATTGGATTTGTCACCGATGAAAACTAGAGAGCATTGGCGGAATCAAGGGTGTACACTGCTGAAGAGTCCCATGCTAGGATGAAACAGTTGTTCAGTGCCTCCTAGTTTTAAATGAGTGCGAGTTTAATGTGATTGCATAATAGAACTAGAATGGAGAACAACAGATAGTTTAATGACCAAGAAATGGAGTATGCCTAAACATTTTTGGATTACGAAAATTTGGTATATAATTGTAGATGATTATGATCACTACCGTTTGTGTATGTCGACATTTGAATGTAGAGGATAAATTGGTTGGGATTCTGTATGTTATTTTATAGTCTGAAATCATATAAAATAAATGCCCTATAGATTCAATCTCTCATAGTCTCTCAATGTTATTCGGTAGACCAAGAGTAATGATGCCCAGAAATGATATGATGAATTTGCTTACTTATACGCTTAATGAGATCGGCTTGATATGAGTCGTCAAACAAACAAGTAAATATTGAAGTGGCGGAAACGGGTAATTATACCATATTTCTGGACATTAAAATTGGTTGATTAAGAAACTAATTGAGTAGTCTAAAAGTATTAATTACTTATTCAAATGCCTTGTTTAAATAACGTATCACTGTTCAAGTGGGTACATCCTGGTTGAAATGCAGCTTTAAAAACGAAGACTTCCTTTATACTTTTAAAATTGATATTTACATTACGACGTTTTAAGACGTCAACAAAAGACTGTTATGAAGAATGCGTATGACCAGGTGGTTGATGCTGCCTCGAGAGCAAAAGGTTTCAATAACAACATCAAATTATGGTTTGCAGTAGGTCATTACACGTCTGTCCTAGGCGAATTTAGTCCCAAACTGGAAATAAC
This sequence comes from Schistosoma mekongi, assembly GCA_034768735.1. Taxonomy (NCBI): domain Eukaryota; kingdom Metazoa; phylum Platyhelminthes; class Trematoda; order Strigeidida; family Schistosomatidae; genus Schistosoma; species Schistosoma mekongi. The sequence goes on from CM068311.1 coordinate 8,806,308, forward strand.
AGAACAGAAGACTGGTAAAGATGCCAAACTGAATCGGACTATATTTCAAACATTCATAATTTTAACTGCTAATCTCTCATTAGAAAAGTCGACTGCCTACAATTTCTACTTAATATAAACTTTTTTGACAAGGCACTTAGAGAAGGTTGATTGTCTTTGAGAGCTGTTTTTCCTGTAAAATAATTTCATTATTTTGGTTGTATATGAAATAAGCATTTTACTATTATTACTGTTACTTTGCTCTCATTCTATACTCATGTTAAAGGTATAAACTGTTGTTATACTGTTCCTTATTTATAAACTATGGTTAATTGACTGCACATATGCTACATCAGTTCACACCCACTATTACCCTTGTTTTGTATTAATGTCAGTTTTATAATTCGTTGATGGTACGGTCTGATTTTGGGTATATCTAAAGGCATGATTGAAATATAGAGATTAATTGTGTCTGGTTGGCTCGTATCCGTTGTTTTCTCTATTCCGGCTTTGGAGGCTGGTAGTCGTGGGGTAGACGTGTCCGTATTCTGATTGTCAATGCTCAAGGTCACTGTGTATTATTCTGCAATACATAACAATTGGGTTTAAAGTGAATTCAACTTACGCAATGATTGGTCATAAAGTCTAACGTATTTTATTATCCAATCAGCATTCAGTGTCATAAATCTTATTTCAAAAAAAAAATCAATATAACTATTACATTTGAGCAAATGCAATTACGTCTACAACAGCAACAGCAGCAATTTTTAGCTTCTCAAGAACAAATGCTTGAGTCATTGATGTCGAAATTGTTATCCATTTCAAAATAAATCCTGGACAAAAAGGAATAGAGTCATCACTCAGTTCAGTTTCAGAATTTAATTTTGATGCAGAAATTGGTCACACATTTGAATTATGGTTCAGCAGAATAGAAAATATTTTCCAAGTGGGATATAAACATATAGATGATGCTAAGAAGGTGCATTTATTAACACAAAAACTTGGTCATCATGAATATTCTAAATACAAGAATTATATCCTGCCACGACATCCAAGGGATCTGACATTTAATGAAACTATTGGCATTTTAAATGCGATATTCTGTGAACCATCATCCTTATTTCATATTCGTTATAAATGCTTCCAATTGACAAAAGATGTAGATGAAGATTATTTGTCTTATGCAAGCAGAATTAATCTACAAACTGAGCGTTTTAAGTCATTGTCAAATGATCAGTTTAAATATTTATTATTTGTTTCTGGTCTCCAGTTGCCAGCAGATGCTGACGTTAGAACGAGATTGCTATCGCGCATTGAGCAAAACGATGACATGACACTACAGATGGTAACATCAGAATGTCAACGTCTGGTCAACCTCAAAAATGATACGAAATGTTTAATTAAATTCTAATATCCATGCTGTCAAATCAAACAAAAGCAGTAATGTTTTAGCGAATGATTATCGTCAAACTAAATTATTCAAGCCGTCTTTGAAGTGCTAGTGAATCTTGGCATTTCGCGAGATTTTGCCGTTATAAACATCACAGGTGCAAAACATAATATAAAGTTGGTCACAACAAAACCGTGTGCCAACAACAGAATTATTTGAAGTCTGGACCATGCATAAAATTTCCCCGGAATAATAACAATCACATATGTAGTATATATTCAACATTCACATGCAGTTTAGCCGACAAAAGAAGGTATGTTGATCTATTAGTGAATGATGTCCAGATTCGTTTGAGGTTGGATACAGCATATGATATCACACTTATATCTAAAAAAACAGGAATTTATTGGTTGCCCCACATTACTACCTACTGAACATACGGCACGTAATGCGTCTGGTGATATTCTAAAACTTTTTGAAATAATCAATTGTGCTGATAAATTTGGAATATATTCTTTCACGGGGACTTGTTATTTAACAAACAGACATGATTTAGATCTTATTGGTATTGATTGGATTGATAAACTAAATCTTTGTAAGGTAAAGCTAGATTATATTTATGTCAAGGAGCTACGCCAGTTTTTCGCCCAAAATGCCAGGTGCCCTACGTGTCCATCAATAGAGTTGATAGAGACCTTGACCGATTAGAAAATATTGGGGTTAATTAACCTATTACTTTCTCATGATTGACAGCTCCGATTGTTGTAGTTCAAAAAGCTAATGGTACTGTACGTCTATGTACTGATTTCTCTACTGGACTAAATAATGCTTTGCAAAACCATTCATATCCATTACCATTGCCCGAAGATTTATTCATTAAACTCAATGGTGGACGTTATTTTTAGAAAACTAGATTTATCTGATGCCTATTTACAAGTCGAAGTTGATGATGATCGTGGACTAGTATAACAGACTACCATTTGGTGCGAATCCAACCCCTGCTATTTTCCAACAGTTAATGGACATTATAATATCAAACCTTGATGGTGTTGCCGCTTATCTTGATGATATTATTGTTGTGGATTCCTCCAAAGATAAAGTTGGATATAGTACTTACACGAATATCACAATCTGGTTTCCAGCGGAAGAAACAGAAGTGTAAATCTTTTCTTTCAGTCTGTCAAATACCTTGGATTTATACTTAATAAACATAGGCGCCGTCCAGATCTGGATAATATACATGCTATCACGCAAATGCCTGCACCTACCTATGTAGCAACTTTGCGATCATTCTTGGGTATGATTGGATATTATAGTGTTTTTGTTCCATCTATTAAAAGGCTACGCCACCCTTTTGAATCAACTTCTAAAGGCGAATGCAACATGGAATTGATCAGAATCATGCCCAAATTCCTTTGATAAAGTCAAGAAAATCTTATCCTCTGATTTACTACTAACCCACTATAATCCAAAATTAGAAATTGTTGTAGCTGCTGATGCTTCTAACTACGGTATTGGCGCTGTTATTAGTCATCGCTTCCCTGATGGTTAAGAAAAACCTATAGCTCATGCATGTAGATCTCTAAATGCTACTGAACGGAGATAGTCAAGTAGAAAAAAAGGATTGGCGCTGATTTTATCAATAAAGAAGTTTTACAAAATGATTTATGGTCGACCATTTACATTGCTGACAGACCACAAACTTCTTCTCTCTATTTTTGGGGCAAAGTCCGGCATTCCAGTCTATACCGCAAATCGTTTTCAGCGATAAGCAATCATGTTGCAAGCTTATGATTTTAAGATTCGTTATAAATCAACAATGACTTTTGGTCTGGCTGATGTTCTCTCTAGATTAAATGCGACTCGGAAGTTTAAGAACGGAGACGTTATTATTATTATTATTATGTCACTGGAAGATGATATCGTATATTGCAAACTTCTATTCAGACTACGCCCTTTTTAGCAATGGATATAAAATCTATTACTAAGACGGATGACGAGCTTCAGAAAATTATTTGCTATCTTTTGTGTGGTTGGCCTCTACACCTCAATGCAACAGAACGTCAATATTTTCATTGTCGAGACGCCGTTTCTGTTGTTGATGATTGTTTTATATTCGACGACCGTGTAGTTATTCCTCAATCCTTGCGCCACAAAGTCCTGTCACAGTTGCATTCTGCACATCCAGACATCGTCCAAATGAAAGCATTGACACCAAGTTACGCATACTGGCCAAACATTGATACTAATGTCGTTAATTATGTATTAAAATGTCCGAAATGTACACAAGCTGCTAAGGCCCTTAGAAAGACTGAACTTTGCTGCTAGAAACCATCGAGCCATCCATGGTCGAGAGAACATATAGATTTAGCTGGACCTCTTAGTAGCAAACACTATTTAGCGATCGTCAATGCTTTTTCTAAGTGGCAGGAAGTACATTTCATGGAGTCTACATCAACCAAGGCAACATTAGATAAACTACGTAAAATATTCTTCTGTTTTGGGATCCCAGAAGTACTTGTTTCAGATAATGGTCTACAATTCTTGTCTTCAGAATTTCAGAAGTTTTGTGTTCTAAACGGCAATAAACATATCAAAACCCCACCGTATCACCCGCAGACGAATAGGCAAGTTGCGACATTTGTCGTCACCTTTAAGGGAGCTTTGATCAAAGCTCAGAGGGAATGAAGATTAGAGAAGATATTGCATAAGTTCCAGTTTACTTACTGGCATCTTTCATGAGTCTGTTTCCACAAAATGTTATACCGATAGCATGCAGGAAAATGAAAATAACAAACATATATACCGACAAGTGTGCCCAAATTTTACGTTGACCGGTTTGTAAAACAATGTATTCAGATAAACCAATTCCAACTCAATCGCAGTAAGCAGACATCTTTATTCAACCTATTATAAGACATAATATACACGTCTATTTAGATTGTGATTCTTTACAATGAGCGCACAATTACAACCTTGAAGGGCAACATAAGGTTTGGAGAGAAGATACCTGGTCCTACTGTTCTTGCAAGTCAATGGTAGGAAGGAGGAAGGTAGGGAGAGTGAGACGTCGTGATAGGTAATGCCAGTGAATTGGTCATCGGTGCTTAATATTTTAGTAGGCACCACCATCCTAAGTCTCTTAGTTTAGCATTACCAACAGATCACGATACAGACAACTTCTCTAACAAACAGCTATCATATACTTTTCAAATCCGTTTACGTTCTATTGGTGGTCACATATATTGTCTTATTTGTTCATCAATGTCATCTGCTTTCTGCTCTACTATTGCTTATGGGGGGTGGGTTATATCATTAGAATCTACTCCACTAGGACGACAAAACAACAGAACTTGGTAGAATCCAAAATCTCATTAACGTTTCTATAAAACATAAAAGACAACAACAAGCGTTTGCATTATGCGACACTCGGTTAATTTGCCTATCAGCAATCAGTAATATTTGTGCGTCAAACCACATCGACCTATTCCATGTAGGCAGTAATTTTCACTTGATTGACTAATCGAACCAATCCATAACCGAGAATTGTGAATACAGTAACCAGTAACCAAGTTAAAAAGTACACCATATTAATCAATCAATGCCTGTTACCCTAAGTGGATCATTGACCGCCCACCAAAATTCGCCAACCAACTCTGTCCTGGGCTTTCCTTCTTAGCTCTTCCCAAGTGCTGTTCATTCTCTTCATGTCTATTTCCAGTTCCCCACCCAATGTGTTCCTGGGTCTTCCTCTGTTTGTTTGGCCTTTAGTGTTTCAAGTTAGTGTTTGTCCTGTGACACAGTTTGATTGTTTCCTCAGTGTGTGTCCAATCCACTTTCAGCGTCTTTTCCTAATTTCTTCCTCAACTGGAAGTTGATTAGTTCCCTGCCACAACAGGTTGTTGTTGATGGTATCTGGTCATCAAATCCGGAGAATCTTACGCAGACAGTTGTCTATAAATACTCGTATCTTCTGAAGGATACTTTTCGTAGTTCTCCAAGTTTCAGCTCCATACAACAGAGCTGTCTTCACATTTGTATTGAAAATTTTGACTTAAATGTTGACTGAAAGTTGGTTTGAGTTCCAGATGTTTTTCAGTTGCCTTACCGATCAGCGCCTTCACATCTGAATCAGACCCTCCTTGTTTGTCTATGATGCTGCCCAAATATGTAAAGGTCTCAACGTCTTCCAGAATTTCTCCGTCAAGTGTAATTGGGTTAGTGTTATTCTCTTCTAACAACCAGAGCAACAATTAATATAGGACTAGTGAAATGATGCATTAATTAGTTCATATATTAATTTACTTTTTATTATGTTTGATAGTGAAGAGATGTAGGAAGTTAAAGTGAGTGACGTATAATGTGATTATGATGATGTGAATTAGTCAAGCCAATAAAGAAACGTTCAAATTGGTCACAACGAAATCAGATAGTGAAATAGACTGATAGATAGATGTATATTATAACTGGTAGTTGGTTGGATATCCGTTTATCCGCTTATCAGTTCATAGATGGTTTCAAGTCATTCTTCGATTTCATCTTCAAAGTTGATAGTTATTGCTCGATGAACGATACATCTAATTAAGAGTCTACTGTATTTTGATGGTACAAATTGAAGAAATGACCAAAAATTGGTCGACTAATATTTGTTTACAAGAATTGCCTATTTCCGTGATTCTCTCTCTTCTTGGCGTTAATATAACATCTAGGAACTTCATGATTCTGGCTATCCACTACTTCATTTGTAAAACGAACTTGTTGACTGAGATTATTGGATTGATCTAATGAATTGGGAGCGTCATCTATCTATTTTGGGTTGACCAATTTATTGTATACATGTAGATAATAGAGATTTAGTTCGATTAGCTGATATTTTAAAGAGTCGATCTTTAATTTTACTGAAAACAAATCTTCATGCATTGAATCTAATAGTTACCCCTTACGAACATTGTCACATTGCGCATAAAATTTCTTGGTCGTCATAAGTTCGCATTCATTGTGCATCCTGTCATCAATAGTTGCAATCATTAAGTGTGTTCTTTGTGTACGCATGTGTTATCAACGAGTGGTGGCTAATTTGTATTTCTCTATTGTTCAGTTCATTGCAAATAAATTCATTTGTTTCTACTAGTGGTACATTTGTAAACAACAATGATACATGTAATGAAATTATAAATTTGTAATTCACACTCAGTTTTGTTATTGTATCGACGAGATAAATACTATCGTCTATGTTATGTTATACAACTTCAATATAAAATGATTTGAGAAGTTCAAGTTCGTATTTGCATGGTAAATTAAATGTGATGTGTTTAGAAGTAGACTGAGTAGTTAACTGCATTTGTGTATTTTCAAGAGACCATTTTGCTTAGGTGTTGTTGAATTTATATTTATGAGGTTTTCGTATACCTCTTGAAATATGAAAACTGAATGGTTGTAATTTATTTTAATAAGTGGATTAGTTTTCACTCACTTGTATCAATAACAACAGTCGTCGTCGTAGTAGTAGTAGTACTAGTAGTGGTAGTAGTATGGATCCTTCTATGGGAACATAAAATTATGTTTATTTGTGTTCCTTTTGGTACTTTCATATCACGACACTATCCTTATTGAAGAACCAATGAAGAACGAAAGTTAATAAACAACTGTTTCATCTCAGTATGATTACCAACATTCCCACAGTAGAGTAGATCAAGGATAATCAGGTTTCACGATGAGCATCAAACCAGTATCAAGTGGTTTGCTAAACATGAAACAGAATTTGACAAATTAACAAAATATTATTCATAACTGCCTATCATATCATTTACCAGTCTACAATATATTCTAATACATACATTTCTACTATAAATGTATACATAGGTCATAAATGATACGTGTTATTATCTTTACAGGTTTATGGATTTCCAATGAATTTCTCATATATGGAACCAGATGAAATTGTTGCTAGAGTAAAATCTAAAGGAATTCACGAATTAATTGGTAGCGAATTGACTGCATTCGATGTTATGAATCGAACTCAATTAGGACAACATACAAAAAATTCACTTGTCAAATTTTCAAAAACAACATCAGATACAATATTTAATCCAAAACTATCATTAGGAATGTTACAATCAGATTCATCATTTAATGTTCAATTTGCATTAAATGTCTATGTTAAAGCTTATCCAGGACCAGTATTATCAATATGGATATATATGGCTGCATTATGGCGACGTGTTTCAATGGAATTATCCTAATACTAATAATTAAACAATCAATAGTATATTAAAGGTTTATATAAAATTTATGTAATGAAATTGTATATTATTACTATAAATCTTAATTAGTAGTATTTGAATGTTGTTTATTTTGTATATAGTTAATTTATAATTAACATTATTACTTAAATTAATATGGAATATGCAAGTAAATGAAATTTATGATGAACTGTTTGTTATATTAGCTAGTTATTAACTGAATAAATCTATATTTCAGTATTGTTGTCAATAATGCTGAAGAGTCCCACACTAGAAAAAAACTGCTGTCCAGTGCTCCCTTGTTGTCAATGGTACCATGCCAACATCAATCTGTGTTATATTCAATCAAATCAAATAATTGAAACATCAGTTTAATGTCTGCTGAAGTTTCTGTGCGTATACATAAGGCCCGGTCAGCGTTTGGGAATTTGCGTCATCTGTGGCGTAGGCGAGACCTCCGACTACCGACCAAAGGACGCGTTTACTGCGCAGTAGTTCGGTCCGTCTTACTTTATGGATGTGAAACATGGCCATTAAGGATAGAGGATATTCGTAGGCTCCTGGTATTCGATCATAGGTGTCTTCGAAGCATTGCTCGTGTTTTCTGGGACCACCGAGTAAGCAATACAAGGGTTAGGAATAGAGTACTAGGTAGATACGGTAAGTCTATTGATGAAGTAGTAAATATTCATCAGCTGAGGTGGTTAGGACATGTGTTACGTATGCCTGACCACCGTCTACCCCTACGAGCAGTGCTGTCTGGTGTAGGTGTAGGCTGGAAGAAAGCTAGGGCCGGCCAAACCAAAACATGGCATCAGTCCATGAAGTCATTGACAATTGGGCTGAGCCATGTTAATAGGTGCAGACTACCTGGTTGGGGTCCGCGTGACGCTCGTAATAAATGGTTAGAGACTTTGGGTGATATGGCTCAAAATCGTTGGCAATGGCGCAGGTGCATCTATTTCTTGTCTTTCTCCAAATTTTATGTTTCTGAACTTATCATAATTTTCTCTTTACTGAATCATATTTTCCTAAATGTTCTCGGTCTCTATTTCCTTCCATGAATACTAACTCTGCTACTACCTTCCCCACTCAGGGATTTGATTCGATAATTTAATCTCTATCTGCTAATTGAGGTATGGCAACTTGAACTGACGTACGCATGTACCAAGTTCTACGTTTTAACTGTCTGTCTAGTTCAATGTTATTGTATCAAACATTATAGTGTTTATCAATTAAGTAGTTAGTTCAAATATATGCCTTTGATAAATAAGTGTTAACATCTTACTGTTAACATTTACACACTATTAAATGCTAGCTACCTTTAAGTTTATAACTTGAATGAACTCATTATCAATGAAGAGTTGTTGAACATGTAAAATACTTAGCTAAGGCATCAAATCGCATGGTTAAACCCATGAAGCGTTATTTTTTTCTTTTAAAGTGGACAATTTTCATTAACCAGCTGTAATGCTTTAAATTAAAGTACGTTTATAAAACAAAGTATGCTCAATTCAAAAGAAAAAAATGCCACTATTACATAAATATTGGTTTAAGCCATGTTCGTAGTTATAAAATTTCCTGGTTGGTATATGCTTGAGTAATTTAATAAGTGTTCAATGGTATCGTAAGACGTTACTGAGAATCAGTTAGATTTAAACAAGTGAATTTCTTATTTGTTTACTATCTAGGTAGTTAAAGACAGTCTACATAAATATTCTACAGCTAGATTCACTAACATTGAGTATTTACCGCATTAGCATCAATGACATGTCAAGGAAAATAAGTGATCATAATCTTCCTTATACGATTAGTAAATAAACACTCTTTTGCATAAACACATGTATTGCACAAACACAGTAAAGATATTTTAGTTAGCATTCGAATACAATGAACACTTAGACTAAATAGTCGATGAAGTTGACTTGCTCACTTATACAATTTCGACTATTTGTTCAATTTAATCAACGTCGTGCTTAATGTGTTCTACTGTTGAATAATTTAATGAAGCTGATCTGAAACAGTTAATATTGTAATTACTGATAAGAAATATATGATTTATATTAGGCTACGTTTTTGAATGGCCAGTCAAAATATGAACAGCAATGTAGACGATCATATAAAAATAATACAGAAAATGTTTAAGCCATGATAGCTTGTTTTTTGTCTCAGCTTACCAATTTGTTATGATCGGAGCATCGATGTTCTATAGGATTATTAAACTCGTTAGCTCCAGCAACTATTTATATAAATGTCTATATTCTGTCAGAAAATTAACATTCGACCATCACGATGACATATGAACATATGAAAAATTGCAGAATACATGTATAATTAAAAAGGTTAGGTCAATGACATAACAGAAATATATGGGTAATCTACAACATTGAGTTTAGGTTAATCTAAACAATTATGTGATTTATACTTAATATAACAACTACTAATACTAATGGTAGTAAAACTACTACTACTACTACTACTATGACTACTACTACTACTACTAATACTACTACTACTACTACGACTACTACTACTGCTACTACCATAATAAAAGGTAATTTAACATAGAAACTAATTTATGCATCATTTCATTAGTTTAGTGAAAAACGTCAGTGTAGGTAGAAGACTAGAATAATTGACATATGAATTAAAGATAAAAATAATATGGAATGTTATGTATCTAATTAAAAGTGAATAGTAGTAGAAGCTTTAATGATGTAGATAATACAAAAGGTATGATAATCATATGAACAAGTATGCAGACGGTTGATTATTTAGCTTTGTTTATCAGTCAGCACACAAGTTTGTTGAAAATCAAAAGATGAAAGTATAATTGAGGAGGGTGGGTTGGATATAGTTGCCACTCTTTTCTACGTTTCACTTTATAGTATCATTAAAGTTAACTAATATGCTTAATGTGCTTCTATAGCATCTGTACACAGGCTAATATGCGTGGATATGCTATTTCAATACAGGCTGAAAACATACATGATAAACATTGTACAATGATTTTGAGAAAGAATTGTATTCTCACTAATGGACACACTTGTCTGAAGACGGTGGGTTGTTTTCATTTTTCTGCATGTGATCGGCATATCATTTGTAGTGACAGACTCGTAAAAGATCCCAGTCAGTGGTTTATATTAAGTAGAAATTATAGGCAGTCGACTTGTCTAATTAGAGGTTAGCAGTTTAAAATGATGATTGTTTGAAATATAGTTTGATTCTGTTTGCTATTCCTACCAATCTTCTGTTCGGTTTTTTCCACCTTGGTACTAAATTGCCATCGGACAGACATGTAATGACCTTTTAAAAATCATAGTTGTAAGTTGTTGTTACTATTTTGCGCTCTCGAGGCCGTATCAACCATTTAGACATACAGATCAATCATGACAGTCTTTTGTTGTCAAAAGTAAAAATGCAGAAATTTACAGAAACCAACCACTTTAATCTATTTTGAAGCAAAATAGACGATGTGAAACAATAAGAATGATTACAAAGACACTTTCCACCTAAAACAATCATTGAATAAACGGTCTCAGCATTTACCTGATGTCTAATATAGAATAATGAATGCTGTACTATAATGATGAAGATTTGATAAAATCATCTTGATATAATGAATTCAATGCTTAATTGTCAATAATACAGTGGAACCAAATGATGGCTGAGGTATTTAAACAGGACAGTGGCTGGTTAAATATTTGTAGATTGATCGTTTCAATCCTATCAAGATCACGGTCCCCATTTGATTACAAACATTTCCGATCAAGTTTATTATTGGTTTGAGACATTTCTTGATGCTTATTCCGCGTGATGTCATTAGGTGAGTACAAAATGCTTTTCGATTTTATCGACGACAGGAGTATTACGATAGACTAGCGAAACGGGCATTTATTATTCAGAACGTGATCTATGCAAGCTATTGAAAAGCCTTTGAAATAGCCATTCGTAATTAGGTTCTTCTGCAACTTTAGAGTGCTATTTTGTATAAATCTGTTCAGATGGATCAAGGACATTGTGGGTTTTTGCCTTCATGAAACAACAATCACTTTCAGATATTCTGGTGGCACAAAGTAATGTGTGTGTTATCGATCTAAAGTAAAAGTTGATTGTCTACGCTTCACTCACAATACTCCGATATACTTTACGATTACTGTTGTCTATATGGCTAATACTTCACTTCAATTTCAAGCATAATATGTGGAGCAACAGACAACTGAACCAACGAGTTGACAAGCAAATCTCTCCTTGATTGACTTCATCAATATGATACTCACTACAATCATATATGCTTCACGGCATTTCACACGTGAACTTATCTACATATCTGACAAACTTCAACTGTTGTTCGAATTGTAGGTACAAAGTACAGTCTCCTTGAAGCATAGTCGTCCCTACCTAAACTACCCTATAATTTATGCACACCTGATGTTCAAATGAAGGTGTGTGTGATTTTGTATGTGTAAATGATGCATTGTTGGCTAGAATCGTATGAACAAATTTATGCAATTTAAAACAAGTCTGAATTTGTGTGAATTCATATTGTGAAGTGAGTTGACTAAATGAGAAATCTCTGTAAATTTGATTTCTTTGTATCAATTCATCTCAACGATGTTTGTTAATTGGTGCATGCTACATTGAAACAGTGGCCAACGAGATTGGATGATTCGTTTCTTGTGTACAAATAGTTTGGAACCAATTACAGTGAACACAATAATCATCTCAGTATATTTCGAGACGATGATGTCTTCTGTCACCGTTCATCTACCACAACAACTTCCTTCATCAAATCTCACGATCCCCATTATTGGTTGTCGGCTTACTTCTCACATCTCTAATTCCACAATTAATCTATGCCTATGTCATTGGTATACTGGCAATGATCACTATATATTATAAAAACATGATGAATGTGATTGTACTATGTACATGTATTCATGATCAACATGGCATCTTCAACATGTGTGCATTGCTCCAAGTTGCCATACCTCAATATCACAACATTCATTGAAGCTAAAGTTACTTCAATGATAATAATAACGAAGACACTGGAGGGTAAATACGGTTTAGAATAAAAAAATTATCAACGTAAAATCTTATGGATTTCTGGTTTATTGAATGGCTAGAAATATTACCTGAATATTATCGAGCGATGAACTGGGGATCCATTAATCACCTTTTAATAGTAATCCAATTACATTCTATATTCATCAGTACATTACATTTCACTGTATATTATTAAACACTTGTCTGATGTGTTTGTATTTCCTGATTTACGCAATTATAGAATGAATTAGTTAAGTCAATGATGTAATGCATGGGTTGAGAGCAGAATGCCTCGATAACTACAGCGCAACTTCACAAGTATCATTAATAACAGACATCAACAATAAGATGTAGCAGATACATCCATGTAACGAAGAGAAAATTCGATTAAATGTTATAGTTTTATCATGTTACGTCATTACACTGGTTAAAATGCTTAGAGTTAAATTTTAGACTTGAATATCTATGGTTGTTTATTTCGATGAAGTTGAGCATATGAACTGTTATAAAGTTGGGCAAAATAATTAAAACATCCTTTGTGATTTGTACTTAACAATGTTAAAATGAGTGACAAATATCACAGCAAATATACTGTCACATATCAGCAAATATGAATGCAGTCTTTTGTGAAGTGTGTTTTATGATGCATCATCACTAAACATGTAAATCACAATGATGTTGATTCAGACTGTAGATACCTGTAATGTAATTTGTCAAATGACAGATTTTGAAAGTGTAGGTTATATTGACAAATGTAACAAAATGCGATACTTTGGGGACTGAAAATCGCTGAAAAATATAATTGTTCACTAAATCAAGCAAAAAGGAGTTGTATTAATTATTTGTAAGTTTGATTTATAAACTTTCATCACATTAGTGTCGGTCAATGTAAGTTATACTCACAGAGTATATGTGACTTGTGAGTTTGATACTAGGAGTATTTAATGTATTCGAATACTAAAGTTATCTACGGCTAGTCAAACTATCAAAGACTAGTCGTTACACTTGTGACGGAGTAAACTTATCTAAATGTTATTCACCTGTCAACAAGTTGAAACTTTAGTGAAACACCAGGAAGAATGGTATGAACAGTTCCAGATACGTGCACTAGAAACTATAATCCACATAATAGATGAAAATCGATATTTTTTCGGGATACAGGACATAGTAACACCACTAGTGTAACAACTGGTCGACATAATTTCCAACCACATGGCAAATGCAACCTCCTTAATCCCATACAACTTCAGCCAGTTAAAGTTCCCGCCCTATCCCTTCGGCTAGTAAGTCCGAATACATTTAACAGCTTCTATAATTAATCCAGTCGTAAACTTAACTGTCAATATGAGCTGTCCGAAAGCCAATAACCACCTACACCTCACTTCAACCACACCCCTATGGTTCATATATAAATGATACTCTTAGTCAATTTTACCCACATAGCCACACCTCCACCTTATGTCAAATAAATGGTAAGCCGATATGTAAAAAATGACTAACTTAATCATGCTAGCGTCACTCTGCAAACCATCGCTTATTATGATTACTGAAGCCTGGACTAATTCTAGCATCCCTGTTATAAACATATCTCTTGATAATTAGAACCTATACCGTAGTGATAGACTACATGGACGCGGTGGAGGGTGCATAATATATGTCCATTCAATGCTGAACTCGCTCCTGTGTGATATTACAGAGCTAAATGTAGCAAATATTTCTGTGTGGGTTGTCTCAAAGCCTACTAGGACTACATCCATCCTACCCGGTTGCGTGTATCAGCATCCCAACGCTCCGTTAAGGAATATAGATCTACTAACAGGAAGTTTCATAACAGCATCCTCTACACCCTTCACTAGCAAGCTTATTTATGGAGATTTTAACCGGAATTTCATGGTACACACGTAAAGTATCAAAACGCCACGAACTGTTTATCAAATGCTTAGAACTCGATAGTTGAAGTCTATGCGTTCGTAACCCAAAAAGACTCAAAAATATCCCAAATTTAGATTTCACAAACAGGCTCTTCCCACACGCTGTGCATACCGGGAAAAATTTTCCTGATAACGTCCATAACGTTGTTATATGCAGCTTTGATATAAGCATTACGGCAACTAAACGTCAAATAACTTCACTCAGTCGACACTTTCACAAGGCCGACTGGATGAACTTCCAAAACTACATAGGCAGTCTCAATTGGGAAAGTTACTTTGCTGAAAGCAACAGGAAGAAGCCAGGTAGTTAGATATAATGACCACCTTTCGTCACCCAAACTTATTAAAAGTGGGGTTGTTCAAGGCAGTGTCCCAGGTCCTCTTCTCTTTCTTATGTATATGAATGATATATGTGAAGTCATACATTTTGGAAGACCATACCTGTATGCAGATGACCTGAAAATAGTGTTCAGCCTTAAGCCGAGTACATCTAATGAAGGCACATCCGATATCCAGAAAGACCTAGATAGCCTATCGATTTGGAGCCAGAAATGGCAACCACCATTCAACCACAGTAAGTGTAGGATTATACAATTCGGAAAATATGATGTTCATTAAGAACTCTATTCGAATGAACGCAAAATTCAAACACTGAGCTCCATATGTGACTTGGGTATATGCTACAGCAAGAGCCTTAAGTTTACTGAGCGTGTGTCGTCAATTATATCCAAATCAAGACGACGAATTGGCTTTATTCTTTGAGATTTTTACACTAGGGAAGCCAAACTTGCAATATACAGGATGTGCGTACGTCCTATCTTAGAATACTGCTCGCTAGTCATCTCTAATATGAACCACACATAAATTATACGAATTGAAAATCTCCAGAGGACTTTTACCCGACGAATACTAGAGTATAACGGTAACATAACTTATATAGAAAGATGTAGGTTATTTTCTCTAGAACCCCTATGGAGACGCCGTCTAAATACTAACCTAATTTTTCTCATAAAATAATTCGCGGACTCACTTTTTCAACATCTTAGCCCTCCTGGAAGACTGCACCCGAATATAACCTTAGAAACCTGGCTCGAACACTGTATACCGACAAATGCAAACACAAATCGTGAAATACCTTTTTTATAACACTATACAGTTTACTATAGAATGGGTTACCACTTTCTATCCGCTACTGTGATAATTTACCGAAATTGAAACCCATGATAAACTTGTTTTTGATACCAGTAGGACCCAGCAACTCTTTCTTGAACTATCTTAAGATCCAGACATGATAAGTCACAGACCACCTTATATCTAGCATACGAGTTCACGGCTCATATCACAAGCCTGTATGTCATTAACCTTATTAAACCTTAGCTTTTACAGAAACCCGGTCGAGATACTACTACTGTACTCTTCTGTAATAGCCAACCTATCAAAGATAATAAATGAACTCGGAAGACATGACTTTTACTGCCGATCTTGGGCGACCATAAAATGACCCTGAAAGCCTTCAACGAAATGAACTAATCGTGGCCCTCTAAATCAGAACCAACGATTTTTCCCAAATTCTAGTTATTTATTAGAAACTTTTAAACCCAGAATTATTTTAATTTGCCTCCTCCACGGAAATCTACGGTAAACGACGAAATATTCATCTATTCACATTACATTTCAGGCGCAAACTCCGAATACGGTAACGCTTTTCCATGTGGTTTGTTTATTTTGCATATTGTTCGATATCTTGCAGGTTTAACATTATATAACACCCTTAGTAGTACTTCCTCAGTATTACCAAACTCCAATCACAACCTTATAATATCCTAGAATAACGAAATGTCACTCATTAAGGTCAAATGCTCAAAACTTAGTACTAGTACTCCTAAACCAAGCGATATCCCCTCTACTAGTTTTACTCCTTTAAACCCATTAGAAACACAACCAGATTGTGGCAATCCACAGCTACCAATATTTATTAGCGCTTTCCTGGCATATTCTGGAATATCCGTCAACAATGCATTTATCACCAATCAGCAACTAGCTGACGGTCGCACACGACTTGTAAAGGTCGTTAACATTGCCGATTGGAACAGTGATATTGCCACATACAAAATGGAAGTTGACAACATTAAATTAACACTTGCCAATATGCAGTATTTCTTAAAAAAATTAGCTCCGATATCATAACCTTTTTGGTAAGCATAATGATATCGACGTAGAAAAAGTAAGGTAAGCAGAAGTCTTCCTCGATTTCATTTCTACTGAAATTGTAAAGTGCATTAACTCGCTCCATAAAGCCATAGTTTACAACATTCCTGACAACTCTCCTATCAATAAGGTAAAAATAACTCTCTTAAAGGCTTTTCGCATGTCTCAAGTGCCTTGTGAATGCAAAAGGCTGAGGAAAAAAGACTGGCAAACTAGCTGCCCAATCCTATTTCATTTTAAGTCTACACAGGATTCCATGGAATTAACCAAGTCAGTGAATCGTGTAAAAACCAGCAGTGAGTACAGGTATGTACTAATATTTGCTGACAAAACACCAGGCATGAAACTCATCCTGAAATCTGGAAATCCATCTACATACTCCCTAAACATAAGACAGGAGCAAGGAACCTGGTCCAAAACTATCGACCAATTAATATCACGCCAGTGATCTCACGAGTAATGGAGAAGGTAGTCAAAGATCAAACATCTGACTACCTACTAAATGGAGGCTTAATTTGTGCATCCCAGCATGGCTTTCTCAAAAGGAGGTCATGCGCCACATGCCTCATTGATTTCTTTGACGGGATTACTCGAAACCGTGACCAGAAAAAGTTAATGATAATACTATACTTTGACATAAAAAAAGCTTTTGACTGGGTACCACACAATCTCCTCATCTGCAAACTGCAGTCCATAGGAATCACTAATCCACTCCTAGGGTGGTTCAAATCATTTCTCACAAACCGATATCAGATAACGAAGGTAGGCACTGTAACGTCAACACCACGACTTATAACCAGCGGGGTTGTGCAAGGCAGTGTTCTAGGGCCCTTACTCTTCATTATATATATCAATAGCATATGCAGGTGCTTCATAACAGGAAAGCCATATCTCTATGCCAACGACTTGAAAGTAGTCTATAAGACTGACAAAAATGATGTGGCACATTGCATCGAAAATATGAAGGGCGAGCTAAACAACCTAGGTAAATGGTGCTCCAAGTGGTGTCTGGAATTCAGTACTCAGAAATGTGGGTGGATGTGCGTGGGGAACCCAAAACTTGAAGTTTAACTTGTACTTACCAACCACAAACTCCCTAAACTTAATACGGTAACCGACCTAGGCATACAATATTCCCACAACATTAACTTCTTTGAGCACATTTCTGCTAAACTGTCTAAATCACGACGGCTCCTAGGCTTCATTTTATGAAACCTTCATCAAAATGAGTCGACACTCAGTCTCTACAAAATATGTGTAAGACGTACACTTGAGTACTGTTCCTTCCTATTAAGCGATCTACGAACAAGTGACAAAATCAAAGTAGAGAGTGTGCAACGCTACTTAACACGGCAGATGATTAAAGGTAATTCTAAAATAGACTACAAAACTAGATGTCATATGCTCAAACTTGAACCTCTATGGAAAAGAAGACTGAGAACAAACTTAACCCTTTTTATAAACTGCTGTATGAGATGACCTACACCTCAATTAATATTGCATACCGTACCTACACTCGGGACTATTATCTGAGAAATAAGATCTCTCAAGTTAAAATTGAAAATTACAAAACAAAAGCTCGCGCAAACTTTTATTTGATTAGGTATAGTCAAATATGGAACAAACTGCCAGCAGCAGTACGCATGGCAGATAATCTTCCAGTATTTTACAAACTACTTAATACAGCTCTCAGAGATATTAGCTTCCTGGTTGAAGTAGGCACGTATTCAGACACACTAGAAATAATAGGCCCCCTTAATATCTGAAAAAGATTGGACATCAAAGACGCAACGCCACTACCTGTCTGAATAAAATATATCAATAGACCACTGAACGTTCATCTACAATTCACCTGCCAGAAACGACTTACAGTCAATAGGATCATGATCTAGGTCATCCTTATGCCTGTGCACTACATACACAAAATCTCTTTTCTCTTTTTTTCTTCTTTTTTTCTGTAAGTTTAACCTTGCAGACTCCAAAGCCTCACGATGAAAGTCCGCCGAACCTGATATCTTGCTACTGAGGTGCAGAGATATAGCATACAGTCCTGAATAGCTAATTCTGAGTCAGCAGCTGGGGAGAAACACTATATTTCTGTGACAAATGTTAAAGAAGGCTTAGCTAATAAGCCATAGTTCTTATGGTTGATATTCTACTAAGAAGTAAGAAAGCGTTAATTACTAAAAGGTTCAGAAATGAAGAGTGAATTGCGAAGAATCAAGCAAGATGTTTATCTAAGTCATTCTTGTTTGATGTAACTAGATGCTAGTTTGAGGAGGCAGTCTGACTGCTTTCGCTAATGTCTGAGCAAGCTGTATTGCTAAGGAGACTAGTGATTGCCTGATCTCAAAAGAATTATCATAATAGTCGGAGATATTAGGATGTTCAGAGCAGTTGAAGTCAGGCGACATGATAGCTCGTTGACGATTTGCAAAATGTGGAGGATGTCCTAGTAGCCCATAATTATAAAAGTAAAATATGAAAGCGAAATCACATACACGATCTGAGTAGGTTCGTAACGTGTAGGATTACCAAGACCTAGAGAATACTAGTGTGCATTTGACGCCCTAGAATTTCTTATAATGTTATTTACGTCAGGGTAGTAGAAAGTGTCATGTACTTGTTAACCAACTAGTTTAGATCAGCTATGTTTTTGCCTGGTTGCGTGGAACCAGTAAATGCTTACGACCCTGAATATTACTGAGTCCATTACATTTAGAATGCGAGGCCTTATAAACGGCCTTACTATATACGTAAGAGAATTGATGACAACCAGGGGAAGCAAGCCTACAACCGACACGTTACGAGGAACTGGAAAAATGTGCAAATTTATGATTAAAAGTAATGTAAATAATATTTACGGCGTTCTCTGTATTCACCAACTGAAGACGATTGCTTGATTAAATGGTTTTTTCGTATTTGGTGAATGAGATGAAGGTGCCGTGGCTGCAACCATTCGGGGATGGAGACGTCAGGGCGTTTTCTCGATTATTCAAAGCCATCGCGCAAAATGTGTGAATGGGTAGAAGGTGAAGGTGACGGTCCTTGGGACTCTGCTATGGAGGCGTGCGAAGGCTGCGTTTAATGGTGTGGAACTCCGCGTTTGTGGAGTGGTTTGGGAAGAACTTGTGGCCGGGTTGGTGTCAGAGTTTAACAGTCTGGTAGACAGAGAATCGGCGTCAAGCAGTTCAGGACCGTGCACCTAACTCCTGACGGTGTCCTGTCTGTGTTTTTCACCACCGTAACGACCTTCTCCGTTGTGCAGTACGGCTACTCTGTGCCGTAAAGATGGCCCGGTTATGTTGGAAGCTGGCGAGTTTGACAGTTTGTTTAGTAATTAGAGACAGCAGAATACTTACCATCGAGGAGCAAATCGTCGCAGCGATTTAAATACGCACGACGAGATGTAAGTGCTCTGAATGTAGAAAAAGTATTCATTAAGAAGAGACAGAACTAGTTATGTTTTGTGTAACTATTTCATTTTCGCTATTTTTTTATTAATTGTAGAGTAAACGGTGAACGGTACTGCCGTTCATTTTTTACGCACTGACCTGGTATTTTGTGATTAGTTGTAGTGCTGTTTAGTGTGCTATTAACTCCAGTTGTTGCAAGGTCGTTGTTGTAACTATATACACTAAGTTTGGACGAAATATAATCGAATCTTCTCTGTGCTGCGTTCGCGTCTTTTTGATTTGGCTTTGGACGAGTAATCAGTTGTCGAGTTGTTCGTCACTGATGCAAGTATCTGTTTGCGTAGATAATTCAGTGAGTTAGAGTTACGGTTAGTGTTCCCGGAGTATAACATAGGCGTTGCGTTATATTAATTGGCGACATATCAGTATCATGAAGTCGTTGGTGGAAAAAATGTCAACAACATTTGATATAGACTCTAGTTCTTTTCATTTTCATTCAATGTTCCTCTACCTACCACTTATGAACGGCATTGTGAATTGTATCCATTACACTATGTGCTTTTCCTTTGAATTGTGGTCACCCCAATAACCATATATTACAAGCAATGAGACAATATCACGATTACCAAAATATTGACTAGAATCTTCTACATACCCTTCTAAGCTGCTCTAACTGAAACATTTTTTCTTATCTAATAGTCTTAGAGATGTACTAGATATTTTTCTTATCAAATTAATAACTCGTGCTTAGATTCCATTGCACCTATGAAATTAAGCATTATAATTAAGTCAAATGATCTATATGCACCACTTTATCGCCGTAGGAAGCTAAGACACCTAGAGAAGTGATATTTCAAGTCAAGTGACTTCTCAGCACCCGTAAAAATTACCACGACTTTAAACTTATTAAAAGAAGTCCACAGGTTGTCAGCAATGCACAGTAGGTACAAGGTACAAAACATTTGACATGTGTTCTATAAACATCTCAAAACCTTCCAAAAAAACAATGTTATTTTGCAATTTAAATAATGGCTTGATTGTCAGAGACCATAATATTACTACCAAACTGTTTTTAAACGATTTCTTTGGAAACAAAGGTAAACCCTAGATGACATTGAGGTAGGCGCTATTAAGTCGGCTATTAACCAAATAAAATCCACTTTCTTTACTTATGACATTTGTAAATCCACAAACTCACTTAGGACCTTAGATAGTAATGGAGTAGATGGTATAGCGTTCATTTACTTGAGACTCGGTGGAAGTAATATTTCACTAATCTTATGAAAACTGTTTAACCTTTCCTTAGCAATAGTTTATTGTCCTAACAGATGAAAAACCTCATACATATGTTGTAGAAGCCAACTAAAGTTTAGATTGAGAATTAACTGCCCGAACAAACATGTTAGAATTTCCCTGGCCCCCTTATAACCAGCAGAAGCTTCCATAATAACACATCCTTCCGTTGCTAATTTTGCCTTACCATTACAATAATGTATCAAGTAGAGCAAACGTTGGCTATCATCAATGACTCTTAATGCTACGTAGGTCTCAAACTGCCTCACAAACTTTCAATACCTTCTCAGTTGTCTTTCAAAATAACTTAATTCAACCTTTGGTAGTTCTAGACCTACAAAAAATGCCATAGGCGTTACGCTCTTCCCTGATACTTCAAGCCCCAGCTTCTCATTTAAACTAAGATCTGACATCGAGTTATGACCAAAATTATTATCATGATAATTAACCTTATTTGAGTCTGGACCATGACACATAAGAACATCAAAAGGCACTTGCTTTGTAATAGGAGATTCTTCATTCATTTTGGCGCCAGTAACCCCAACGAGCCTTGAGCTTGACTTCGTTTGACGAGTGTTTGGCATCACAAGCGAAACGACCAAATGTCTTCAGAAAGGTTAATTGAAGTACACGGAACGTTAGCCAATCAAATATCGATTGATTACAGTTTGCCTGTAGATAGAAGTACAACACGACAGACCAATCATACAAAATCATATATTTCACACATTCCTTTATATATACATAAAAGTAGACGGCACAGCAAGCCAATCAGCAATCAAAAATTAATACCGAACAAATAAGATAGTGGTAGTGAATAAGGACATCTTGCACACAACTAACCAACTGTAGTTTACAGTATAAAACAATACTAAACGGGAGGATAGGGTAAGAGGAACGTAACAATCATAGAAACAAAATGTTTACATTAGTCACAACCAAAGTAAATGCAATACTCCTCCAATATACAGTTCTGTAAGTTCTTCCTCTTCTTTAATAGCCAACCTAACAACTTCATACCTACTCGCGTATACGCACACATTAACTGGCGTCACTGCTGGAATCAACCAGGTCTCAGTATGGTGCTCGTTGTGGAAGTTAGATCATAATGTTCCTACATGTGGTTGAATGTGTTTTAAAGACAAGCTCCTCAGTTTAGACATTTTCATGATTGCCAATAAGTCGTCTAGGCTTCAATCTGTAGTTGATTTCGGATCAAGGCTCTTTTATAATCAGTCTTTTACAGAACAGGTCAATATGTATACATCTAAATCACATTGACTACTGGATTGCATTCTACGCAAATTTTGTGACAATAGTACTCGTATTCCAATACATAAATGTCGTGCCCGACCTTTACTAGAATACTTACTTACACACTTACTTATGCCCGTTACTCCTCGCTGAAGAGCATAGGCCACTCACCAGGATTCTCCATTTAACTCTGTCCTGAGCAATCCTTTCCAATTGTTCCCAGTTGCTGTTCATCCTTTTAATGTCTGCTTCCAATTCTCGACGCAACGTGTTCTTTGGCCTTCCTTTTTACCGTTTGCCAATAGGATTCCATGTTAATGCTTATCTCGTGATGCAGTCTGATGGTTTGCGTAATGTATGTCCTATCCATTTCCAACGTCTTTTCCTAATTTTCTCTTCGGCTGGAAGTTGGTTTGTCCTCTCCCATAGTAAGCTGTTGCTGATGGTTTCCGGCCAACGGACATTCAGTATCTTGCGTAGGCATTTTTTTTATAAATACTTGTATCCGTCTGAGGATGTTTGCAGTAATTCTTCATGTTTCAGCTCCATACAGCAAGACTGTCTTCACGTTCGAATTGAAGAGTCTGACATTGAGGTTAGTTGATATTTGTTTTGAGTCCCATATGTTTATCAACTGTAGGAATGCTGCTCTGGCTTTGCCAATCCTTGTCTTTACATCTGCATTAACCCCCCTTGTTCATCGATGATGCTTCCCAGATATGTGAAAGTATTCACTTTTTCCAAAGTTTCTCCAGCAAGTTGAATTGGGTTGGTGCTCTCTGTGTTGTATTTAAGAATCTTGCTCTTTCCCTTATGTATGTTCAAGGCTACTGATGCTGAAGTTGCTGCCACACTGGTTGCTTTTGCTTGCATCTATTGGTGTGTATGTGCTAAGAGAGCTAGATCATCTGCGATGTCCAAATCATCGAGTTGCATCCTACTTGTCCATTGAGTCCCGTACATTCCCTCAGGCAACGTTGTCTGACTCCGGTCCCCACTGGCAATGTATTTGTCAGTTGTCCCCTATGCACAATTCTGCACTGTGTTCCATCGTAGGAGTTCCGGATGATGTTGACGAGTTTCTCTGGTACGCCGTAGCGTCAGCGAAGTTTCCATAGTGTTTTCTTATCTACACTATTCAACGCCTTCACATAATCAAAGAAGTTGATGTACAGTGACGAGTTCCATTCAATTGGTTGTTCAACGATGATCCGTAGTGTTGCGATTTGGACAGTGAACGACCGGTCCTTACGAAAACAAGCTTGTCGCTCTCGAAGTTGAGCCTCCACTGAATCTTTCATTCTGTTGAACAATATTCTGTTAAAGACTCTCCCTGGTATCAACAGTAGCGTGATCCCTCTGTAGTTGTCACATCTGCTCAAATCTCCTTTCTTTGGTATCTTGATAAGATGTCCTTCTTTCCAGTCTGCCGGCACTTGTTCTTCCTCCCAGATCTTTTTGAATAAAACGTGGAGTATCTTTTCTGTTAAGTCGATATCTGACTTGAGTGCTTCAGCTAGTATATTGTCTGGTTCTGCTGCCTTTCCACTTTGATTTGTCTGATGGCCATCTTGATTTCTTCCATCGGTGGTGGAGTGACATCTATCGGGAGATCTGTAGGTGCTGTTTTGATGTCCGGTGGGTTCAGTGGAGCTGGCCTATTTTGGGGTTCTTCAAAGTGTTCTACCCACCTATTCTTTTGTTCTTGAATCTTAGTGAGTATGTTGCCTTCTTTGTTCCTGACCGGTCGCTCTGGTTTACCGTGTTTATCTGCCAGTTTCTTTGTCGTGTCGTATAGCTGTTTCATATATCCTTCTCTTGCAGCCTTCTCCGCTGTCGTTGCAAGGCCTTCGATGTATTTCCGTTTGTCAGCTCTAATGCTCTTCATTACCTGCTTATTTGCTTCTAAGTATTTTACCTGAGTCTTGACTTTCTCTGCTCTTGTTCGGCTGTTGTTGATTACTGTCTTCTGGTTCCTTCTTTGTTGAATTTTTTGAATGTCTCAGTGGAGATCCATTGCTTATAATGGTGCTTCTTGCGGCCTAGAACCTCCTGACACGTTGACGTTAGTGCTTCTTTGATTTCTTTTTAGTTATCCTTCATAGTGGTTTCTTCTTCAATCGGCAGATTTTGTAAGGCTTGGAACCTGTTATTTAGAAATATTTTGAATTCGTTGAGTTTGTCAGTGTCTCGGAGAAAGCCTGTATTGAACCGTTGTACTGCTGCCACTCCAGTTGTCCACTGCTTCTTTAGCTTCAGTTGTATTTTAGAAACCACCAGGTGGTGGTCTGAAGGATAAACTAAAACTGGAGTCTGTACAACGTCTCTTTACTCTTCGTATTCTTGAGGTTGAGCGTTCTCCGGACTATAAAACTAGATGCACTAAGTCAGGACCAAATTCTTTATGGTGGCGCCGACTTAAGTTTAAGCTATTCTTCTTTAACAAGATACTTAACAAATTAACGTCTTCATCGTTTTATACAATTTAGATCGAGGAAATTTATCGTTATAATTGACGCAATTTAGCTGCAAAAATAAACTTGTCACATCATAACTCCGCTCTTTATATGAATTACTTTAAGAATAAATTTACGAGAATCGGCAACAATTTGCCCCAAGCCATTCGGGAAGCATTTTCACTTCTTTAATTTGTATGACGTTGTTAATTTCACCCCTTCTTATATTGCATCAAAAATGTTCACACAAACGTTTATTTCTTACTTTACTTGCAAAATAATAGGGACTCCGAACGTGCGAGCACCATTCATCTGTCTTGAACATATGCCAGTGTTATTCCTCTTTGATCTATTTGTAAGCATAAGTGGTGTGTCATGTCTATCAATGCCTGCATAGACACCAAGTTTTGCATTTGTGTTTGCGTTGATGATGAGTTCTATACGTAGATTAGATAGTTGCCTAGTTCTCTCTGGTCTTTAGTATTTATTATTCGATTTCAATCTGTTCTGAATACAAACGACTAAAACTTAATGCTAATTTACCTGCAAAAAACCATTTCATTTCAGTTAACTAGAAAATTAAATAATCTAAGTATAATGAAATGTCTCGTTATTGGCTGTGTTTCCATTCCATCATGATTCTGACTATTCATCAATCAGATAATCGCAAGGAATAACCCAAAACTAAATATAAATCTCTCTTTTGCAGTGTAATCCAAACATGATTATATAATATACTGAACGGTTGAAGATTGTTGACGAAATGTGCTGTTTCATATACATTTTACGATAATTTCCACTCAAAACAAAACACAATAAAACGCACGCCGGTGGCACACGCAACCTGGATGATAATGACTATCTTGTTGGTTGAAGAATCAAGAATTTCTTTAGACTATTTCAGAATAATCCTGCCCAGGAGTAGTACATATTATGTGATGTCACTTTGAAAAGTTTCAACATCACAACTTGATCCATATAAATAGATAAATAAATAAATAGCATTTATTCTTATTGTGTACATGAGAGCATGCCAATTTACAGGCATGATCAGAGTGATATGAGTCTCAGTTCGTACAGATATTTAGAGTGTCACTGTAAGGACACTCATAACACACAAACAGCTGATTTGAAAGCCAAACCAACTGCAACAATAATTACGGTGCTAAGACATTAAATATATGTATTGTGGCATGGAGCATATACTACAGAGAAACGCGCGCTCCTTGACCAGTGCGTTACGATTCCAAAAACCGGCTGAGTTAACAAAATGGATCACATGTGGGACGAAACCAAGAGTATTTGGAATTCGGGTGTTGAAGAAAAGCTAATAGTATCGTGCCATGTTTGTCCTGTACATAATCATCTTTAGGTTCTGGTTACTGACGCACTTCAATAGCGAGATACCGGGTTCGGCGAACATTCATCGTGAGGTATTGAAGTCTGCAAGGTTGATATTTGGGTAAAATCTCCAAAGAAAAGGAAAAAAAGAGAAAAAAGATTTTTTGTGTGTAGTGCACAGGCATAAGGATGACCTAGATCATGATCCGAATGATTGTAAGTCGTTGTTTCTGGAAGGTGAATTGTAGACGAACGTTTGATGGTTTATTGATATATTTTACTCAGACAGGTAGTCACGTTGCGTCTTTGATGTCCAATCTTTTTCAGATATTAAGGGGGCCTATTATTTCTAGTGTGTCTGAATACGTGCCTACTTCAACCAGGAAGCTAATATCTCTGAGAGCTGTATTAAGTAGTTTGTAAAATACTGGAAGATTATCTGCCATGCGTACTGCTGCTGGCAGTTTGTTCCATATTTGACTATACCTAATCAAATAAAAGTTTGCGCGAGCTTTTGTTTTGTAATTTTCAATTTTAACTTGAGAGATCTTATTTCTCAGATAATAGTCCCGAGTGTAGGTACGGTATGCAATATTAATTGAGGTGTAGGTCATCTCATACAGCAGTTTATAAAAAGGGTTAAGTTTGTTCTCAGTCTTCTTTTCCATAGAGGTTCAAGTTTGAGCATATGACATCTAGTTTTGTAGTCTATTTTAGATAAATACCAAACAACAAACATACACCACATTTACATAAGAATATCTTAATGATGAGTGTCACAGTCTGTAATAAATATGTTGGTGATGCGAGTTTCAGTCTGCTCGGATATATCGATTCATGTAGTGTTCGAGATACGCCTTGACGATGATCACTAGCCAATCAGTCAATCAACGCCTGTTACTATATGTGGAGCATAGGCCTCCCACCAGCATTTTCCAACCAACACTGTTCTGGGCTTACCTTTCAAGCTCTTCCCAAGTGCTCTTCATTCACTTCATGTCTGTTTCCACTTCCCAAAGCAATGTGTTCCTGGGCGTTTCTCTTCTTTCTTTGGCCTTTATGATTCCAAGTTAGTGCTTGTCTTGTGACACAGTTTGATAGTTTCCTCAATGAGTGTCTAATCTACCTCTAGAGTCTTTTCGTAACTTCCTCCGCGGCTGGAAGTTGATCACTTCTTTGTCATAAAAGGTTGTTATTGATGGTATTTGGCCAACGGTAACCAATAAATGATCACTAGTACTCAGAAATATATCGGAATATCAGTATACATATGTGTGTATTTGTAGTAACTGGTGACGTTCATTCATTTCTTAGGAATACAGACTAAGCAATCAAATGAAAAAATAACATTCAAGACACTTTATTTTAAACAAAATGTACAAAATATTAAATATATCATTTAGTTGTAATATGCAGCAATATTCAAAATATCATGCAAATTGTTCCTTTCTAAAACGTAAATAATACGAGAACGACAACATTTGAAGAATACTTTGAATTTATTGAATTTCGTTGAATTCTCATCAGCTACATACATGCTATTGATTTTGGTTGATTCAAATTATAAATGCACATATTAATTTTTTGTGAATCGAATTGTTTATCTGATAATATTGATCTATTACTACCAGGGCGATAGAAAATTAACTACTAATACCTTTTGAACACATAGGTCAGGTTGCAGTCATCTGATTGCATTGGCCTAAGCAAATATTCAAAGAATCGTTTGATGTTATTTATTGGTGATTTTAAATGCATTTGTTGCATCGACCTCACAACCCGTGTCTACCAAGTGACGCATAGTTGAAATTCTAAAAACGGTTGATTTATTAAAACACATGTTCTTCGTGGATTATATATATTGTTTTACTGAATATTTAGCTTTGGTGGCTGCTATATTGGTCCGTTCCTCTTCGTGATGGTATTGTTTAAATTGATTGAATATGTGCGTTTTCTGACTGTGGATTGACACACACTTCTAGAACTTAAAATATTTTGTTGTAACAAGTAACGTTTGACACTTTGTTATTGATAATTCAATAGATTTAGACCTTATCTTCTGGACAGACAATACTTGATTTATCACAAAAAGATAGAATAACCTACATCTTTATTCCTTGAAACCAAATAGATTGTTCTAGTTTTAGAGATAAATTTTGGGTGGATAACTGGTAGTAAGATTTGTTAAGTTAATGATGTACGTTTGTACAAATAATTTTGGACAATACCGTTTGTAGGCTAACCATCTCATTTGTGTATTTGTTATAAGTATGAAGCTCCTGTGCTTTGCTGACTCTATTACAGGGTTGCGGACACGTATTGATGAAGACGCCAGTTTGTAAAACGTAACTACTGATTTGACAAAGAATTCAAATGAATCAATGATTATTAAATCATATACGTTTACTTATATACCGATTTTGTTCTAGTACTGAACTTTTCATTAATATGTATCAAGCACCTTCATATACGTATTAAAAGCTTAACCATCAACACCACTACAATAAATCAGAGACAAGTGGAAGAATCCCTATTTCAATGCAATACGAAAACTAGTTAACGAATGCCACTAGTGTTATCTAAATAACATCTAATGTTTAAACGCTCCACTTTGGCATAATCACAAACTATTTGAATAGATTGCGGCTTTACACTCAATATGAATACCAGCAAATGCTTACTATGTTGTTAATAATAATCACTTAATAAGTCAGTAAATCTACTATCCAAAGTATTTCTTCTATCTATAAAGTCAACACTAATTACTACCTAATGTCATTCATTATCTTGTAAATACCTCAGCAATCAATGGAATCATTCTTAGTTCTGGTGTCGTCGTCATAGTAACAGTTACTCTGTATACGATGTATAAGATGAGATTATTTAGTATACACATCAATATTTGTATGTTAAAATGTTGGAGGTTAAATGGGGTGTGTACAATAGAGAGAGTCAGACTTGTATATACACATACAACTAAACTATTTAATTAATTTGATAACCATGGAATGTCGCATAAAATTGATTATCTCCAAATGAAATATCAACTGATCCAGATCATTGCTTACATTGACTACCTTGTAATGTTGATGAAATTGACCACAGCAATGATTCTAGTCAATAGATATTTTTATGCAAATGAATCTATCTATATGATATATTTTGTATATGCATATTTCTAATCAGTTGAGTTAAGTATTAATTTTAAGCAGGTATTATTTTCAGCTTATCTGCCACTCAATCTGTTGGATTTTATCAAACTTTGTATAAGTCACTTGAATTTATCTTTTCTACTTCAGCCACTTGCGTGATATAAGCGACATAAAGCGTACAACTCGGCAATTCAACTGACGAATGGGTGGACACTATTTCGCGTTGTTTGAAGAAGTCTAAATAATGGGTGTCCTCAACTCCATCCTAGCTCATTTGATTGATAGCTGGCATACATGTGAAAAAGGAACATATTTAGAATAATGTGTCATATCAATACAACTGTAGGAACTAATCTAAGTCAGTTTGGATTGGAGGATAACTGCCGAGATTTGTTTAGTTACGCGTACTCATGCCCAGTCGAAAGTCAGGACAAATGTTTGGGTGGGGCCCTGTATTATGCAAGAGCCAACGTACATTATTACCTAAACAAATCTCACCACCAGTTATTCAACCGAAATTTATCTCGAAGACTGGAACAATCAATTCAGTTTCAAGAAATAAACAAGAAGGTTATTCTATCTTTTCGGGATAGACCAAGTATTGCCTGTCCAGAAGGCAAGGTCTAAATCTATTGAAATATTAATAGCAAAGTATCAAAGGTTACTTGTTACAACAAAATATTTTAAGTTCTGGAAGTGTGCGTCAATCCACGATCAGAAAATGCACATATCCAGTCAATTTAAGCAATACAATCACGAAGAGGAACGGACCAATATGGCAGCCGCCAAAGTCAAATGTCCAGTAAAACAAACTATACATAATCCATTAGAATAATGAAAATCTCGTATAACGCAAAGAAAAAACAATGAAAATAACAGTTATTCAACCGAAATTTATCTCGAAGACTGGAACAATCAATTCAGTTTCAAGAAATAAACAAGAAGGTTTATTCTATCTTTTCGGGATAGACCAAGTATTGCCTGTCCAGAAGGCAAGGTCTAAATCTATTGAAATATTAATAGCAAAGTATCAAAGGTTTACTTGTTACAACAAAATATTTTAAGTTCTGGAAGTGTGCGTCAATCCACGATCAGAAAATGCACATATCCAGTCAATTTAAGCAATACAATCACGAAGAGGAACGGACCAATATGGCAGCCGCCAAAGTCAAATGTCCAGTAAAACAAACTATACATAATCCATTAGAATAATGAAAATCTCGTATAACGCAAAGAAAAAACAATGAAAATAAATAGCAACTAACTCAAAAGGTCATCAGAATGTATAGCCAAATGGATTAAGAGGAATAAATGTACTTTTAAATGCAAAACAACAAATTACAATGGAAAAAATGTTACCTAGAGGGATTTTCACACAGAACCATCAAAAACGATCTAATAACGACATCCCAATAGACTGTAAATTTACCTAATACACACAAGAGAGGTTAAGTGGATTTGAAACAAAATCCCTGGTTTATGCATTCCGATGAAACATGTTACACCACCAACTATTAACATCTTTCGTTTTGCTTTGTTTTATATTTTGTTGTCTAATGCATTCTACTTTTAATATACTTCTACTTCTGAGACATAGTAACATATGTGCCGAGATAAGAATGTACAATAAGTAAAATATGATGTCTAGGATTATCAGCAGCTCTTACAAATTCATCCATGCATATTAAATGTGAATACAGAATTGATGAATAAGCCATTTTCTTACATACAATTATATGTAAGACGAAAATATTTTTAACACCCACAATTATATATTCTACTACACAGACAAATACCACAACTGCGCAATAATATTTATCAACATCGTCCAACTTAGAGACTCGACGACTTAATGAAACGCGTTGATTTATAAAATGAAGAGTAAGCAGGCAACTAAAGTGCCTTGGGATAACACACAGTGCATTTAAAGCCGACAGAATACTTGAAACGTGATTATTGTTTTCTGAAAATGACCATCCACAATGATCTTCTTCCACGTGAACAGATTTACGGTCACATTCGAACTCTGAAATTTGATACAGATAATGTTCCAGTTGACAGATGCCTATATTCCAAGTCAACCATGATGTTTCTGTCATCCAAACAACCCTAAATTATCATGTACACCCGAAGTACGGTCAGACACATTGTTTATCACAAGAAGTAGCCAGCCATTTATATGCTCAAACTGTAACGATTTCAGTTGAACCGATACTGTAGTCGTGATGCAATAGAAACGATCATTTTGCACATATCTACTAAACCAATGTTTTGCCTAAAGTTATTAAATTTTTTCCATGTAAGCATTGTATTGATTACTTCAAGATATTCTTTATCAAACTTCATTAATACAGTTCATTAATCAACGTTAAATAAAATGCATCACATATCCACTGTGATAATCTATTCAGTGATTGTGTCATTCCATCAGCTCTATAGTTTCAATGTAGATTAATGTGGTATGCTTCTGTTACATTGAGCTTGTGTACCTTACTCATTATTTTGTGTTTCATTTAGATTTGCTTAGTTAACTGTTTGTTTTCTTATCTAACTCTTGTTTTGTAATAACAAAATTATCAAACCCACCACTACTTACAACCAATTGAGTGGTGACCATTTGATCTGTGTGTCAATTTGTTTCACGTTCAAGCATTACCATCAGATTACAAACTAAAGTATATTGGATACAACACAGCATGAATGATAGAATTCGACAATCTCAACTGATTATGTAAGCAAACAAATAAAATCAGTCTATGCATTGATAAAATAGCCTAACAATCAGCATACGGTAAACAAGGAACAATCTAACCACACTAAAATATTGATCTAACAAAATACTGATCCATCAATTTACATGTTCACGCACCGATCTATTTAACCCAGAATAATTTATCGATACTTCTAGCTATCTACATAGATATTGATCATTTCCTGACTTAACGATCAATCTAAATACACCAGATTCATCCATCTATTTATACGTATCTATATACCCGTAATAATCTATTTATCTTTGATCTATCTATCTTGCTTCCACCTCTCTGTCTACTTATCGTTTGATTTTACCTTCACCTCATCATTCCTTTTATTTTGCTTGATACTTTCTTCTTGTCACCAGTTCAATCCTCTTGTTGTTTAGTATTCACTTACTACATGTTTTCAGTAAGAACCCTCTTAATGGTTTCCATTATTTCTGTTTGTCGGCTGTATCTTCTTCAAATGTCGAATAGAACAAGTTTTAACCAGAAAAATTTTATTTTAACAAATCAACATGTAAACTTGTAAACAATTTAGTTACTACTTAATTATCTAACTGTCTTTATTTTAAAATAAGCACTTCGACAAATGGTCACAAACAGTTTGTTTGTAATAGCGACCAACACATTCACCTCCAAATCAGTCTGAAGCCTTCATCTTATCTTCTGGTTTAGTTGATTCTTCATCTGCATCAGTCAATTTCTCATTTTGACTCAATAAACGCACTAACAAATACGCCAACAAATTGATTAAACTTATTGACAGTAAAACACCACAATATACAGGATAACGATAATAATATGGTAACGTGTCCAATTTTGGATATATACTGATCGCATGCTTCAAGATTACAACTTCAATGCTGAAAGATTAACAGGAATGTGAGAATAAGCAAATAATGCATTACTATATGATATTAATAAAGATGAAAATGTTGTCACTGTCAATTCACTTTACTATCTTCTCATGTGTATGAATGTTATTCACAGAAACTAATTCTATTAAACACTGAATGACAGTGAATGTTATCGTAACTATTTCAACATCGGCAGTATATTTACACATAAAATACAACTTACTAGACCATGTAAGCAATCACCAGTGTAGAGGTTACAGCCAACGAAATCAACAGTCTAACTCGTTTCGGTCTCCAGATGAGCACATCAATCAACAGTAAAACTGGTCCAATTGAACTCTATGGTAATTGAAATGAGAAGGAAATGCTTGATTTGTCCAATGAATAAATATTATTAATTCACCATTCGAAATAGCTTCATGTTAATTTTAGTCAGCGAAAGTGACTTCATGATCAGTCAGAAACAATAAGAGAGTATGACACACAGAATATACAAAAAACCAGGAAGTTTGCAGTAGCTATAAAGTAAATCTGACATATCCACATTGTCACACTTCGCTGATTCCAACAACATCTTAATTGCGTAAATACACGTTAACAAACCAGTGTTGATATGACTGTTACGAATAGATAGTGCTGCATCATCATATCATGTGCTAAACCACCATCAGAATTCAGTGCCAATACTATACTACTATACTACTCAAACATGATATCAGCCTCTCTCAACTTCAATAAACTACAAATACATGTAGGGATTAAATGATACACACACAATCACATATAAATGAATATGGAGTGTCAACTATAACTTACATAAATGTGATTGTACCAAGTTGGCAAATTCTTCAAATCCGGAATGGTATTCATAAAGTTCGGATTTGTTATAAACACTAACCAATGTATCAGCATAGCTGCCTATATCATTGCAAATCAACGTAACCATGACTGAAGTGAAACCACTTACCAAACCGAATGTGAACACAATCGTATAAAAATAACTATTTAAGGCATTGAAATTACACAGTTGAAACAGTGTAGCCGTGGAAAAGTAGATAGTTATTGACGCCTAACAATAAACGTAATCATACTTAGCGAAACAACGTTAACATACAAATGTGGCGACAGTGAGATATCTATTCAGCAACAAGAAATTCAACACATTGAAATGCTGATTCGGATAGAGGTATTGGTAGCCAATTATTGTAATTGCATACAATACACCGAGTACGGTTTGACGATAAATGACGGCGATGGTTGTTCTGGTTTTATCACTACACATCGTTTTAGTAGATCGCGAATTGTTTCCTCCTGCCAAACCCTAGTGTTTTCCTTACCTACAAATTGTACACGTAGAAAGACTGTATAACTGATAATTCAGAGGTTTATATACTAACTTTTAGTGATGAAGTGACTTTTTCTACATTGCTTATGTTAATTAATGAGAAACTAGTGTATTTTTGGTGAAGTTGACCCTATACCTCTTGCTTATTCGCTCTTATACTAAATAATAATTTAAAATGATTACATTCTTTTCATTTTATAATAAGATTTTTATTTTATTGATATCAAGATGAAGAATGTGTTAGTGTATCGTTGTCAATTCTGCAGTCTGTCCACAGTGATTATTGATTAGCAGAAATTTAATTGGTAAATTCTATGCTACCAATTACTCGGTGGTTGTATTTTTACTTTTGTCAACAGTGTAATTAACGAAGAATTATTAGAATGATAGCATCATGAAACAACTGTCTTCCTACATAATTGAGGACATTAGATTAGGCGGAAAATATTACTGGTTGAAATGTACACATCATTGCTGTGGTGTTTATGAAATCACTTAAAATCACTAACCCGATTAAACACAAACAATCCCTTCTTGTTACATTTGTCGATGAACACCTACACCTACTGTCAAAACTAACATCACTGTGGATTACATAGTAATTGATAGTGTGAAATAGATGCTCTTCAGTGATCTATCCTATGTGTAGCTTATGTTTAACAGTATTCGTGTCTTGATGTTCTTTATTCACTGAATTATTGTTAACTAGAAAACACCAGGGAGTTGTTTCACCAAACTATTGAAATTATTATTAGATTTTACCTGCCGGTGAACTATTCCAAATGACATTGAATTTGTACCTCACATTGTTCCACCCACAATGCACCTGTGTGGTTTCTAAGGCTGTAAACTGATGGATTGGTGCTTATTATTATTCATTTGAGTGGTATCCTAAACAGTGTACAACTTTAAAATAAAATGTCAGATTGAGTATGAGTGGGCAGTATTCTACTAGTAAGTGTACACAGGTTTTAAATCATATCAGTCTAAACTCACGTTAGTAGATATTGTGGATTATACGACCCAAAAGTCTGCGTACCTTTGAGGTGACAGATGTTGTTAGTTTAGTGAATGTAAGATCAGTAGCATATATTAAATCTATTTCCAGAAATGTTTGACATTCGGATATTTAATTCCCGTTCGCATCAAAGTGAAGGTCTAGATTGCAGCTCCCAGCGTTGATCTAGCTACATTTCTTAGTGTTAAATTTTAAGTTGATGTTCTATGCACCACAAAGTTAGTTCGTTCAACTGTAATTGTACGGTGTTAACAGTGTTGTTTAGCTCATTTATATCGCATGACTAGACAACTTTCAAGTCGTCCGCGTATTAGAAGGTTTCTCCAGAGCTAAAATAGCTACTGATAGTGTTGATATATATTGTAATCAAGAGAGTCCTTAGTACGCGTCCCTGTATATATCCATTGGTTACACTCTCAGGTGATGATTGTGCTAAGTTTACTTTGGTTATCTAATATCGAAAAGTTACGACAAATTTAAGCCATTTCATCAAGGGGTTTCTGATTTATTTAGTGTATAAACTTTCTCTGAGTATGTTGAGTTGTAACATTGCGTACACCTACAAGCCTGTATGAAAAAGTAGATAATCCCTTGCCAGTGACAAAATAATGATCAACGAATAAAGTGTGATGAGCTTCAGCAAACTTCGCAGCAGTTTCACGAACGTGTAATTCGTCAAGTAAACGACGATTGCAGTCCATAACAACCTCCCCGTCTGTAAAATGCGTTAAGCCTCTTAATATAATAATTGTATTTATTATTCTGAAATTTATTACAGAAATCACGCCAGTTTACAGGCATGGTCATTATGGTACAGAAAGTTTAACTCTTTCACAATGGAACACAAAGTTTTAGCGAAATGAATGCTTGACTAATAATACCATTTACAAGACAAGCTGGAAGATACATTTCATTCTTGAGTTTTCAGGAATGTATTAGTAGAGAACACTTATTAATATATGTAATCAATTCAAAAAAGGAGTGTCAAAGACGCGACACAAGGAAGATCTAGATACCACACAGTTGTTTGAAATAGTCTATTGTAGCGTCAAGTACGAACATGTCCTTGTGTGGGACGGCACCTTGCAGGTGGACGATGGAGATTGGAGGTAACACATTAAAGCATCATGAGTAGATCACAAAGACGCAATTTCCTTTCCAGCGTGGACTTTGGTTTATATTTTCAGCGTGCCAAGATAGTTGGGAACTGAAAAGATAAAGAAAAGGAACAAGCGAAAGCGCGAGAGGGCACAGAATCAGTTAAGTACATCTGATTATAGTAAGACCTAAAGTGTACATATTGGATTAACTAAATCGGTGAAACTAAACTACACCGCTGACCTTGAAATGACCAATGAGAATCAAGTTATTACTTTTAAGGGTGCGCGCGCATTTAAGTTCAAAATTCTTACTTTGTTTAATGAGGACAATATTATTTCTAATCTACAAGCTTTTGGACTACTTCGGAGAGAGTTAATTTGTGATTGCGGCCTTAATACGACTCAAATACCGTACACAGACAGTCGGGATGGAGTAACGTTTCGATGCAATAGCTGTTGGCGATGAAAGTCAATAAGAACGGGCAGTTTTTTTAGTAAATCTAAACTAACACTGCGGCAAACCTGCATGTTAGTTGTCTTGTGGAATATGCAGTTGCCTGTTACTCTGGCATCGTCTCTTACAGATGTGAGCGAAGTATCAGCGGTGCAATGGTATCAACACTGCAGAGACGTATGCTCAGAAATGATGTTGCGGTTGAATCTATCACTCGGAGGCGTCGGAAAAATAGTTGAAATAGATGAATCGGCCATCAGAAAGAGAAAATATAATAGAGGAAGATCTGTAAACACCGAATGGGTAAATAATAATTACTTTAAACTTACTGGTAGGTTCTTGGTATTTATGACCGAACATTAGGAAAGGGACATTTCCAGCATGTCCCAAACCGAAATGCAAGAACCCTAATACCAATAATCCAAACGTATGTTCAACCAGGATCCATTATTTATACTGACGACTGGAAAGCATATCGTCCTCTCCGTAGACTCGGATATGCTCACCATGTCGTAGTTCACCATAGACATTTTGTGGACCCAAGTACTGGTGTTCACACACAAAACATTGAGGGATACTGGTCGTGTCTGAAGGAGTTTCTTAGACATTATAAAGGTTCTAGAAACAACATGATTTGGAGCCATATAGATGAATTCTTATATCGTTCATATTTTGAATTTAAAATAAATGAACCCGTCTCCAACCCGCAGAAGTTCATAAATCATGTAAAAACAGTGTATCCTGTGTAATTGTCTTTAAAAAATTTCGTTTTTCATAATAAATAATGATTTTATCTACCACTGCATTCTCATTGGCTAAAAGGTACCTCAAGGTCAGCGGTGTAGTTTAGTTTCACCACTAAATCTCATTTGTTATTCGACTTTTTTATTCTGGGAAACGTCGACTGATACTAGAGATAACTATAGTATATTTCAGATCTACTTTATCCTATAAGATAAAGTATGAGGAAATAAAGACATACTACATCACCTCTAAGAAATGCACAGACATTACGAGTTTCCAAAGCACTCTCTTCTAGGTAGAAAAACGTTCTATTGCCTGTAGGTGAATAATTAAAAAGCTTTTAAAGTCTACAAGTGCCTTTTATTGTTTAGTCGTGTTATAAGTAGAATTAAATGCCAGGAGGTCCATTGATAAATGTACCATAGTCTATATAAGTTGTGTTAAGTAAGTTACAGATGCCGGCATTGTCCAAGTGTAGGTTTATTGCCAATCTAAACTGTGACAATGAGTTAGATTGTCGTATGCTTTCTGGTAACCGGTTCCAAAGGTTAGCATAACGTGCAACAAAGAAGGAGGATTTTAGCTTACTAGTAGCTCTCTGCACTGTTACCAGAGAGTTTTGGTTCCGCAAGTCATACTTATGTCTTCCAGCAAATGTCAAGGCTGTACAATCTGTTATAATTTCTTTATGTAGAATTTTATAAAGTATAGTAAGATTAAGTTTAATCCTTCTGACCCATAATGGGTCTAACTTCCAAGCACAGCATCTAGCATCATAGGGCCGGCCAGGGGTTAATAGTCTTGTAAGATGCCGTTGAACTTTCTCTATTTTTTGCCGATCTAGTGAACGCATGCAACTATATATAATTGGGCAGTACTCAAGTAGAGGTCTAACACAAGTTTTATAAAGAATAACTTTAGATTCGCTAAGACGATAGTTACAATGAATAAAACCAATAAGTCTACGAGTTTTAGAGACCTGTGATGAAGCATGCTCGGTAAAGGATAGACTTTTTGAGTATCTTACTCCTAAATCACAGACGCTATTTAGATGACGAAATTCATGTTCGTTAAGGTGTAGGTTAATCTCGGGGTTAGATTCTCCGAAACATAGGTACCCTGACTTTTGTGTGTTAAGAGGAAGAAACCAGTTATTACACCATTTGCTTAGTTTATTGAAATCTCTCTGTATTATGTCGTTAATATTTCGACCTTCATCTGGGTTGAATGTATAGACAACTTTGAGGTCGTCCGCAAACATAAAGGTCTTATCCTCTTGAAAACAGTGGCATATGTCATTAACATACATAATGAATAACAATGGTCCAATGACTGAACCCTGGAAGACACCACTGGTGATATTTTGAGGACGTGAGAGATATCGTCCTAGTTTCACTAATTGAATGCGATCTTTCAAAAACGAAGCTAACCAATCATGCAATTTGCCCGTTATCCCGAAAGCTTGTAATTTATATAAGAGAGATGAGTAATGTACTTTGTCAAACGCTTTAGTGAAGTCAAAGTATAGGGTAACAATTAATTTTCCGTCATCTCTATTGTTTATTATATAGTCTAAGTATTCTAGGTGGCAAGTTATGCAGGATTTCTTAGACATGAAGCCGTGCTGGGAAGATTTAATTAGCTTGTGCTTAACTATGTGAGTGTAAATCTCCTCTTTTATAACTTTCTCCATGACTCTAGATAAAACGGAAGAGTGATTAATTGGACGGTAATTTTCAATGCTATGTCTGGTGCCTTTTTTGAAGTGAGGGATTATATACGTGGTTTTCCAGGAACTAGGAAAAATTCCATCTTCCAAGGAGAGATTAAATATTTTTGTGAGCAGTATTGGGAAGGCTGAGCTATCAAATTTAATCAAATTAACCGGTATTCCATCCTCTCCACTATTAAATTAAGGTTTTAGTGATCTTTTAGCATTTCTAACATTAGTAACTGTAAACTTCAAGCCATTTAATTTATGCTGGTTAAAGTTGCTGATCATCCCTATAAGTTTTACTGTTTCTAGTAAAAGAGTGTGCAGATGATTCACTAAACGCTTCGCAGATCTCCATAGGGTTACTAGTTATTTTATTTTTGATTTTGATACTCATGTATCTATATGCAATCACGGAATCTGAGCATGGCCAAAAATATAACTGTAACATTTGGCAGGCACCCAAGTACGTTTATGTGTAGTGGTCATTTTGTCTGCAAATCATCCAGACTGTCAGTTTTGTATGGTCGATGAGAGTTTTTCGACTAACTGTTATCGTTGCTCATTGATAATGTTGATCAATTGTTAGGACACTTAGATTACCTATGGCTGCATCTTTTACTTTTTCACACACACAGAACTTACGTACGTGGACTTCGGTCCTCATGCTTATCAGGTTACTGTGAAGCAGAACCTATCCAGGTTCATCATAGGCCTGGTTTCATGTTCCTAAGGCATCTGCATTTCTGTCGACTAGGTATTGGATGCAAGTTACATAACATCGGGATAAGTGGTAACTCCTGTACATACAGGATTTCGTAGCTGGGTAAAAATAAAGGGTGTGGATCAGTTATGGAAAAATGCATAGATGAGTGCCTCAGACCAAAGTGTTATTCCTTTTGTATGTGAATACGCTTCCTAACCCGTTATAATAAATAGACAAATAAGTAGTTTTTATTCTCAAGTAACATTGTGTACATGAGAGCATGTTAGTTTACAGGCATGACCTGAATGATATAAGTTTACGTACATACAAGTACTTCGACGAAGTGTTACGGTAAGGAGTTTTATAAAATATAAAGGTCTGAATTGAGAACTAAACCAACTGCAACATAGCTTACAGTTCTAGGACACTAAATATGTATATTGTACCATGCTGCATACATGACAAAGTACCGCGCACTCCTTGACCAATGCTTTACAATCAGCAGAATGGATCACTGAGCTTGTCCAGTCGCGAGATAGGACCAATGGTACTTGGAACTTGAGTGTTGAAGAGAAGGCAATAGTTTTGTGCCAGTAAGTTCCATACTTGTCTTGCACATAATCTTCTATAACTAGAAGAAAGATAAAAGAAGAGAAAACACAAAACAACAGCACCGGTATTACAGGGTAAACAAAGCTAATGGGCAGGATTAGTATTTATGCTTCCGACATACCACTTATGCTTATAAGCTGATTTAAATGGAAGAACACTATCATATGACCAAGACAGGTGAGTGGTGCTCACATGTTCAGAGTGCCTATTATTTCTCCAGTGGAGTAAGAAACAATAGTTAGTGTGAACATTTTTAATGAAATATCAGAAGAGATAAAATTACTGACATGCTGTACAAATAAAGGATGTGAATCTGTTTTCCGAATGGATTGAGACAAATGGTTCCAGATTCTTAAGAACTCATTAGTAAAATAATTCATTTAAAGAGGAGATTTAGAATGCGATATTTTTATTTTCGAGGCTGAATTGTGTAGGTCATGGCAAGAAGGTTCCTTGAGCTGAATTGTATTAGGCGATGAGAACGTTAGTTCTGTTTAATATTTTGTAAAAGAAGAACAGGTTTAATTTTAGCCGTCGCCTCCATAAGGCATTTGGTGCTAACTTAGTGCATTTATTTTAATAGTTTAGAGTACGATCAGCCTTAAGAGTACGAAGAGTAAAGCGACGTTGTACTAGCTCCAGTCTGAGTTTGTCCCTAATGGAAACATTACTGAGAATAAAGGTGCAGTATTCTAGCAAAAGTCTGACACAAACTTTATGTTGCAGAATACGAGAATTATTTCTATAAAAGTTACGTAGTATACAGCCTAGTAGTCGGTGTGATTTAGATGTCTGCAT
Source organism: Schistosoma mekongi (assembly GCA_034768735.1). Classification (NCBI taxonomy): domain Eukaryota; kingdom Metazoa; phylum Platyhelminthes; class Trematoda; order Strigeidida; family Schistosomatidae; genus Schistosoma; species Schistosoma mekongi. The sequence continues at coordinate 8,848,126 of CM068311.1, forward strand.
ATTGACCTGTTTTTTAAAAGACATGTTATAAGTGTACCTTTGTCCTAAGTCAACTACTGACTGAAGCCTAGGCAATCTACTACCATTCATAGAGAGATCAAAATTGAGGCACTTGTCCCCAAAACATATCCAGCCACACTTAAAGGCATTAAGATCTAACTTCCATTTTGAGCACCATACTGCAACTTTGTTGAGCCCGGTAGTGACGCCACTGAATGTGTGTGCAAATTCGTGAGAGAGGAATGAATACACTATTTTGAGATCATCTGCGAATAGAAAGGGTCTACCCATGGTGAAGCATTTGCATACATTGTTTATATAAGCTATAAAGAGCAGTGGGCCTATGACACTTCCTTGTATAACACCACTTGTAACCAGTTCGGCCTTCAAAAGGGTGTAATAGATTTCAACTGTTTGATGTCTATTACTGGGGAAAGAGTTTAACCATGCAAGTAATGTATTTTTAATCCCATAATAGGAGAGTTTGCCTACAAGAAGCTTGTGGTTAACCATATTAAAGGCTTTAGATATGTCTAAGTACAATACTAATACCAAGTGCTCTAGGCTTCGTTTAGTAAAGACTAAGTTAAAGAATTCAGAATGACAAGTCATACAGGACCTAGTTTTGGAGAAACAATGTTGGGAATTAAAGATGGGTTTTTCGGAAAAAAATAATTAGACATTTGATAATACACTATTTTTTTCATTATTCTAGAGATAACCGGCGTGATATATATGGTATTATACTGTTAGGACAATAATCACCAGTCTCGTTGCACAACGATGATGTTAGGATATGGTGAGCAATGAATAACCGACGAGACAACACAAACTCCAGCAGAATTTGCCGATATTAGATAAAGTGTCTGTCAGATATTAATATTTCAGTTTCCTTGCTCATTGATATCTTTATCCAAGGAACATCATCCTGTTATTATCACTAACTTCTCGTCACGACTTCGAATAACCTCATTAAAGAAATCGATGTAACATATAATGCATGATCTTGTGTTATGACAAAAATAAATTGATTGGTTGAGCAAAACGCCAATTAAGTGTGTCTAGTCGATAAATGCGCGTCTGTCTTATGCCCATTCAGTCTCAAGCCGGAGATAGAAGAACACGATATAATGGACCAACCAGACAGAATCCTGTTACATATCACACATTCAGTTATATGTACATAAAGCCTGACCTCTCAGTAAATCCATCAATGATCTGACATTAATAAAGAACAAATGAGATAATGGTAGTGGATAGAGACTTCTAGCACACAACCGATTAACTGTAGTTCATAGAACGAAACAATATACTGAACGTAAATATACTACACGGGAGAATAGGGTGAGAAGAATTTAACAATCATAGAAATGAAATGTTTACATTACCCACAAATAAAGACAATTTATAACATAGTTTTGTAAGTTCGTTACTCTTTTGTAATTGCCCAACATATCACATCGTTTTGAGAAAGTTATGTATTTACTTAGTGAGTAGTCAGATATTTCTTCTTTGGCCACATTCTTCACCACACGCGATATCTCTGAAGTGACATTTATTGGTTGATATTCCTTGGTCAGGTTCCTTACTTTTCTTGTGTTCAGGTAATATGCAAGTGACTTCACAGGTTTTAGGGTAGACCGCTACTCCTTTATTTGTCTTACTTATTTTATTTTAATCACATACTTCTCATTTACAATAAGCGTTGTGAAGGAACCGTTTTGGGTTTCGTTAGTTGAGTGTAATAATTCAATAAATAAAATTGGCGAAGTAGTATTAAGAATAAAACGCCAATGTGATGTAGAACATGTAAATTTAAATATATGTATGACACTGTGGGAAAAAATTTTAAATGATGATGTTGTAAATCAATGGATAAATACAGTATGCATTCAGTGTGAATAGAATTATTAGACAACTAATAAACACAATGTGATTAAAAGGTCAAATTATGGTCAAAATAGTGAGTCGGTGTATAAGTGATGATAGAAAATGGATAAAAAAAGAGAGTTAGCATTTTAAGTAGGTGATCAGGTACACCAGGTCTAGCATGCCTGTATAATATTGAAGGGATAACATTGATTCCTGAGCTGGCATTTAACTTGAGTGTTATACTGGCTTCAATAACATTTTTAGAGCTGTAGTCTACAGTACTGAGTATAATATTGCATATAGTAACGACGTTGATGTCCAGTTCACGAGTCGTATCTTTATTTTTAGGAACTCCCACACTGAGAAATTAGTAGATAGATTGTGGGCAGTTCTGCTGCTTGAGAAGAAATTGATCCAGTCACATGATCTCATCAGGGTTTGAAAAACATCCCAGTCAGCATGTGTATAGTCCTCAAACTGGAAACTCCTACAGGTAGTTTAGTAGTCACTACTTTCCGCAAAATGTGGTATTGTGTTCAGGTTGTAATAGTGCCACTGTTAAACATTTTCACTGAAGGCTGCGAATGTCGCTATAATATGACAGCATATTAAATCGAGGGTGTTGGCTTCTTGTGTATGCAGATATGCAAGTTGTTTCTGATTGTGTAATTTCGAAGCTGTAATTATGCTTCAAAAACACGACAGGTCAGTGAATATACGTAAGTTGACTTTTAGATAGATTGGCGTTACCACATGCTATTTTATAACCGATAACAAAATTGATAGCGTGTGGAAATTACTCATTAATTGAGATATATGTCAAGTTAGGAGTACTCATGGCTTTGTATATAGAAACTAGTAGTAGTCCATAATGATCTAAACATACTCTTGGAAATATTTAATTAAGTACCGTAAAGTGAGCTATTCGGTTAGGTGCTATTTGTAGCGATTATGAGCCTTCACAATACTAGTTATTTTTATGACACAAATCTCTTATGACAAAAGAGAAGTTTAGCTTCTTGCTGTAGTCATTGGTTTTCCTTCATTGTAGGGCAGTAAGATAGACCAGGTTGAAAGATAGTTGGAAACTCTCTCAATAACTGCGTCGTGTAGTTTTCTGGATCAGAAAATTGACGTACTAGTCAACATGCAGCACTTTACAGGACCTCAGCTAAATGCAACTGGTCAAACTAATCTAATCCAGACAAGTTTAAATCAGTTGTTGTCACACACCTACACCAGTGAACATCATACCCCAAAAGGATACAGCACACTCCAACTGTCTTATCATGTGTGAATAGTTACGACATAATGTGCGCGCTCTCTGCGAAGATGTCTTGATGCCTGGCTTGCCCATTCTAATCCAGAATTTTTGAAAAATAGTTGTAATTTCCGAAGCAGTATCTACTTGCAATCTAATTGGATACCCATTAATATGGAGGGTAAAAACTTCTTCTTACAGGTGGGTAGAGCTTTGACAGAATGCTAGCAAACTCAGTGAATTCGTGCTACGTAGCTAAACAGGTTTTCTGATTATTTTATACCGACGTGGTAGTTGCTGTATTCTAGCGTTTTCAAAACCTATCCTAATGACTAATGGATTTACAGTTCTTGCAACGATGGTGCTGGTACGTACAGATTCTTACAAAATACTATGTGCCACAATACCAGCATGGTGTGGGAGGTTTCGTTTTAGATGATAGTGCTGATCTGAAATGAGATGCGCTGAATAAGGAAACCGGAGGTGCGCTATTACTTGATGACTGACGTACTGCATTGACTTTACAGTTGTCTTTAACACCGGATTGGACCATTGTAGTTTCGTGCTGGATGTTGATTAAGCGTTGATATTCATTAGCAATGTCACTAAGAGTTAACTTAGGGTCTTGATCAAATAAACACTGTAGCTGTGTTCTGATGTTGCTAAATTTCTAAGGTTGTAGACTGTAGATAAGAATTAAGGCTTAAAATTGTTTTTCTGAAAGAGAGAGGGGAGACGGAAACGTTCTCATTCACGTGGGAAAATGTCAACGAGCGTAATCAATATCACTGTTTTTATTCATAATTAGTTTGATGCATCAGTATCGTGTATTGGATAGGAGGGAATTGTCTTCAAAATGTTGTCTCAGTGACTGGACGGTGGCAGCAAACGATCGGTCATGTGGATCCTGTGGCAAAACCAAATTGCATTATCCGTCCAATTAATTCGGACCCAATTTTGATAAGGCAGCCAAACCTTCGAAGAATCATAGTGCATTGCAAAATCAAATTTTAGGAAATCTTCGTAACGCCCAAACCACATGTCAGTAGGTGCAATGGTAGTGGAAAATGTGCCAGGTGATGAAGTTGGTGCTGTTTTGGGGTCCGCAAACAGTTAAATTACCTTTAGTTGTTGCTAGCAAACGTAGAACCAGCGACACAACAGCAGGTAAGCTAAGCTATTTTGCAGCATCCCAGTCTCGCAAACTAGAGAAAGAAGCCCAACAACTGGCGTCTAATTGTGCAGGAAGTCTGGCAGACGGACTACACCTCTCAACTCATGTGCTTATATACAAAATATTCGTATATGTATAGTTATTATTCATCAAATTGAAATTGACAACGTTTTCAATGTTACATTTAAATGTTGTCAAATGTGCTCACATAAATATGATGACGGTCAACAAAAAATCAGTAAAATTTGATTAAATTAACAGTTGTATTTCTAGGGATTTCAATCCTAAACAATGGAGGAGCCAAATCATATCTGCAACCAACCAACTGAGTCTAACCGCTCAGGCAGATACATACTCAAAATATCACATTAATATGGCTTACAACAGGACCTTGAAACCTGATGAAACAAAGCTGAATACCTATGGCATGGAGCATGTGCTAACAAACAAGGACATGCAAGGTCCTGTTTGTCAACAAAATTTATTACCTGTTATAAAAAGAGAGGCAAACGGAGAGAAACAAGATGTGTTTTAGAGACCAGGCACAACAAAGCGATAAAATACAGGTTAAGGAACTGCTCGATGCAATGAATCATGGAGGGATTTTCATACAAGCGAGTATAGATTCTGCACTAGATAAAGCAAGAAAATATTCTAAACCATGTTATTGTGCATCATCTACCTTTATAATAACTTCTATTAAGTAGGTAGTCGTCAAACTCATGCCCATCAACCTGATATTCATTTAAATCTCCAAGCAGACATAACCTTCTCACATCTCCAGTTAACAGACCCTTCCACGATCTAACGTTGGCCATTCTTACGAAACCAACTTCACTCACATGAACATATTCAATCACGCTTAATGGCTAATTGCTGGAAGTTGACTTACCAGATGCAAGAACCATATCGCCTACTTGGAAATTTCCCCCTCGGTGTTTTCCATTTGTCCTGTACCTTTAAAGTTATTACATGTCCCTTCAGCCATCTATATCAATACGTGTTTGCTAAATGTCTGGCTAGTTTTAACCGCCGAGTAATATGAGCTTTGGAACTATCTACCTATAGTCCTCCATTTGATCTTAGTAAATGCAGTTTATTTATTGCTAAACATCAGGGTTCTATGAATCATCTCTTATGGGCTGTTATAGTCGGTTATTTAGAATTCTTTCTGCTTTGTCCAAAAATATTAACAGAAATCCATTCGAAAAACACTGTCTTTTAATTATTACATTTAATACTTGTTTAGTATTACATATAAGTTTTTTCCACAAACCATCGCGAAGACTAGTCTAAGGAGGGTTCAACGTTCACTCAATACTCTCACGTAATAATTTCTCGTGAATTTTACCCTCAAAATTCTTCAAGTACTTTTGACTACCCAACAAATTGATATCTCTATCACTGAAATCTAACTTTGGTATATCTCTGCGATTAATAAATCTGTAAGGCGCTAATATCAATGCATCTGTCGATAGTGAGTGAACTAAATTTAAGTTAACTGCCCTCGTTTTAAGATAAGCAAGCAGACATCCGTATTTCCCACATGTTATCTTGCCTCTTTTAACCACGAACAACTCTAACATACCGATTTCAATGTACTTAAATGGATAAATACCATTAACTTACTTCCAGCCGGAAAGGAGTACCGTCATTTGTTGACCTAGCGGAACGTTTCTTCTTCTACATCCCTCATATTTACTAACAACGCTTCTCACAGTTGCTCCTTACTTTAAAATCTAGTACTTGTCTCTTACTGTCATTAATACTTAGATTGTCCTTATTGGATCTTCAACAGTAATGTGGTGCTGGATTGACAACCACGAAACTGGATGCTTTTTGTAAATTCGTTGTAAATTTACTAATCGATGATAATACCTTTCGACGTTGTTCAGTTGTTGGTACCTTCTGTCTATTGTATACCGCCGGATCTGTAACTTCGTCAAAACCAATAACTATATATCTCGTAATTTTGCCTTTGTAAATAACAAAACTTATACACGCGAAACAATCACCAATTACACGTATGATCAAGAAGTCTGGAACGAAGATGCGACAGGTATATAATTGAAACGAAGGAATCCAGCATCACAAATTGTACAACCCGCCAAACATAACTTGAACACTGCAATCGAACCTAATAGTACAAATATCAATAAAGAATTTTACAGTACAAAGATCATAGTGTTAGGGGTAACAGTGCCCTCTACATAGTGTTTGTTTTGGTTCTTGGTCCAGACAGTTCAACATTCTCATTCTAATTTAGGCAAATGTGGATGATTGGAAACTACAAATGAATATCAATGATTTAATTTGATCCTCCGTCATAGATTTTAACTTGAATAGCTCACATTCTTCATTTGCAATACCAACATGAGTTAGAAAATCATCCGTTTTATTCATAATTAATTTAAAGCAAAAGTACCGAGTATTGAACAATAAAGGGGTATCACCAATTTGTTCACTCCGAGAATTACATGTCTCGTAGAATCTCTTGTCCTTGGAATTTTGCAAACGTATGAGGTTACAGTATTTTCCCAATTATGCTGGGTCACGTATACTAAGTAATGAGCGAACATTCCATGCATTGAACTGAACAGCAAAATTAAATTCGAAGAGACATTCATATGTATGGAACCATGTGTCAAAAGCTATATTTGCGTCAGGATGATAAATGAATTCCTACATATTGTTTGCAATGGTGTCTCTTGAATGTACAGTGTCAAGTGCAGAGATGGATAATGTTTTGTTAGAAACAGCCTTGGAGTCGACAATAAATTGCATTAATTGTTCTTGTTACTCAAAAAGTATCTCCATTTTGATCCAATCCATTGTGTTTGCTTGGTATGCCGTTGCCACATATGTATTTTTGGATTAGAGTAGTCAGATTTCATGCCTGATACTCTCAATAATCGGTACGGTTAGTGGTAATTATGCTCTTTGATACCTGAACTTCAATCGGATACCACGATTTGCTCCTTTCAAAGCCAGAGCTACGCCGAAAGACTTGAGTTGTCGAAAGATTATATTGTGGAGCAAAAATACGAGACAAGACTAGGTAACAACGTTTATACATCACACATTTGAAACTAAATAGATTAAGTAATAAGTGATATATATTTGTAAAATTCCAATGAGTAGAAATTAAAATTTCTGACGTTTCGCGGCTTAGTGCAAGTCGCTTCTTCAGAAAAATGAATAGCTGAATTTAATTAACACAAGAATATATAATACAATGGAACAAATCCAACTAGCCACAAATAAAGTACATCGAATTTCATACACATGAACATACATACAATTTATTTATTTAAGTAATTTATTTATTTATTACAGAAATCACGCCAGTTTACAGGCATGGTCATTATGATACAGAAAGTTTAACTCTTTTACAGTAGAACACAAAGTTTTTGCGAAATGAATGCTTGACTAATAATACCATTTACAAGACAAGCTGGAAGATACATTTCATTCTTGAGTTTTCAGGAATGTATTAGTAGAGAACACTTATTAATATATGTAATCAATTCAAAAAAGTAGTGTCAAAGACGCGACACAAGGAAGATTTAGATACCACACAGTTGTTTGAAATAGTCTATTGTGGCGTCAAGTACGAACATGTCCTTGTGTGGGACGGTACCTTGTAGGTGGACGATGGAGATTGGAGGTAACACATTAAAGCATCATGAGCAGATCACTAAGATGCAATTTCCTTTTTAGCGTGGACTTTGGGTTATATTTTCAGCGTGCCACGATAGTTGGGAACTGAAAAGATAAAGAAAAGGAACAAGCGAAAACGCGAGAGGGCACAGAATCAGTTAAGTACATCTGATTATAGTGAGACCTAAAGTGTACATATTGGATTAACTAAATCTCATTTGTTACTCGACTTTTTTATTCTGGGAAACGTCAACTGATACTAGAGATAACTATGGTAAATTTCAGATCTACTTTATCCTATAAGATAAAGTATGGGGGAATAAAGACATACTACATCACCTCTAAGAAGTGCACAGACATTACGAGTTTCCAAAGCACTCTCTTCTAGGTAGAAACGTTCTATTGCCTGTAGGTGAATAATTAAAAAGTTTTTAAAGTCTACAAGTGCTTTTTATTGTTTAGTCGAGTTATAAGTAGAATTAAATGCCAGGAGGTCCATTGATAAATGTACCATAGTCTATATAAGTTGTGTTAAGTAAGTTACAGATGCCGGCATTGTCCAAGTGTAGGTTTATTGCCAATCTAAACTGTGACAATGAGTTAGATTGTCGTATGCTTTCTGGTAACCGGTTCCAAAGGTTAGCATAACGTGCAACAAAGAAGGAGGATTTTAGCTTACTAGTGGCTCTCTGCACTGTTACCAGAGAGTTTTGGTTCCGCAAGTCATACTTATGTCTTCCAGCAAATGTCAAGGCAGTACAATCTGTTATAATATCTTTATGAAGAATTTTATAGAGTATAGTAAGATTAAGTTTAATCCTTCTGACCCATAAAGGGTCTAGCTTCCAAGCACAGCATCTAGCATCATAGGGTCGGCCAGGGGTTAATAGTCTAGTAAGATGCCGTTGAACTTTCTCTATTTTTTGCCGATCTAGTGAACGCATGCAACTATATATAATTGGGCAGTACTCAAGTAGAGGTCTAACACAAGTTTTATAAAGAATAACTTTAGATTCGCTAAGACAATAGTTACAATGAATAAAACCAATAAGTCTACGAGCTTTAGAGACCTGTGATGAAGCATGCTCGGTAAAGGATAGACTTTTTGAATACCTTACTCCTAAATCACGGACGTCATTTAGATGACGAAATTCATGTTCGTTAAGGTGTAGGTTAATCTCGGGGTTAGATTCTCCGAAACATAGGTACCCTGACTTTTGTGTGTTAAGAGGAAGAAACCATTTATCACACCATTTGCTTAGTTTATTGAGATCTCTCTGTATTATGTCGTTAATATTTCGACCTTCATCTGGGTTGAATGTATAGACAACTTTGAGGTCGTCCGCAAACATAAAGGTCTTATCCTCTTGAAAACAGTGGCATATGTCATTAACATACATAATGAATAACAATGGTCCAATGACTGAACCCTGGAAGACACCACTGGTGATATTTTGAGGACGTGAGAGATATCGTCCTAGTTTCACTAATTGAATGCGATCTTCCAAAAACGAAGCTAACCAATCATGCAATTTGCCCGTTATCCCGAAAGCTTGTAATTTATATAAGAGAGATGAGTAATGTACTTTGTCAAACGCTTTAGTGAAGTCAAAGTATAGGGTAACAATTAATTTTCCATCATCTCTATTGTTTATTATATAGTCGAAGTATTCTAGGTGGCAAGTTATGCAGGATTTCTTAGACACGAAGCCGTGCTGGGAAGATTTAATTAGCTTGTGCTTAACTATGTGAGTGTAAATCTCCTCTTTTATAACTTTCTCCATGACTCTAGATAAAACGGAAGAGTGATTAATTGGACGGTAATTTTCAATGCTATGTCTGGTGCCTTTTTTGAAGTGAGGGATTATATACGTGGTTTTCCAGGAACTAGGAAAAATTCCATCTTCCAAGGAGAGATTAAATATTTTTGTGAGCAGTATTGGGAAGGCTGAGCTACCATATTTAATCAAATTAACCGGTATTCCATCCTCCCCGCTATTAAATGAAGGTTTTAGTGATCTTATAGCATTTCTAACATTAGTAACTGTAAACTTCATGCCAGTTAATTTATGCTGGTTAAAGTTGCTGATCATCCCAATAAGTGGACTGTTTTTAGTAAAAGAGTGTGCAAATGATTCACTAAACGCTTCGCAGATCTCCATAGGGTTACTAGTTATTTTATTTTTGATTTTGAGAGTAGTAGGAAGACTGGACTGGGCATAAAGTTTCTTTCTGAGGGTGGCTGCTAAATAGGCTATTTTGTCAGGTAATTTCAGAAGCATTTTTTCGGCTTCTAGTTCTCTCGTTTTTCTGTAGTTTGCTATATTTGTGAATATTTTCCTCACACATCACACTAACATTTACATACATGTCTCATCTCAAACCACCTTGACCTATATGACTTGACATCATAACACGATCAAACTCGCATTTTGATTGTACGGGTTTATCTTGTTTTTGATTTGTTCCATTGTATTATTTATTCTTGTGTTAATTAAATTCGGCTATTCATTTCTCTGAAGAAGCGACTTGCACTAAGCCGCGAAACGTCAGAAATTTTAATTTCTACTCATTGGAATTTTACAAATATATATCACTTATTATAAACAATCTATCCAATGCTCAGTTTATTTGAAATTATCAAAGTTAACCTTGGTAATGATATGTATAAATAGATTAAGGAAAGTTCACAAATCAATCATACAAACAAAATCAATACAATGCCTTCTGCTTGACTTAATGTATGATTGTTTTTTAGGGATTTTCAATCTCTAACACTAAAATACTTACGATTGACATAAATAAATGGTATTTCGGAGCAAGCACTTTGACCATTCTAGGCAAGATTTTAAGTGCCAGATGTCGACTTAATCACAGGCTTGAATAGTAAAAACTTAAACCAGTGGATCAATCAGCGTTCAAGCTCACCATTTTGATGTGAACAGGTTAAAAGATTATGCTTGTGAATTTTCTCCTGGTAGAGCTCCTCCACTCGTGCGCACAAATTATCTACGGACCGTTCTCAGTAAACTGCAGAACCCATCTTCCCCTGAAATATGTGTTACTGTTGAACTGACTACTCTCAAGTTTTACTAGACCTAGAGAAACAAAGGCTTCAAAGAATTGGTACACGCCTGTACCGTCTACTAAAACCAAGGTAATCAAACATAATCAATTTCCACTTGAAATTTCTTCAGTTTTAGATGCGAGATTCAACCATACTCATTTAAATCTAATATGGCCTTTACCTGAATTTGTTGGATCTTATCATCTCCTAATATGTGTGGACCGATTAACATGCTGGCCGGAAACGGTACCCATCTAAAGCATTACAGCCAAAATTTTTACACACCTTCGTTGGACGTTAGATTGATAATTTCGGCTGTCCATCTACAATTGCAAAATCTCGTGGGTATCAGTTAAGATGTGGACAACTTCGTACCACGCTCATCCACGAAACTACTTTTCATCCTTCGATCCAATGTCATGTTAGATAGCCTTCATCAACAACTTGACGCATCGATTTCAACAACAAAGCCTACTAATGTAATCCAAACATCTCATATTACTTTTCATAATAATTCAAAATGCTGTTTGAGCAGGTGTTACATGTTGTGTTGCATGACTACTTTACAAAACGATTCCACTACCGCAAGCGGATTTGCAGAAACTACAAGTTTGACTGACCTGAATTTTAAATCTTACGTTGACAGGTTTGTAAAACTATGTGTTCAGATAAACCAATTTCAATTCAATCGCATTAAGCAGACATCTTTATTCAACCTACCATAAAACATAATATACACGTCCAATTAGATTGTGATTCTTTATAATGAGCTCACAATCAAAACCTCGAAGGGCAACATAAGGTTTGGAGAGAAGATACCTGGTCCTACTGTTCTTGTAAGTCAATGGTAGGAAGGAGGAAGGTAAGTAGAGAGTGAGACGTCGTGATAGGTAATACCAGTGAATTGGTCATCGATACTGAATATTTTAGTAGGCACCTCCAGCCTAGGTCTCTTAGTTTAGCATTACCAACAGATCACGATACAGAAAGACGTGCGAGACAACTACTCTCACAAACAGCTATCATATACTTTTCAAATCCGTTTACGTTCTATTGGTGGTCACATATATTGTCTTATTTGTTCATCAATGTAATCTGCTTTCTGCTTTATTATTGCTTATGGGGGGTGGGTTTAATCATTAAAATCTACTCTACTAAGACAACAAAGCAACAGAACTTGGTAAAATCCAAAACCTCATTAACGTCTCTATAAAACATAAAAGACAACAACAAGCGTTTGCATTATGCGACACTCGGTTAATTTGCCTATCAGCAATCAGTAATATTTGTGCGTCAAACCACATCGACCTATTCCATGTAGGCAGTAATTTTCACTTGATTGACTAATCGAACCAATCCATAACCGAGAATTGTGAATACAGTAACCAGTAACCAAGTTAAAAAGTACACCATATTAATCAATCAATGCCTGTTACCCTAAGTGGATCATTGACCGCCCACCAGCATTCTCCAGCCAACTCTGTCCTGGGCTTTCCGTTCTAGCTCTTCCCAAGTGCTGTTCATTCTCTTCATGTCTATTTCCAGTTCCCCACCCAATGTGTTCCTGGGTCTTCCTCTGTTTGTTTGGCCTTTAGTATTTCAAGTTAGTGTTTGTCCTGTGACACAGTTTGATTGTTTCCTCAGTGTGTGTCCAATCCATCTCCAGCGTCTTTTCCTAATTTCTTCCTCAACTGGAAGTTGATTAGTTCTCTGCCACAACAGGTTGTTGTTGATGGTATCTGGCCATCGAATCCAAAGAATCTTACGCAGACAGTTGTTTATAAATACTAGTATCTTCTGAAGGGTACTTTCTGTAGTTCTCCAATTTTCAGCTCCACACAACAGAACTGTCTACACATTTGTATTGAAAATTTTGACTTGAATATTGACTGAAAGTTGGTTTGATTTCCAGATGTTTTTCAGTTGTAGAAATGCCGCCCTTGCCTTACGAATCCGCGCCTTCACATCCGAATCAGACCCTCCTTGTTTGTCGATGACGCTGCCCAAATATGTAAAGGTCTCAACGTCTTCCAGAATTTATTCGTCAAGTGTAATTGGGTTACTGTTCGTTGTTTTGTATCAAAGGATGTTGCTTTTTCCTTTGTGTATGTTAAGGCCTACTGCCGGCAACAGAGGCTGGTGCTGTATTGTTCGTCTTCGTCTTCATTTGATGTTGTGTGTGAGAAAATAGAGCTAGGCCATCTGCGAAGTGCAAGTCATCTAGTTGCGTCGATGTTGTCCATTGAATTCCGTGAGTGTCTTCAGATGTTGTAATCTTCATGATCCAGTCGATGGCCAATAGGAAGAGGAAGGGCGAGGGTAAGCAGCCTTGACTGACACCGGTCTTCACTTCGAATGAATCTGTGAGGTGACCTCCATGCACGATTTTACAATGTAGTCCGTCGTAAGAATTCTGTATGTTGTTGACTATCTTCTCCAGTGCGCCGTAATGTCGTAGAAGGCTCCATAATATTCTCATATCTACGCTGTCGAATGCTTTTTTAATCTCGAGGAAGTTGATGAAAAGTGGTGAATTCCATTCAATTGATTGTTCAACAATGAACGGTAGAGTAGCGATTTGGTCAGTACACGATCTGTCCCTATGGAATCCGGCCTGTCGATCTTGGAGTTGGGCGTCGACTGGGCACTTTATTCTGTTCAATAGCACTATCTTGAAGACCATTCCTGGTACCGAAAGTAGAGTGATGCCTCTGTAGTCCTCACAATTGCTGAGATTGCCTTTCTTTGGTATCTTGATGTGGTACCCTTCTTTCTAGTCTGCTGGAACTTGTTCTGTCTCCTAAATCTTCCTCAAAAGAATGTAGAGTATTTTTGAAGTTGCTTTTATATCTGTTTTAGTGCCTCCGCTGATATTTCGTGTAGTCCTGCTGACTTACCACTCCTGCTCTGCCTGATGGCTTTTTTGATTTCTTCGACTGTTAGTGGTTCTGTGCTTATTGGTAGATCCGTGGCTGCTACTTTGATGACTGGTGGGTTCATTGGGGCTAGTCTATTCAAGAGTTCTTGGTGTATTCGGCATGTGCCTTGGCTTTCTCTTCTCTAGTTTAGCTGTTATTAATCGCTCTCTTTTTGTTTCTTTTTTCTTTAATATTCTCCAGAGCACTAAAATAAATCTATTCTTTTGGGTGTTTTTTCTTGGGACCCAAAACCTCTTGACATGTTCAAGTTATCGTTTCAATAATCTCTTTCCTGTTGTCTTCCACATTAGTTCCACATTTTTCTAGTAGATTATAAAATGCCTGGAACTTATTGTTGGGAGTTATTTTGAATTCGCTGCGTTTTTTAATATCCCAACACCGCCTGTAACTCTCTTAGAGTTAATGCCTGTTCCAATCCCGGGTAAAGGAGGAGGGTTTGACATGTGACAAGCACCCCCATCCCGTAAAACTCAAACTTGCTAAAAAAACGCAAACCAGATTAAACAAGATAAACCATTTAAACTCTGCCCAGGGAGTAGAAGGATTGTTTATGACGCCTCATGATGAAAGCCGAAATTCTTCGGAAGTCATGAGGCCGATGCCCCCCTTCTAACAACTAGAGCAAATATTTTTATAGGTACATGGAATGTTCGAATAATGTGGGAGAGCAATAAGACGAATCAAATAGCTGCAAAAATGAGGAGATACAACTTGACAATATTCGGAATCAGAGAAACCGATTGAACTGAAGCTGGACAGAAAACATTGGCTTCGGGAGAGACGCTACTATACTCCGGCCACGAAGAGGAAAATGCTCCTCACACCCAACGAGTTGCTCTGATGCTGTCCAAGGAGGCACGTAATGCACTTGTGGGACGGTAACCACATGGACCCAGGATCATCAAAGCATCTTTCAAAACAATGAAGAAAGGGATTACAATGAATATTATCCAATGCTATGCACCAACCAACGACGGCAACGATGAAGACAAAGATCAGTTTTACGATAGACTGCAATCAATTATAGCAAAATGTCGAGGAAGGGATCTGACAATCCTGATGGGGGACCTAAACGCCAAAGTCGAAATAGATAACACTGGATATGAAAAAATCATGGAACGACAAGGACTAAGAGACAGAAATGACAATGGTGAAAGACTTGCAAACCTATGTGCCTTCAACAAATTGGTTATAGGTGGTACAATATTCGCCCACAAACACATACACAAGGCTACATGGGTCTCACCGGATCATACTACAGAGAATCAAATCGATTATATATGTATCAATAAAAAATTCAGGAGATCAATGGAAGATGTAAGAACCAGGAGAGAAACTGACATTGCTTCAGACCACCACCTGGTGGTTTCTAAAATAAAACTGATACTAAAAAAGCAGCGGACGACTGGAGTAGCAGCAATGCATCTGTTTAATACGGCCTTTTTCCAAGACACTGAAAAACTCAAGAAATTCAAAATATCTCTCAACAACTGGTTCCAAGTCTTACAAGATCTACTGAAAGAAGAAGAAACCACTATGGAGGACAACTGGAAAGGGATCAAAGAAGCACTAACGTCAACGTGTCAGGAGGTTCTGGGCCGCAAGAAACACCATTATAAGCAATGGATCTCCACTGAGACATTGAAAAAAATTCAACAAGGGAGGAACAAGAAGGCAGTAATCAACAACAGCCGAAAAAAGAGCAGAGAAAGTCAAGACTCAAGTTAAATACTTGGAAGCAAATAAGCAGGTAAAGAAGAGCATTAAAGCCGACAAACGGAAATACATGTAAGGCCTTGCAACGACAGCGGAGAAGGCTGCAAGAGAAGGATATATGAAACAGCTATGCGACACGACAAAGAAACTGGCAGATAAACACGGTAAACCAGAGCGACCGGTCAGGAACAAAGAAGGCAACATACTCACTAAGATTCAAGAACAAAAGAATAGGTGGGTAGAACACTTTGAGGAACCCCAAAATAGGCCAGCTCCACTGAACCCACTGGACATCAAAACAGCACCTACAGATCTCCCGATCGATGTCACTCCACCACCGATGGAAGAAATCAAGATGGCCATCAGACAAATCAAAAGTGGAAAGGCAGCAGAACCAGACAATATACTAGCTGAAGCACTCAAGTCAGATATCGACTTAACAGAAAAGATACTCCACGTTTTATTCAAAAAGATCTGGGAGGAAGAACAAGTGCCGGCAGACTGGAAAGAAGGACATCTTATCAAGATACCAAAGAAAGGAGATTTGAGCAGATGTGACAACTACAGAGGGATCACGCTACTGTTGATACCAGGGAAAGTCTTTAACAGATTATTGTTTAACAAAATGATAGATTCAGTGGAGGCTCAACTTCGAGAGCGACAAGCTGGTTTTCGTAAGGATCGGTCATGCACGAACCAAATCGCAACACTACGGATCATCGTTGAACAATCAATTGAATGGAACTCGTCACTGTACATCAACTTCATTGATTATGAGAAGGCGTTGAATAGTGTAGATAAGAAAACACTATGGAAACTTTGCTGACGCTACGGCGTACCAGAGAAACTCGTCATTATCATCCGGAACTCCTACGATGGAACACAGTGCAAAATTGTGCATAGTGGACAACTGACAAATACATTGCCAGTGAGGACCGGAGTCAGACAAGGTTGCCTGAGGGAATGTACGGGACTCAATGGACAAGTAGGTTGCAACTCGATGATTTGGACATCGCAGATGATCTAGCTCTCTTAGCGCATACACACCAACAGATGCAAACGAAGACAACCAGTGTAGCAGCAACTTCAGCATCAGTAGGCTTGAACATACATAAGGGAAAGAGCAAGATTCTAAAATACAACACAGGGAGCACCAACCCATTTCAACTTGATGGAGAAACTATGGAAAAAGTGAATACTTTCACACATTTGGAGAGCATCATCGGTGAACAAGGGGGGGGTTGATGCAGACGTAAAGACAAGGATTAGCAAAGCCAGAGCAGCATTCCTACAGTTGATAAACATATGGGACTCAAAACAAATATCAACTAACCTCAAATTCAGACTCTTCAATTCGAACGTCAACACAGTTCTGCTGTATGGAGCCGAAACTTGGAGAATTACTGCAATCATCATCAGACGGATACAAGTGTTTATGAACAACTGCCTACGCAAGATACTGAATGTCCGTTGGCCGGAAACCATCAGCAACATTTCACTATGGGCGAGGACAAACCAAATTCCAGCCGAAGAGGAAATTAGGAAAAGACGTTGGAAATGGATAGGACATACATTACGTAAACCAATAGATTGCATCATGAGACAAGCATTAACATGGAATCCTGTTGAAAAACGAAAAAGAGGAAGACCAAAGAACACGCTTCGTTGAGAATCGGAAGCAGACATTAAAAGGATGAGCAGCAACTGGAAACAATTTGAAAGGATTGCTTAGGACAGAGTTGAATGGAGAATCCTGGTGAGCGGCCTATGCTCCTCAGTGAGGAGTAACGGGCGTATGTAAGTAAGTTAATATCCTGGAAAAGGGCTGTATTAAACCTATGTAATACTTCTGCTCCACTTATCCAGTGCTTTCTCAGCTTCAGTTTCGTTTTAGCCACCACAAGATGGTGATTGGAAGCTATGTCAGCTCCTCTCCTTGCTCTTACGTCTTTCATGGTCCTTCTAAACTACTTATTAATACAGACGTGGTCGATTTGGTACTCCGTAATGTGGTCCGGTGAAACTTATGTCGTTTTGTGTATACGTTTGTAGGAGAATATGGTGCCACGTATAATTATTTTGTTGAAAGCACATAGGTTTGAAAGCCTCTCGCTGTTCCCGTTTTTTTCTCCCAGTCCATGTTGTCCCATGATGTCTTGATATCCGTTATTGTCCATTCCAACCTTGGCGTTGAAGTCACCCATCAGAATGGTCAGGTTTTCGGCTAAACATTTCTCGATGATTGACTGCAGCCTTGCATAGGACTGGTCTTAGTCGTCTTTGTAGCTGTCGTTGATAAGCGAATAGTACTGGATAACATTAATTGTAATTCCTTCTTTCTTCGTCTTGAAGTTCGGCCGTAAAAGTCAAGTCTGCCGTATATAGTTTAGCAGCATTAGGCGTAAGTTGCTGTAGTGGAGACCCATTCTTTATGTGGGCAGTCCATAAGCATGTGGACAAGATTATAGTAATTATTATAATCGACAATGGCATAACCCCTATAACATCCAAATACTAATCTCAGATTTATTCCCCATTTTTTCCAGTTTTACACTCCCGGAATGTGATAAGAAATCAAGGCTAGAAACAGACTTTATCAGAAAGGATAATATTTTTAGTAAGATATAGTGGTAAATCTCTGTTTCAAGTAGAATGATGCAATTTCTAGGCTAACATTGATGCATACTACAAATCCTATTTCTAGTGTTAACTCTCATTCATGCTATAGAACTTAAGTCCAATGCACATATCCTGCATATGTTATGTCCTTGTTAGCATGAACAATAGATTCGTGGAAGTCACTCTAATGTGATGACCTATAAGGCAGATGATCATACAATATATAGGAATATTCAATGCTTTATTCTTAATGTTAATGACTTCTCAGTAAATGTTTCATTCATATTCTTACTGTTAACAAAACATGTAAAACTGATTGATGGCATAATCATTTTCTACAACGATTAGTCACCTTCAGTTAGCGCCTTCTTTCAAACTAACATAACACTACTGGAATAAACAGTCCTTAAAGTACATTCAAGTACATTCACAAGTCTACATTATTTTCACTCATTTACAACAATCAATATACAATTATCTAAAGTAATTAGATAAAAGTTTATTCTCTAAGAAGTAATCATAATTTGTTCATAGTAGTATGTTATGTGTACTATTCAATAATGTTGCACACACAAACACACACACACACACTTTTTCTGTTTATATCTACTTGATAAATAGTGAAATATGTTGACATCACAAACACCGTCATTCTATTGTAATTTTACTGAAATATGCTTCATGAATATAAAGGCAAAATGATATTTGGATTCATCTATCATTCTATTGTGTTGTCAATATTTGTCGGTGTCACACTCATTGGTTACACGCATTTGTATCCAGGTGAAACATTGAATATTGTCAATTTATTGATACTTTGTTAATATATCACATTTATTTCAATGGTAAGTTGATATGATCATGTCATGTAATATGTAATGCCTTTAACGTGATTGATAATGAAGGTTCTGTTACAAGTCTACTTCATGGTGTCGACTCCATTACAATTGTGTAAACAACATACAATACATAGTTATTTCTATGTACTGACATTTACATATGCTTGGGTTAGTGATTCACATTGAATTCTATCCTCTCAATTAAACATAGATTATATTCTGTCTTTATTATACTGTTCTCGTTATTGATCCAACTGTGGCTACTGAGAATAAAGAGTTAAAGAATATGCCATTATGGTTCAACCATACATGTGTAAGTTCCATAATTTTTACTGTCGAATTCAATACCTCGCAATGACAATATACACCAATTGCCTCAATATTTAGATCATTGAATTGGGTGACTTATAATCCATTGCATTTATTTTCCTTTACCTTTCAACTTTAATCAATTCAAAATATCTTGCACAACATTCACATCCACTCGCATTAATATGTGACAGTTATGAATACATGCAATTGACCACGTCTTGAAGAATGAAACGTGATTTACAAAATTCTTTATGGTTGACTAAATACGTCAGAGATTGATGTCTGCAGGGTTTTATTTTAAGCTAAGGTGATCACTGGACAGCAATTTCGTGCTAATATGGGAGTCATCAGGAGTGCACACTCTAGATTATGTATCAGCACCTAACCCTCCATATCAATTTTGTGATGTATACAGCCGAATTAAATACCAATGTCAATATGCTATAATAATTCACTTAAAAATATGCATAGTAATAAACAGACTTGTTCTTATTGTCATTAAAAATAACATTTAGTGGTAATCACGTAAAGTGTAAGTGGATTCTTTAAATGTGTGTTCATATTTATGGCAAATTGTAACAGTTAACGACTAATTATCAATCAATATTTGATGCCTGCATAAGTTAACGTTGTTTCACTGAGCTATGATGAAACACGCGATACAGATGTTTCGTCGTAATCCTGACTCATATGTTGGATGCTACTGGAACTCAGTGTTTATATTCTCTTTAGGATATCTTTAGAGTCATGCACTACCGTGTTTACTACTAAGTAACCTTTAATATTCATCCAAATTTGTGAAACGACTAAGTGAATCTTATATGATACTGTTTCAAACATTAAGTTCATTTAAATTAAACAATGAAATTGACTCTGTTGTCATATGTTTTATGTGCTGATTGTCATTATACTGTGATGGTTTACAAGTTTGAATAACTGTGACATCCAAATGAAAGAAGCAAATGCATTACAATAACATTATTAATAATAGGGTACATGTTTATGACAGGAATGTTGCCAAATTTAATGAATAATTGTAAAGCTGACAACATTTGATAAAAAAGATTTATTCATGCGATGATATAACATCTGTAATTCTAACCATCCATGTGCACAGTTGTTCTCAACTAGTTGTATTAGTCATGCTTTCAGGTTTTGAGTTATAAGCAAGTGTAATGATTGTGATATGTGCAACATGCGCTGTATGCAATCAACTTACGCTTGTCGCACATCCACAGTAGGTTCTAACAATTAAACCAACATCCATTGATAGTGCGAAAAACTTAACAGACGGGTAACAGGGAGACATATTTGGTTATAGGTAAAACGTACACGGAAGTGTAACGTTTATGCTAACGGACAATGGTAAAAGATGCTTCCAATGGTGCGTTGTGTTGTCATCTGACGATGACATTTGACTGAACGCTTTTGGTTAATCTTGATCTATAAGACAAACATAATCATCACCAATAACAAAGACCTTCACGACAATCGATTGCGAAGAACCAGATGCCGCAATGTATGAACATAAGAAGTACATGCCGTTGGAGGTAAAAAAGATATATGCTTACTAAATAAAATTGTACACTTCATTCAATCAGGGTTTGTAGTTGATCACTGTTAAATTTACATTAAACAACCCGCTTTGGGGATCGGATAATATCCACCTGCGCCTACTAGAAGCATCGTTGGTGTTATTCAAAGCAACACATTCAAGACGGAATCAGTTATGTTAGAGGGTAAACCGTAGTGTATCTCTAAACTACGTAAATATGTAAATTTTTTGATTCCGGTTGGCTTACAATTACGCTACCAGTTGACTTCATTTTTTTTTCTTTTCCTCTTTTAACAAAAGCATACCATACCACCAATTGTCACTGTACTCGAAGCATTCATATGTCAACCTAAATTGATTTCACTACGAAGATCACTTTGTGTCTCTTACGCATTGATGGTAACCTACAATATCTAGTATGTCGATTGTTTTTAGGACATATTCATCAATACAAACAATATTCAATGTCTATTGTATTCATTTAATATTCTTGTAAAAATTAGGTGAAATATGTGATGTAAATATGTAACTCAACTAGTCTAGTAGTAATGGATTGATTGCAAATGGTTAGAATTAGGTGACCACTAGTTTTCTGTCTATTAGCTTCTGAACTTCCATATCTAAAACCAGTTGAGTTGGAAATATAATAATAAACTAGCCAAATAGAAACTAGAACACCGTCGTTAAATAATGATAAGCATCAATAATGCATTTCATCCAAATAAGAAGGATTGATTTTACCATCAGATAATTAAATGACACAATGTCAAGACATTCATTAATTTTACATAGAGGTAATGTTATGTGATGCTTTCAGTTTGTGTGAGATTTTCCAAGGCATATTTAACATCATCAAGAGCATTTGAAGACATGCACTCATTTGTGCACACAAATATGTGTACATTCCTCTTGTAACGTATGTGCTCGAAACTGTGGAAATGAACATATTGATATGCGGCGCTCATTGATTACACACTCCCTTTTATTGATACACCTCCACTTTGTAGGTGACTGTCAAAGAAATGCATTTCGATGTAGCATTCACTTACGTAGATGCAACAGATAGATTTATTGTCAATTTAATGATAATCTAAATCTAGTTTCTTAATCACCACCTACTAAGGTTCATTTTATGATTTATCTAGTAGACATAAATTTCAATGGGGTTTGAATGACAACATATAGCAATTTATTAGTCCGTTGATTAACATTGTTAAAGGCAAATTGGACATTGTGTAGACACTGTCCGAATAGTTGTCAGGTTGAAGGAATTTGGCAAGATTTTGTGTTTTACTCACGCCTCATGCTTGTTGATGCCTCCCAACATGGTGTATCTATAAATTCTCTGTAGGTTGTCAATCAACTTCATGGTCTATAAATGGTAATAATGACCTATTCAACAATTGATAGACCTTACTTTGAAACAAAAGCATGTGTATTGATTTATCACAGCGAAGAAGCTGATTTTATTTTCGTCTCACTGATTAGCTACCGCATGTTCTATTGTACTGATATACAGCTAATGCATGTGGACAGAATTTGGGTTTACACACAGTAGATTTAGTTGTAGTTTATCAACTGTCTCACCAAGGCATTCACAAAATATTGACGAAACAATTGGTCCTAGTTTGCATTGTCTAATAAACAAGATTTGTACTTATACTACATTATCATCATTATTGTTTATTGGAAATGTTTCCATTCTACAATAAGTTCCCGTGTTTTATTTTTCTACAGCATGGAAGTTTCAATTGCCGCCTTCCAATTCAGTCCATATCCCAAACTGGACAAAATCGACATTGGTTATCGTTATGTGGTGTACATTTTTACTTGGTTACTAGTTACTGTATTCACATTTATCGGTCATGGATTGGTTCGATTAGTCAATCAAGTGGAAATTACTGCCTACATTGAATAGGTCGATGTGGTTTGACGCACAATTATTACTGATTACTGACAACCAAATTAATCAAGTATCACATAATTCAGACGCTTGTTGTTGTTATTTATGTTTTGTAGAAATGTTAAAGAGATTTTAGATTATACCAATTTCTGTTGATGTTGTCTTAGTAGAGTTGATTCTAATGATTAAAATTACTACCCCCGAAAGCAATATTAAAGCATAAAGCAGACGACGCAAACGTCGTTGAGGAATAATCTTGCTTGTAAAGAGATGATGAGGTGTAGATCTACGTTTAATTAGAATGTATGTGTATCCTCGGGTTGATTTTTCATTGACTGGAATTAACCAGCCTTCGTTGCTATAAGTTTATTCTGAACTGATAACCTTGATAAAGCGATTGTTTATATGTATTGTTGATGTCAGATTGTGACTGGCAAGCCGAATCCAGAACGCGCATTTCGTCCAGTGCGTGACTCGTCAGTTGTGTGTTTAATGATTAGTTTCAGTCCGTAATAAATCAACGGGAAAATCCATGCACATTTTAGCAACTAATCAATCAATCAATCAATGCCTGTTACTCCAAGTAGAGCATAGACCACCAACCAGCATTCTCCAGCCAACTCTGTCCTGGGCTTTCCGTTCTAGCTCTTCCCAAGTGCTGTTCATTCTCTTCATGTCTGTTTCCAATTCCCGACGCAATGTGTTCTTGGGTCTTCCTCTGTTTCTGTGGCCTTTAGGATTCCAAGTCAGTGCTTGTCTTGTAACACAGTTTGATGGTTTCCTCAGTGTGTGTCCAATCCATCTCCAGCGTCTTTTCCTAATTTCTTCCTCAACTGGAAGTTGATTAGTTCTCTGCCACAACAGGTTGTTGTTGATGGTATCTGGCCATCGAATCCAAAAATCTTACGATCCAAAAATCTTACGCAGACAGTTGTCTATAAATACTTGTATCTTCTGAAGGGTACTTTTCGTAGTTCTCCAAGTTTCAGCTCCATACAACAGAACTGTCTTCACATTTGTGTTGAAAATTTTGACTTTTATATTGACTGACAGTTGGTTTGATTTCCAGATGTTTTTCAGTTGTAGAAATGCTGCCCTTGCCTTACGAATCCGCGCCTTCACATCCGAATCAGACCCTCCTTGTTTGTCGATGATGCTGCCCAAATATGTAAAGGTTTCAACGTCTTCCAGAATTTCTCCGTCAAGTGTAATTGGGTTAGTGTTCGTTGTTTTGTATCAAAGGATGTTGCTTTTTCCTTTGTGTATGTTGAGGCCTACTGCTGCTGAGGTTGCTGCTATATTGTTGGTCTTCTTCTGCATTTGATGATGTGTGTGAGAAAGAAGAGCTAGGTCATCTGCAAAGTCCAAGTGATCTAGTTTCGTCGATGTTATCCATTGTATTCCGAGAGTGCCTTCAGATGTTGCAGTCTTCATGATCCAGTCGATGACCAGTAGGAAGAGGAAGGGCGAAAGTAAGCAGCCTTGTCTGACACCGGTCTTCACTTCGAATGAATCTGTGAGGTGACCTCCATGCACGATTTTACAATGTAGTCCGTCGTAAGAATTCCGTATGATGTTGACTATCTTCTCGGGTACGCCGTAATGTCGTAGAAGGCTCCATAATATTCTCCTATCTGCGCTGTCGAATGCTTTTTCATAGTCGATGAAGTTGATGTAAAGTGGTGAATTTCATTCAATTGATTGTTCAACAATGAACCATAGAGTAGCGATTTGATCGGTATATGATCGATCTTTACGGAATCCGGCCTGTTGATCTCGGAGTTGGGCATCGACTGGGTCCTTTAATCTGTTCAATAACACTCTGTTGAAGACCTTTCCTGGTACTGAAAGTAGAGTGATGCCTCTGTAGTTCTCACAATTGCTGAGATCGCCTTTCTTTGGTATCTTGATGAGGTACCCTTCTTTCCAGTCTGCTGGAACTTGTTCTTCCTCCCAAATCTTCCTGAAGAGAATGTGGAGTATCTTTGAAGTTGCTTCTATATCTGTCTTCAGTGCCTCCGCTGGTATGTTGTCTGGTCCTGCTGGCTTACCATTCTTGATCTGTCTGATGGCCATTTTGATTTCTTCGACTGTTGGTGGGTCTGTGCTTATAGGGAGATCCGTGGCTGCTGCTTCGATGACTGGTGGGTTCAGTGGGGCTGGTCTATTCAAGAGTTCTTGGAAGTGTTCTACCCACCTGTTCCGTTGTTCATGCACTTCAGTGATTGGTTTGCCAGCCTTGTTCTTGATTGGCCGTTCTGGCTTGTTGAGTTTCCCAGCTAACTTCTTCGTTGTATCGTATAAGAGCCTCATATTTCCTTCTCTTGCAGCTTTTTCCGCTGTCATTGCTAGGTCCTCAACAAATTTTCGTTTATCCAACTTGATGCTCCGCTTCACCTTCTTGTTGACTTCGGTGCATTCGACCTGTGCCTTGGCTTTCTCTGCTCTTGTCCGACTGTTATTGATCGCTGTCTTTCTGTTCCTCCTTTCTTGGATCTTGTCCAGAGTACTAACAGAAATCCACTCTTTTTGGTGTTGTTTCTTGAGACCCAAAACCTCCTGACATTTTGAGGTTATTGTTTCCTTAATCTCTTTCCAGTTGTCTTCCATATTAGTTCCACCTTTTTCTAGTAGATCATGAAATGCCTGGAACATGTTGCTGAGAATTAATTTGAATTCGCTGCGTTTGTTAGTATCGCGGAGAAGGGCTGTATTAAACTTGTGTAATACTGCTGCTCCAGTTGTCCAGTGCTTCCTCAGCTTCAGTTTCATTTTAGTTACCACCAAATGGTGATCTGAAGCTATGTCGGCTCCTCTCCTTGCTCTTACATCTTCCATGGTCCTTCTAAACTTCTTATTGATGCAGATGTGGTCGATTTGGTTCTCCGTAATATGGTCCGGTGAAACCCATGTAGTTTTGTGTGTACGTTTGTGGGAGAAAATGGTGCCACCTATAATCATTTTGTTGAAGGCACATAAGTTTACAAACCTCTCATTGTTATCATTCCTTTCTCCCAGTCCATGTTGTCCCATGATGTCTTCATACGCTGTGTTATCCACTCCGACCTTGGCGTTAAAGTCGCCCATCAAAATGGTCAGGTCCTTGGCTGAACATTTCTCGATGATTGACTGCAGTCTCGCATAGAACTGGTCTTTGACCTCTTCGTGGCTGTCATTGGTGGGTGCGTAGCACTGGATGACATTCATTGTAATAATAATAATAATAATAATAATAATAATAACAATAATAATAATTTATTCTCAAGTAACAATTTGTACATGAGAGCATACCAGTTTACAGGCATGATCAGAATGATATGGTATAATCGTAACAGAGTTTTAGTAGAGTTATTGTTATGAAGTTGACGATATACAAAGGTATTAATTAATTAGGAAGCCAACGGTAGCTAGCTTCACAGTTTATAATGCTGCAGTACCAGAGGTATATTTTGTATTACAGAACACTTCCAGTAAACAACCGCGCGCTTTTTGTCCCTGGTGCTGTAATCTCAGGGAATAGCTGCGAGAGAGCAGGACGAACCATGGGGACTATCCAGAGACAGGATAAGGCTGGTATTTTAAAGTTTGGATAAGGCAGACAGTTTGTAATCCCTTCCTTCTTCGTCTTGAAGGATGCTGTGATGATCCTAGGTCCATGAGGCTCCCATCTTATAAGAGACTTCCATGCATCTTGGGATAACACCAATGCTACTCCTTGTGTGTGGGGGGCGTTTTCTTCTTCGTGGCCGGAGTATAAAAGCACATTTCCCGAGGATAACCGTTGCTGTCCAGCTTGCACCCAATGCGTTTCGCTTATTCCAAGTATCTTCAGGTTGTATCTTTTCATTTCTTCAGCTATTTGCATGGTCCTCCCTGTTTCCCACAGCGTGCGGACATTCCACGTACCTATATAAATTGTTGCTCTGGTTGTCAGAAGAGACATCGGCCTCGTGGCTTCCGAAGAAACTCGGCTTTCACCATGAGGCGTCATAACATACCTTCCAACTCCCAGGGCAGAGTAAAAATGGTTATAAAGGTTTTTACTGGTTAGCGTTTTTTTAGCACATTTGCTGTTTTACGGGATGGGGTTGCTAGCCCCATGCCCAACCCCCCTCCTTTATCCGGGCTTGGGACCGGCAGCAACCCTAGGGGCTACAGGCGGAGTTATTTTAGCAACTAACTACTGTTTAACTGTCGTTGCATTTAGATGACACTTTCGTAATATGAATTAGTAAAGAGGTAGAGGATAATTTATTCGACAAAATTAATAACGCGCATCAGTCAATTTGTTTCACCTTAAACAACGAACGAAATAATGATATCTCATTACTAGGTATCCGATTAACTGGAAAAGTATATGATACATTAGTAAGGGGCATATACTGTAAACTGTGAGGCTGGCAATATACCTATTCATGTAGCTGTGTACACAACTTGAGTGCAGAAGAAACTCAGTTGTAATCCTAACACATGGAGCTCAGTCAATTTGTTCACATGTTACAATCAATATTCGATATCTACGTAGTAGCAACGGTTAACTCATCAAACCCATCATTTAACAAATGAACCACCTACGTAGGGCGCATAAGTAGTCATCTATTCCCTCCCCAAATGACTACTACTTTTGGAATATTCTAGTTTATCTGAAACCTGTCTACCTCTTTCTTCAATGTAGTCTATTTTCTATACTGTTACATATCTCCCGTATTAATAATAGAACTCTTATCATTTCATAAATTCTCAGTAGCGCAAACTTCAAAAACAGTAACGTTTTTCCACGTAGTTTGCTTGTTCTATTTCTTTCGAGATATCTTGCAGGTTTCTTTATTTGTAATACCCTCTGTAGTACTCCAGCAGTATTAGCTAACTTTACTCACAACCTTGTAGTATGTTGGTATAACAAAATGGCATGCATTAATGATAAACGCTTAAAGCTTAATATTGGTACTCCTAGACCAAGTGACATTCTCTCAACCAACCTTTCTCTTCTTAATCCATCAGATACACAAACAAATTTTAGCAAATCTAAACGAACAATATTTGATAGCTCTTCTCCCGCACACTCCGAAACATCCGTCAACGAGGTGCTTATTACCAACCAGCAACTAGCTGACTTGTTAAGGTCGTCAACATTGACGATCTGAACATTGATACTGCCACTTACGAAATGGAAATGGATGACATTAAGTAAATACCAACCAAGATGCAGTGTGTTCTACAAGATCTAGCCCCAATATCTTACCTATTTGGTTAACATAATAATATTGGCATAAAAAACAGAGCAAGCTGAAATTTTCTTAGATTTCATTTAAACTGAAGTCGTAAAATCTATTAGTTTGCTCCATAAGGCAATAATTTACAATATTCTAACTTCTACTCCTTAAATTATTTATCTTGTCGCTGGACACAGGAGAACACCCAGACATTTAGAAAACTAGAGACATTATCCCCAAAATCAAGGCCGGTGATAGAACATGTGCAAGTAATTATGGGCCTATAAATGTTTCTCCAGTTTTATCACGAATCATGGATGGGATAATAAAAGTAGCATGTCGAAAAATACTTATCAACAAAAAGTCAAATATCTGAGTCACAACAGGGTTTTATGAAGAATCGATTGTGTTTAACCTGTCACTTTGACTTTAATCACTTATATTATAACTCTACAACTTGCCGCGACTCACGCAAAATAATCTTAATCCTATACTTCGATATATCTAAAACCTTTGAAAAAGTATCACAAAGCATACTCTATGAGCGATTATAATCTATAGCGATTTGAAACACATTGCTAAGGTGGAATAAATCATTCTTAACTGGCTGATATCAGATAACCGAAGTAAACTCAACACAATCATCTTCTAAGAGAGTAACCAGTGGGGTTGTGCAGGGAAGCGTACTAGGGTCTATCTTGTTTACAAGACATATCAACAGTGTTGGTAGCTGTTTAACACTGGAAAGACCTTCATATATGCTGACGATTTGAAAGTTATTTACTCATGTGACGGAAATGAGCTAATTAACACTGTTAACACCGTACAGTTAAAGTTGAACGAAGTCACTGCCTGGTGTAATGAAAATCAACTTCAAATCTAACACTATGAAATGTGGCTGGATCAACATTAGATGTACGCCCGCTACTAGAATACTGAACACTCATACTCAGCAGCCACTAAATAAGTGATAAGCTGAAGATTAAAGGAATACAGAAATACTTTACAAGGAAGACATTGGGGATGGATTGTGAATTAAACTACACCACACGGTGTGATACATTAGTATTGAAACCACTTTGAAAAAGTCATGCTAAGCATTTCAAAGTTGTACACCGTTTAACATACTCCGCCGACCCTATATTAGGATTTATCAATGCATTTAATTACAGCCTTGGAAACCACACAGGTGCATTGTGGGTGAAACATTGTGAGAAGGGGATACGATCTATCATTATCATGCACAACTCAGGACACTGAATAAACTACCGATTTATTGTAATTCCAGCTGAAAATGCAAAGTACTTGGCCCGCCTTATGTGTAACACGAGTATGTCGACAAGATACCACGAGCAGTACTTGTAACAATGTTTATAATTCTGTACCAAATACTCCACGACATACTACAAACTCATCTCAATCAGTGATGGTTCATAGGGTTCTAAACGTTTAAACATTTTAAGCATGGACGTTGTAGTAGGAAAAATGGGAAAAGGAAGAATACGCAAGTTTAAAACTATTTGTTTTGCATCTAGATAACTTTATTTGTTTTCATTTCCTCCATTTTTTACGTTCCTCTATATCATCTTGTCCCCCCAGCTTATGGACTACTCTCATAAGGAATGGGTCTCTATTACAGAAACTTACTCTTCATGCCGGTTAACAATATACTTGATGTATAAATAAGATTCTGTTCAAATCAACCTACTCAGATTCGACGCTACGGAAGAATACCCCATATATTTTTGCTCGGTTGGAGTCCTTAACAAAGTTCCAAATATTGTTCGCTATTTCCTGTATCTGGATATGCTGCACGGTCTATTCTATCCACTCCCAGAAGGCTCTTGGAATCGCAGCACTTCGAGAGCAACAGGCTGGTTTTCGTAAGGATTGGTCGTGCACAGACCAAATAGCAACACTACGGATCATCGTTGAACAATCAATTGAATGGAACTCGTCACTGTACATCAACTTCTTTGATTATGTGAAGGCGTTGAATAGTGTAGATAAGAAAACACTATGGAAACTTCGCTGACGCTACGGCGTACCAGAGAAACTCGTCAACATCATCCGGAACTCCTACGATGGAACACAGTGCAGAATTGTGCATAGGGGACAACTGACAAATGCATTACCGGTGAGGACCGGAGTCAGACAAGGTTGCCTGCTCTAATCCTTTCTCTTCCTCCTAGTGGTTGACTAGATCATGAAGACCTTCACATCTGAGGAGATGCACGGAATTTAATAGACAAGTAGGATGCAACTCGATGATTTGGACATCGCAGATGATCTAGCTCTCCTAGCACATACACACCAGCAAATGCAAGCAAAGACAACCAGTGTGGCAGCAATTTCAGCATCAGTAGGCTTGAACATACATAAGGGAAAGAGCAAGATTCTTAAACACAACACAGGGAGCACCAACCCATTTCAACTTGATGGAGAAACTATGGAAAAAGTGAATACTTTTACATATCTGGGGAGCATCGTCGATGAACAAGGGGGGTTTAATTCAGATGTAAAGACAAGGATTAGCAAAGCCAGAGCAGCATTCCTACAGTTGATAAACATATGGAACTCAAAACAAATATCAACTAACCTCAATGTCAGACTCTTCAATTCGAACGTGAAGACAGTCCTGCTGTATGGAGCTGAAACATGGAGAATTACTGCAAACATCATCAGACGGATACAAGTGTTTATGAACAACTGCCTACGCAAGATACTGAATGTCCGTTGGCCGGAAACCATCAGCAACAGCTTACTATGGGAGAGGAAAAACCAACTTTCAGCAGCCGAAGAGGAAATTAGGAAAAGACGTTGGAAATGGATAGGTCATACATTACGTAAACCAATAGATTGCATCATGAGACAAGCATTAACATGGAATCCTGTTGAAAAACGAAAAAGAGGAAGACCAAAGAACACGCTTCGTCGAGAATCGGAAGCAGACATTAAAAGGATGAACAGCAACTGGAAACAATTTGAAAGGATTGCTAAGGACACAGTTAAATGGCGAACTCTTTTGAGCGGTCTATGCTCTTAAGCGAGGAGTAACAGGCATAAATAAGTAAGTAAGTATGAATGCTTCAAGTACAATGACTATTGGTGGTATGGTATGATTTTGTTAAAAGTGGTAAAGTAAAAGGCAATACAGTAAACGGGTAATGTAATTGCAAGCCAGCCAGAATCAAAGAACTTACATATTTCTGAAGTTTAAAAAAACAGACTTGTAAACCACCACAGTATCATGACAATCAGCACATGAAAGATATGACAAATGAGCCTGATCAATTTCATTGATTCATTTAAATAAACTTAATGTTTCAAACAGTATCATATTAGATTCACTTAGTCGTTGTACAAAGTTGGATGAATGTTAAAGGTTCCTTAGTAGTAAGCATGGTGGTGCATGACTCTAACGATATCCTAGAGAGAATATAAACACAGGGTTCCAGTAGCATCCAACTTATGAGTCAGGATTACGACGAAACATCTGTATCGCGTGTTTCATCATAGCTCACTGAAACAACGTTAACTTATGCAGGCACCGAATATTAATTGATAATTAGTCTTTAACTATTACAATTTGCCATAAATATAAACACACATTTAAAGAATCTACTTACACTCTACGTAATTACCACTGAACGTTATTTCTAATGACAATAAGAACAAGTCTGTTTATTACTATGCATATCTTTAAGTGAATTATTATAGCATATTGACGTTCGTATTTAATTTGACTGTATACATCACAAAACTGATATGGAGGGTAAGGTGCTCATTTACCTAAAGCTGCTGATACATAATCTAGAGTGTGCACTCCCGATAACTCCCATACTAGCACGAAATTACTGTCCTGTGATCTCCTAGGCTTATAATGATACTCTGCAGACATCATTCTTTGACGTATTCAATCAACCATAAAGAATTTTGTAAATTCTGTTTCTTTCTTTAAGGCGTGGTCAATTGCATATATTCATAACTGTGAACAAATCATAATTACTTAGTTAAGAATGAACTTCTATCCAATTACTTTAAATAATTGTATATAGATTATTGTGAGTGAAAATAATGTAGACTTGTGGTTGTACTTTAATGTACTTTAGGGACTATTTATTCCAGTAGTGTTATGTTAGTTTGAAAGAAGGCGCTAACTGAAGGTGACTAATCGTTGTAGAAAATGATTATGCCATCAATCAGTTTTACATGTTTTGTTAACAGTAAGAATATGAATGAAACATTTACTGAGAAGTCATTAACATTAAGAATAAAGCATTGAATATTCCTATATATTGTATGATCATCTGCCTTATAGGTCATCACATTAGAGTGACTTCCACGAATCTATTGTTCATGCTAACAAGGACATAACATATGCAGGATATGTGCATTGGACTTAAGTTCTATAGCATGAATGAGAGTTAACACTAGAAATAGGATTTGTAGTATGCATCAATGTTAGCCTAGAAATTGCATCATTCTACTTGAAACAGAGATTTACCACTATATCTTACTAAAAATATTATCCTTTCTGATAAAGTCTGTTTCTAGCCTTGATTTCTTATCACATTCCGGGAGTGTAAAACTGGAAAAAATGGGGAATAAATCTGAGATTAGTATTTGGATGTTATAGGGGTTATGCCATTGTCGATTATAATAATTACTATAATCTTGTCCACATGCTTATGGACTGCTCACATAAAGAATGGGTCTCCACTACAGCAACTTACGCCTAATGCTGCTAAACTATATACGGCAGACTTGACTTTTACGGCCGAACTTCAAGACGAAGAAAGAAGGAATTACAATTAATGTTATCCAGTACTATTCGCTTATCAACGACAGCTACAAAGACGACTAAGACCAGTCCTATGCAAGGCTGCAGTCAATCATCGAGAAATGTTTAGCCGAAAACCTGACCATTCTGATGGGTGACTTCAACGCCAAGGTTGGAATGGACAATAACGGATATCAAGACATCATGGGACAACATGGACTGGGAGAAAAAAACGGGAACAGCGAGAGGCTTTCAAACCTATGTGCTTTCAACAAAATAATTATACGTGGCACCATATTCTCCTACAAACGTATACACAAAACGACATAAGTTTCACCGGACCACATTACGGAGTACCAAATCGACCACGTCTGTATTAATAAGTAGTTTAGAAGGACCATGAAAGACGTAAGAGCAAGGAGAGGAGCTGACATAGCTTCCAATCACCATCTTGTGGTGGCTAAAACGAAACTGAAGCTGAGAAAGCACTGGATAAGTGGAGCAGAAGTATTACATAGGTTTAATACAGCCCTTTTCCAGGATATTAACTTACTTACATACGCCCGTTACTCCTCACTGAGGAGCATAGGCCGCTCACCAGGATTCTCCATTCAACTCTGTCCTAAGCAATCCTTTCAAATTGTTTCCAGTTGCTGCTCATCCTTTTAATGTCTGCTTCCGATTCTCGACGAAGCGTGTTCTTTGGTCTTCCTCTTTTTCGTTTTTCAACAGGATTCCATGTTAATGCTTGTCTCATGATGCAATCTATTGGTTTACGTAATGTATGACCTATCCATTTCCAACGTCTTTTCCTAATTTCCTCTTCGGCTGCTGAAAGTTGGTTTTTCCTCTCCCATAGTAAGCTGTTGCTGATGGTTTCCGGCCAACGGACATTCAGTATCTTGCGTAGGCAGTTGTTCATAAACACTTGTATCCGTCTGATGATGTTTGCAGTAATTCTCCATGTTTCAGCTCCATACAGCAGGACTGTCTTCACGTTCGAATTGAAGAGTCTGACATTGAGGTTAGTTGATATTTGTTTTGAGTTCCATATGTTTATCAACTGTAGGAATGCTGCTCTGGCTTTGCTAATCCTTGTCTTTACATCTGAATTAAACCCCCCTTGTTCATCGACGATGCTCCCCAGATATGTAAAAGTATTCACTTTTTCCATAGTTTCTCCATCAAGTTGAAATGGGTTGGTGCTCCCTGTGTTGTGTTTAAGAATCTTGCTCTTTCCCTTATGTATGTTCAAGCCTACTGATGCTGAAATTGCTGCCACACTGGTTGTCTTTGCTTGCATTTGCTGGTGTGTATGTGCTAGGAGAGCTAGATCATCTGCGATGTCCAAATCATCGAGTTGCATCCTACTTGTCTATTAAATTCCGTGCATCTCCTCAGATGTGAAGGTCTTCATGATCTAGTCAACCACTAGGAGGAAGAGAAAGGATTAGAGCAGGCAACCTTGTCTGACTCCGGTCCTCACCGGTAATGCATTTGTCAGTTGTCCCCTATGCACAATTCTGCACTGTGTTCCATCGTAGGAGTTCCGGATGATGTTGACGAGTTTCTCTGGTACGCCGTAGCGTCAGCGAAGTTTCCATAGTGTTTCCTTATCTACACTATTCAACGCCTTCACATAATCAAAGAAGTTGATGTACAGTGACGAGTTCCATTCAATTGATTGTTCAACGATGATCCGTAGTGTTGCTATTTGGTCTGTGCACGACCAATCCTTACGAAAACCAGCCTGTCGCTCTCGAAGTTGAGCCTCCACTGAATCTTTCATTCTGTTAAACAATAATCTGTTAAAGACTTTCCCTGGTATCAACTGTAGCGTGATCCCTCTGTAGTTATCACATTTGCTCAAATCTCCTTTCTTTGGTATCTTGATAAGATGTCCTTCTTTCCAATCTGCCGGCACTTGTTCTTCCACCCAGATCGTTTCGAATAAAACGTGGAGCAGTTTTGCTGTTAGGTCGATATCTGACTTGAGTGCTTCAGCTGGTATACTGTCAGGTCCTGCTGCTTTTCCAATTCGATTTGTCTGATGGGTACCTTGATTTTTTCCATAGTTTGTGGAGTGACATCGATCGGGAGACCTGTAGGTGCTGATTTGATGTCAGGTGAGTTTGGTGGAGCTTTCATATTCAAGAGTTCCTCAATGTGTTCTACCCATCTATTCCTTTATTCTTGAATCTCGGTGATTGCCCTGCCTTCTTCGTTCTTGACCAGTCGCTCTGGTTTACCACATTTGCCTGCCAGTATGTTTGTTGTGTCGTATAGCTGTTTCATATTTCCTTCGCCTTCAGCTTTCTCCGCTGTGGTTGCAAGGTCTTCGATGTATTTCCGTTTGTCGGCTCTGATGCTCTTCTTTACCTGCTTATTTGCTTCTGAGTATTCAGATTAAGCCTTTACTTTCTCTGCTCTTGTTCGGCTGTTGTTGATTTCTATCTTCTTGTTCCACCTTTGTCGAATTTTGCTCAATGTTTTAATGGAGATCAATACATTTGAATAGTGTTTCTTGCGGCTCACAACCTCCTGATACGTTGACGTTAGTGCTTCTTTGATTTCTTTCCAGTTATCCTCTTTAGTGCTTTCTTCTTCTTTTGGCAGATCTTGTAAGGCTTGGAACCAGTTGTTGAGAGATATTTTGAATTTCTTGAGTTTGTCAGTGTCTCAGAGAAAGGCCGTATTAAACAGATACACTGCTGCTACTCCAGTTGTCCACTGCTTCTTCAGCTTCAGTTTCATTTTAGAAATCACCAGGTGGTGGTCTGAAGCAATGTCAGTTTCTCTCCTTGTTCTTACATCTTCCATCGATCTACTGAATTTTTGATTGATACATATATGATCGATTTGATTCTCTGTAATATGATCCGGTAAAACCCATGTAGCCTTGTGTATGCGTTTGTGGGCGAATATTGCACCACCTATAACCAATTTGTTGAAAGCACATAGGTTTGTAGATCTTTCACCATTGTCACTTCTGTCTCTCAGTCCTTGTCGTCCCATTATCTCTTCATATCCAGTGTTATCTATTCCTACTTTGTCGTTGAGGTCCTCCATGAGAATTGTCAGATTCTTTTTCTCGACATTTTGCTATAATTGATTGCAGTTTATCGTAAAACTGACCTTTGTCTTCGTCGTTGCCGTCGTTGGTTGGTGCATAGCATTGGATAATATTCATTGTAATTCCTTCCTTCATTGTTTTAAAAGATGCTTTGATGATCCTGGGTCCATGTGGTTCCCATCCCACAAGTGCATTACGACAACATCAGAGAAACTCCTTAGGTGTAAGGAGCATTTTCCTCTTCGTGGCCGGGATACAGTAGCATCTCTCCCGAAGCCGATGTTCACTGTCCAGCTTCAGTCCAATGCATATCGCTGACTCCAAGTATTGTCAAGTTGTATCTCTTCAATTCTGCAGCTATTTGATTTGTCTTTCCGTTCTCCCTTATTGTTCGAACATTCCATGTACCTAAAAATATATTTGCTCTGGTTGTTAGAAGAAGTGGCATCGGCCCCATGAAATCCGAAGAATTTCGGCTTACATCATGAGGCGTCACATATACTTTCACTCCAAAGGCAGAATTTAAATGGTTTACCTTGTTTAATTTAATTTGCGCTTTTTAGCAGTTTGGGTTTTACGGGATGGGGATGCTAGCCTCATGCCCAACCCCCCTTTTTTACCCGGGCTTGGGACAGGCAGTAACCCTAGGAGGGCTACTGGCAGAGTTCGAAGCATTAATATGTCAACCTAAATTGATTTCACCACTAAGATCAATTTGTGTCTGTTACGCATTGATGTTATTCTACAGAATCTAGTAAGTCGATTGTTTTTAGGACATATTTATAAATGCAAGCAATATTTAATGTTTGTTGCATTCATTTAATATTCTTATGAAAATTAGGTGAAATATGTTACATGTCCTTCAGTGGAATAAATCCACCACAATTAAGTGACGATACACAACGAATTTAACAGTTGAGGAACTGGTAAGGGGTTATCAACTATGATCAAGAGGAGGATCTTAACACTTGTAGGTTTATTGTGATCTATATAACCCGAAGCCAAAGGAGGGGATGAAGTCATTTTAGCTAATCTAGTTGTAATGGATTGATTACAAATGGTTAAAATTAGTTGACCACTTCTTCTCTGTTTATTAGCATCTGAACTTCCATAATAGACTAGCCAAAGGAAAACTGAAACACCGTCATGAACTGATGAGCATTCAATATTGCGTTTTATCCTAATGGAAAGTAATGAATGGTCAACGTGAAATCTAGAAAGCGTCTGTTAACTATAGATGTGAGAAGGTTATGTCTACATGAAGATTCAAATGAACATCAGGTTGGTGGGAATGAGATTGACGACTTTCCTAATTAACAGAAGATATTATAAATTTAAATGACGCACAATCAATCAATCAATGCCTGTTACTCCAAGTAGAGCATAGACCACCAACCAGCATTCTCCAGCCAACTCTGTCCTGGGCTTTCCGTTCTAGCTCTTCCCAAGTGCTGTTCATTCTCTTCATGTCTGTTTCCAATTCCCGACGCAATGTGTTCTTGGGTCTTCCTCTGTTTCTGTGGCCTTTAGGATTCCAAGTCAGTGCTTGTCTTGTAACACAGTTTGATGGTTTCCTCAGTGTGTGTCCAATCCATCTCCAGCGTCTTTTCCTAATTTCTTCCTCAACTGGAAGTTGATTAGTTCTCTGCCACAACAGGTTGTTGTTGATGGTATCTGGCCATCGAATCCAAAAAATCTTACGCAGACAGTTGTCTATAAATACTTGTATCTTCTGAAGGGTACTTTTCGTAGTTCTCCAAGTTTCAGCTCCATACAACAGAACTGTCTTCACATTTGTGTTGAAAATTTTGACTTTTATATTGACTGACAGTTGGTTTGATTTCCAGATGTTTTTCAGTTGTAGAAATGCTGCCCTTGCCTTACGAATCCGCGCCTTCACATCCGAATCAGACCCTCCTTGTTTGTCGATGATGCTGCCCAAATATGTAAAGGTTTCAACGTCTTCCAGAATTTCTCCGTCAAGTGTAATTGGGTTAGTGTTTGCTGTTTTGTATCGGAGGATCTTGCTTTTCTTTTTGTGTATGTTGAGGCCTACTGCTGCTGAGGTTGCTGCTATATTGTTGGTCTTCTTCTGCATTTGATGATGTGTGTGAGAAAGAAGAGCTAGGTCAAATTTAAATGACGCACAATGGTATGGTTTAAAATATTTTGGTGCTTCATCTAATGTGAAATCTATGTTTGATTGTTGCGAAATAGCTTAGCTTAATTTTTGTTGCTTCGCTGGTCCTACGTTTGCTGACATGTAAATAGGTATCTCCTTAATTTGCAAACCTATGATATTTGTTTGTTAGGAACACTTCTCTTTGAACAAATAACAATTTTGATGCCTATTTACCACCGACTAGTTGTGATTATTCGAACGACGGGCTTGAATCCCTATGAATGTATAGAGAACAGTAACTGTTGAGGTGTGTGCACTAATTTAGTGTTTATTGTTAAATATAGCACCAAGTTGTGCACCAATAAATTATGTTGTTGAATATCCTTTTGTGAATTTAGGCGTGGCTCAACAAGCGACTTGCATCCAATATCTAGTCAAAGGAATGCAGATGCCCTAGTAAACATGTGCCATGACTATGAAAAGGCTTGGAGGGTTCTGCTTTACAGTAACCTGATAAGTATGAGAACCAAAGTTTACGAACGTAAGTTCTGTGTGTGTTCAAAATTAAATGATGCAGCCAACGGTTACCTGGGTGTCCTTGCAACATAACAACATTATTAATGTGCAACGATTGTAGGATGCAAACTGAGTCAGTTTGGATCAAAGAATAACTGTGGAGGTTGGTTTAGATACGCGTACCCTTGCCCAGTCGAAATTCAGAACCAATGGATGAGTGAAGAACGGTTCTTTGCAAATTTATGTGTACAAATGTAGATTATTACCTAAACAAATCTCACCCCCAGTTATTCAACCAAAATTTATCTAAACATCGGAATAATCAATTCAATTTCAAGAAATAAACAAGAAGATTGTTCTTTCTTCTCGGGATAGATCAGGTATTGCTTGTCCAGAAGTTAAGGTCTAAATTCGGTACAACACAATATTTTAAGTCAAAAAATGCACAAATTCAGCCAATTTAAGCAATACAATCAAGAAGAGGAACGGACCAATATGGCAGCCGCCAAAGCCAAATGTCCAGTAAAACAAAATATATGTAATCCATGGGAATAATAGAAATCCTATATAAACGCAAAGGAAAAACAAATATTATAACGAAAATAAATAGCAACTAACTCAGGTGATTAGAATGCATAGCTAAATGGATTAAGATTAATAAATGCACTTGTAAAAGCATAACAACAAATTACAATAGAGTAAATGTTACTTCGAGGGACTTTTACGCAGAACCATTGTCAAGGAAATTGAACATTGTAACCACTGAATGTTGTTTGGCTGCATCGAGTTCCTTTATTATCAGCCATTTGTTCTGGAACGATTGAGCGAACGTTCGGGTTACTGTTGGAGTCAATACTATTCAGAAGTACACTTCTAATTACTTTGTATATTTATTGCTCTATTTTAGATTACTGTTAATGCTATTATTGTTGCTGTTGGCTTTGTTGTTGCCACTGCTGCTATTGTACACAATAATTAAAAGTCTTCCGACGACTTCTTGTTATTCCTTTGGGTTTTGGGGATAATAAGCAAGACCGATACTCGATTAATTAGAAAATCTTCATCAGTAGAAGCAAGACAGTAGTGTTCTAAACTCCAATAAGCGCTCAATCGTAGCAATTCAGACGGCTGAATTGACAACCATCAAAAAGATCTTACAACGATATCAGTTGGGTGAAAAACCCTCATCAACCCTACAAAACTGACAGTCTTGATGATTTGCAGCCGGATTCACCACTAAATATAACGAAAACAAATGCAACGCACTTGGGTGCTCGCCAAATGTTACAGTTATACTGTTGGTCATGCTCAGATTCTGTAACTGCATGTAGGTTCTTGAATAGCTACATTAAGGGGCTTAACAGCTTATGCAGAAGGAGAGATTGCTAAGGGCTGCAATAGTCCTTTACTTGACGATTTACATGTTGACGCAACTGCCGCGAAGTTTGTTGAAGCTCATCACACACTTTTTTATTATCATCTTGGTTCTGGCACAGGTTGATCTAATTGTTCATACAGGATTACAGGTGCACATATTGTTACCACACAACATACTTTGTAGGCATTAGAAAGCCTTTACTATAGTGGCCTAAATCATTCATAACTAGTCAATGTCAGGTAGCCAAGTTGAACTCAGCACAATTATTCTCTAGAAGAATAACCAGTGAGATTATACAAGGGGGGAGTACTAGAGCCACTCTTGTTCACTATTATTACTATTATAAATTTAGTACAGAATTCACGCCAGTTTACAGGCATGGTCACTATGATACAGAAAGGTTAACTCTTGCACAATGGAACACAATGTTTTACCCAAATGAGTGCTTGACTAATAATAACATTTACAAGACACTAGATTCATATCCAGGAAGATTAAGTGTAAACAAGAAAACCGTCAACCAACAGCTGGAAAATACTTTTCAGTTCTCAGTGTTCAGGGATGC
This sequence comes from Schistosoma mekongi, assembly GCA_034768735.1. Classification (NCBI taxonomy): domain Eukaryota; kingdom Metazoa; phylum Platyhelminthes; class Trematoda; order Strigeidida; family Schistosomatidae; genus Schistosoma; species Schistosoma mekongi. Next base: position 8,888,693 of record CM068311.1, read on the forward strand.
ATTAGTAGAGAACATTTATTAATATATGTAATTAATTCAAGAAAAGGAGTGTCAAAACGCAACACGAGGAAGATTTAGTCACTACACGGTTGTTTGAAATAGTCAATTGTGGCGTCAAGTACGAAAATCACCTTTTGTTGAATGACACCTTGCAGGTGGACGATGGAGATCGGAGGTACCACATTAAAGTATCATGATTAGATCACAAAGATGCGATTTTCTCTTTCAGCGTAGATTCTAGGTGATATTTTCAACTTGACACAATAGTTGGGAACTGAAAAGATAAAGAAAAGGAACAAGCAGCAGGGCGAGAGGATACATAACTAATTAAGCACATCTTATTCCAGTGAGATCTAAAGTGTACATATTGCATTAACTATAGCTCATTAGTTATTCGACTATTTAATTCCGGAAAACGTAGACTGACACTAAGTTGGGCCAAAGTTGCGGAAGGTTGGGCCAAACGCATGTAAAACATTGGGCCACACGCATGGCTTCCTGACGTTTTGCCCAATGTTCGTTCTGACACACTGTTTAGTTCTACGTTTTTACCAACGTGGCCCTGCGTTCTGCTATACGTGGCCCATCGTTTCACCATACCTGGTCCTGTTTTTTACGATAGGGTTTGACTACTGAAAATTTATAAGTAGTATGATTTTTTGAACTTCAAAACGTAACTGTATTACGCGGTTACCCACCCATCAAATGGTCCTTACTCTACTCTCAGGAGTCAGTCTCATTAGCCAACAATTTTATACAAGGCCATGGTTTATTTAAAACAAAATTATATTTGTACAGGAAAAAATGGTTTACAATTTGTATCACTCAGACATTTCCATATCAGCATCTATGATTGTGGCCTCCACGGTTGCAACCTCTTCTTTATTTATACTGACCTTTGTAATCTATGAAGGTAAAGTGAAGTCATAAATGAATTAAAAACCTTTGGAGCACGCCTCTCACAAGCACGCCTCCTACAAGCACGCTTCCTAAGGTGGTCTCTAATGTTACAGAACCACCTTCTCACCAGACCTCTGACTACAAAAGGTTAGCTAAAAACAATTATTAACCATTTCCTTGGCTGAATCGTCATCTCCAAGCCGTGTCTCAATCTGCTGAAACTGTTCATTAGATCTTATTGACAGGTGCTTGATTAAAGTTGGATTCTTTAACGCATTACTATTGTTAGTCGACTTTTCCAACAGTTGTATGATTTTCTTCTGATTCTCTGTAATACAGTCTATTTGCGTTGCATTACAAACTTCCCAATTACTAGTTTGATGTTAGAACCTAAACCTCTTAACACATTTTCAATGTGTTTTTGGTCACCACTAAAACATATATAACTACATGACATACGTCTGTGTTTTTGATGACTGACCAGCCGACTCCTTACTAGTGTGAGATCAATAAAGTGTGTTTTACGGGTATCGGTTAATTACTTTAAAGGTGTACTGCATTTTTAAGTACTTTCTAAGCTAAGTGAAATGAGATGATTACTGGAAATCAGCGTACCCGCATAACTGACGAACAACGTCATTGTAGTCCGGTTGAGTGAATACAAATAGGCTGTTGTCAGTGATGGATGATGGGTAGTTGTTATCTACCTCATCAAGGGACAACAGTTTCCTGTAAAATTAATTAGAGATTACCGTATAAATAATAGATAAACCTCCTCCTCGGTGGTCTTGGCATTAGAATAGTGCTTGTTGACGATCGAGAACTGTATGCCACTGACTTTTGATATGCCAATCTTAGACGATTTAAAATAACCTTGGCTTCATCGAATGTATCTGTGAATAAAAATGTTAATCGATGTGAGCATGAAATAAATTAGTGACATACCTGCTGCCTCGGCAATACTGAATTCTTCCACTACTATCTTACTCCAGGTTTTGTGTTCTCAACCACCTGTTCTTCAGTTAAACTGTGTTTATACAGAAGGTATTCCCCAGTAATCCAGTTGCCTCTGGCCACGAATAGACTTTAAAAATGCTACAACAAAGATCGAGTTAGCCATCTAAAATAATTGAGACATTATAAATCTCTTTTATAATGAGTTATGCATGAAGAAATGAAGCCAAATATGATACTTATATTTACAATTAAAGTACGTTTAATACGGCGACCACTAAGTTGATTCCAGTTTGAACGTATGAGGCACGGCGATGATTTTGATCCCATCAATACGTTGGATTGGAAAGCACCTGTATTCATTTTCTTGTATTTGTATGTACTCCTTTTCGGCGCTTAGTTGCATGCACATATACATGTTAATAAGCATTGAATTGAACGGTCTCATAAACAAGGGCTTCGGATCTTTGAACTGTCGGAATATTTTTATTTGAAATATGGAGTAAATATACCTGATCTATTATTTACAATTACCATGCAGTCAGGATGAGATGTTGATATCCTTGTTTCATGGGATGTGCAGATTTGTCTCTTATAATCGTACTTGTCAGTCTGTGAATAAGGATGATTTGGGATTGACGTTGCGAATGATTTCTTTTCACAGATGCGTGCTGCAGCTGAAATTGTTCCATGCCCTGATCCATGTATCAAACAAAGAAGTTGAGACATGAAATTTTCAAACGGAAACGTGAAAAATGATCCAAAATCCGATCTGCTTCACATCATAAGCCAAATGTATGAGACCGTGTACGTTGTATACAACTTGCTGCTTACCGTAGATTGCAGCGAAGTTGTTGACGATATGCATCAGTTGATTGCTAATCACTTCCACAAAAGTTGTGTGTAGCTGTTGATTACACAGAACAAAGATGAAAAAATCAACTCCATGAAATGTTCATATATTAATTTCAGCAGTAGTTTGTTAAGTATACATGGCAAATTGTATAATAGAAACTGCCTACATTCAGTGGCCTTCCAGTGATTATGCTTGGCTATCGGTCTGCATTTTCTCTGGAAGTCTGTCGGTATGTAGCTCCAACTAGCAGTGATATTATCATCAGCTGATTTAATAACATTCGGGTGCATTCCGCACCTCTTCTCCGTTGACAATTCTTTCCAAAGGTGGCACAATTTCTTAGACAAACTAGGTGCATATAATCAAACGAAAAGCATTTGACCATATCAATCGGTAGCCTCTCGAATGGAGAGCGGCGGATGTGGTGATAACTCTCATGTTGCACTCTGAAGGATAAGTCAGTTCTATTATCATATTTCTCGATGATCTTGTTGCTCATTCGTCGACACTGAGCTGAACACTCGTCGCATCTCCTTCTAGTAGTATGCCCACAGATCATTTTCACTGTTGATATGGCCGGTGTATTACATATCAATGCGGCCAGTGAGCGTTCAACAAGCCTCGAATCATCGATAAACACGCCGCTGTTAAGGAGAATTGTTAATTCATTAACAACATTTCCAAGAAATTGTTCGACATTTGACGGTTTGGTGGGCCCGCTGAACACTCCTAAAACAAAGACGTTTGTTATGAATGGCTTGCATATTCGGCACATGTTTGGTCATAGTTAAGGTGGGAAATTTGTGTATATAGATGGACCGTATATGTTGAGCTGAAGTTGTATAAATGTAGCCGTGATGAGCGGTTCATATTGCAACAAAGCCTTCAACTTCTTTTGTAGGCGCATATTTGCATATACGCCTGAACCAACTCATCTTCGACTGCATTTTGTTGGTGCCCTCCGGAGCAGAGTCCTGGGATCAACAGGCCATTCCGGAAAAACACTGTGAACTATCTGCAGAATCCTCTTCTTCATTTTCATAGAAAAACCTGGCAGAAGACATATTTCAGCAGCAACACAATACACTTCGTTCTCTCAATAGTCACTTGGCTGTTGTTGGTGTGACTGACTGGTTGATTAAATACCAGCTTTTGAATGTAAATCAATAATAATATTTGAATAAAGCGAAATAACGGCGAGGTTGGAACAAATAGAACATCAGTTAAGTGGTATTGAATTTGTGTTGAATATTTTGTCTAAACTGTATTTATAGTAAAAAATGACAAAGGACTAACGTAAGGTACATAAGCAGGCTATAAATTCGGTTCATAGGTAATTTGTAAAAATATACACTGACGAATGATAGTAAAATAATGTGCATCAAATGTCGAATGATTATCTGGCCTACCACCTTCGTATTCTTTAATCCATGACTCATTGCATAGTGCAGTAGTAAGTGCATATTGAAAGGTATTTGAAAACATATCGGATGTTTGTAAAATATCTACGAGAATTATTGTACTTTCAGGTTGTTATTCTTCCGCTTACTTCCTAATGCAAAATAACATGCAGTCACAGACACACAAGTATCTACAGTCATGTGAAATTTCAAACTCATTTAAATCTGTTAAGAATATAATAATAGGTCATTTTAAGTTAGTATTACCGATGACTTAATTAACAAGGATGTACTTAAGCGATAAAGTATTGCACATGCATATTATATGTAAACAGAATTATTAATGAACAGCTATGTAAATATTTTGCAGGGAATATGATCGTAGAATACTTTTCAATTGGTTTTCAGTTATGTGGACCATATAAGTATGACATTAGTACTGATTAATCGTAGGAGTGAATGTACATTTTGCATCTTCTGAATGTTTCACAATCAATTCATAATTATGAATTCATTTTCAGGTGATAATATGGGGTATTGCTGTCTAGACAATGTACCATTTTCTATAAGGCATGTTTATCTATGCATATATTTGGGGTTACTATTACATCACACAAGTCATAACCCTTGTACGAGATGGTAATTTGTCTAGACTGGACTACTTTGCATTATCACTTAAAAATACATCCATTATTTGCATTGAAATTCTGTATGCGTATGACAACGCTGACAGTTGACAAATAATAATTTGAGATAAACTACTACTTTTTGTCTTCAAAGAATTTCACATTTTTGGTAACCGTAATTTAATAAGAAGCCACCAAAAACAATTGATAAGATAAAGTATTTCAGTCTAGACAAATTATCATCTCGTACAAGGGTTATGACCTGTATCATGTAATAGTAACCAGAAATATATATGCATAAACAAATATACCTTATTGAAGATGATACATTGTCTAGTCATTAATGCCTCATATTATCATCTGAAAATAATGTTACAATTTTTATTGTAAATCTCTATCAAGTACGTACAAATATACATATGCATGATGATTAAAACAATCAGTTAGTCTGTACTGTCATCGTTTATAATGTCTGTCATGTAGTACAGGTCATGAACATTCTGTGAAGTCGTACATTGTCTAAAAACGGTAACACTTTGCATTACCACTTTAAAACGTGATCATTATTTCGATTGTAAATCTGTATGGTATTTGAAAACAATTTTTCAAAACTATTGTATAATGTTGCCATATACAACTTACAAATCAACTGCCTTCTCATACAAACATCATTCATGATAAAATTAACCGGCGCGCTGTTCGAAGGTTGTAACTTTTTTGCATGTGGTTTTTATATTTTAAACTTTGAGACATAATTAGCGAAACCGCTTTATCCATAGTACTATAAAACATTATATCCTATTAGATATATATTTCATATCACGTCATTCAAAGATGGTGAAAATAAATAAACGTATAAGCTGTAACAAGCGATCACGAAATAGTCCAACCAGCCCATCTAAGAAGACCGAACGATCTCCGATGTTCTTAATGATACCCCGAATAGCCCTCAGGTTAAGACCTATGATATCTTATATGATACTCACCGTGACACAGTCCGCAACAGCAGTGATATACTGTCACTACAAAAATCCCTCGCTGATCTGTCATCTAAACTCAATCAACTAGCACCTCTCATAAATATATGGGAACGTAAGAATGACGAAAGTGTTGAAAACTTCGCAAAGGCTGAGTGTCTGATTGACTTTGTAGCAACGGAAGCGGTAAAAAGGGTTATCTCCTCATGCAATGTGGTGGTATATAATGTTCCCGACCGCACACCTCTTGCAGAAATAAGGGATACATGCTTAAAGGCATGTGGCATGATAGAATACCAATGTCAAATTATAAGACTCAGAAAAAAGTCAAACAGACAAAACTGTCCACTTTTATTTAAATTTAACTGTCTTAGAGATGCGAAACTATTTATTACGTCATGTAAAAAAGCTAAGGAACTAATACCCTATAAAAAAATATAATAGCCACCCAAGAACAAACCCCCTCCCAACGTCGCATAAAAAGACGTAGGGTACCCACATCCAATGATTGCACTACAAGTGACAACCAGCAAGTATCCCCTACTAAAAAGAAAGAAACTTATTCCGCGTCTCAGAATACAAACCCACCACCACTCGACACCTTCCAAAGTGGTAAATTAAAGGCAACCGATAATGTTGACCTCGATGGGTCTCCAGGAGGGACACCATACGACAGCGAACAACTTCCTGTGAATGCTAATAAGTATACGTGTACAATAAATCCCACCCCGGGTTGTTCCTACGCACAGAAACCAATCTCAGACCCTTTAAACGACTTGTAGCGGTAAATAATCCCCAAAATAAATAGTTACATAGGTTTCGACATTGATGCTGACCATGTTTGTTTTAGCGGACACTACTAAGTTGAAGGCGCTCGGTCACGCATCACCACCAGATCTCGCCACGCCGTACCGAAACAACCAACCCTCTCTAGTTTGCCAGCCTAGACGTTGCTAACCCATTGCCGCTCCATTCACGATCAAATATAACTTCTCTTCCATCCTCCATTGCCTTCTGATTTCTTCTCATTCGTAAGAGTGGGTTCAATCGTTAGAAGTTGCTCTGGTAATAATCCAAACGTAACTTGGTCATATACCGGGTGCAACTTCATTGGTGAGCCCGACGTGATCTGGACACGTTCATAACTGTGAGTTCGTTCCTGTTTGTAGTTTTTAACAGTATTTTTGGTGTGATTATCATTTTTTGCACGTTTTGATCGCATTTATTTTTATATTTTTATTTATTGCATATATAGCATGACTGGTCAGACTCCTAAGTTCATTAAGATTAAAACTCCCACACCCCCGAACTTCCAGCTCATTCCTTTCTGGACAGAAAACATAGAAGCTTGGTTCTGCTACGCAGAAGCCGAGTTTCGAGACCACACTGTGACGGATCCACGTGTTCAATTCCTTGCCGTCGTAAGGTCACTTCCGCGTGAATTGAACAGGTACGTCACCCCTTTCTTTTTCAGCCCTGACTGCCTAGAACCTTACGACCAACTCAAAAGATCGATTCTCAAACGTGGAGACTTGTCCGATAGACAACGTCTTGATGAGTTGTTCCACACCATCGAGCTAGGTAGTGGTTCAGCAACGGAAATGTTGTCGCGCATGCGAGAGGTAATTGGTCAACGCACTTTCGACGAAGGTCTTTTCCGTCAACTCTTCTTATCAAAACTGCCACAACAAGTGCAAGCAGTTCTGGTAACGTTTAATAACAACCCAGTAGATGAACTAGCTTCATCTGCTGATCGAATTCTGGAGATCACCAGAACTCGCGACAATCAGGTTTATTCCATTACCGAAAAACCTCGGGCCACCGAAAACGACATAACGAAATTGTGTAATGCTCTTTCTCGTTTTCTTGACCTAAAGGAAAGACATCGACCGAACGATTCTCGTCGACGAAGTACGTCACGGAAAAGGTCGTCGTCTCGACCTCGACGAAACGAAAATTCACATTGGTGTTGGTACCACAACACCTATGGAAAAAATTCCAAGAAGTGTAGAGACCCCTGTTGTTTCCCTAGACATAAACCGATTGTTGAGGCATTGGGAAACTATTCCGCCGGCACACGTTAGTGGCAACCGTAGCCGGTGGAAGCAGCCGCCTGTTATTTATCACTGATGTGATAACGAAGGTTCGCTACCTCGTCGATACTGGCGCAGAAGTTAGCGTTCTTCCTGCAGCTCCATCTGATCGCCACCATGAAGCTGCGTTCGATTTACAGGCAGCCGATGGAAAACACATAGCTACGTATGGCAAACGATACGTCTACTTAAACGTGGGTTTACGAAAACCCATACATTGGATTTTCACTATCGCCGATGTGAAAATACGCATCATAGGCATGGATTTACTTAGCCACCACAACTTGCTTGTGGACCCTAGTTAAAAAAGATTAGTGGATAGTAATACAAATCTATACGTTCGTGGAACCGTGGCTACAGGTTGTAGCTTATGTCCTCTTCGTTTTAAACATTTAATTAACCCTTATTTTCAGCCGATACTCGACAAGTATCCAGATCTGAATAAGGCGTCATCGAAATTATCATGTGTAACCAGCAATGTTACACATCACATCACGACTACAGGTCAACCTGTATTCTCCAAAGCACGCCGACTCGCGCCTGAAAAACTAAGGATTGCGAAAAACGAATTCGATCATATGATTGACTTGGGAATAATTCGACCTTCCAGTAGTCCATGGTCATCTCCATTACATATGGTCCCGAAGAAAGATAGCAATGACTGGCGTCCCACCGGTGATTACCGACGTCTTAACGCCCAAACTACGCCTGATCGTTACCCTTTACCGCATATCCATGATTTAACGGCCACTCTGAAGGGAATGACAATATTTTCAATACTCGACTTGGTAAAGGCGTACAACCGAATACCGATGTCTGAAAATGATATCCCGAAAACCGCTATCGTAACTCCATTTGGCCTTTACGAATTCCTCCGAATGCCTTTTGGGTTGAGGAACGCAGCACAAACATTCCAACGCTTCATTGATGACGTGTTCCGCGGACTTGACTATGTCCATGCATACGTCGGCGACTGCTTGATAGCAAGTCCAGACGAGGTAACACATATGAAACATTTGGACACAGTCTTTAGTAGACTGCAACAATATGGAGTAACCATAAACATACAGAAATGCCAAATCGGAACAACCTCGTTGGACTTCCTGGGGCATACTATAAATGCGAATGGTATACAACCCCAAAAACACAAGGTGGCGGCTATTCTGGAATACCCGGAACCAACCACCATCAAGCAGTTGCGAGCTTTCAATGGATTGGTAAGTTTCTACAGACGGTTTATACCGAACTGTGCATCTATCATGAAACCACTAACGGATCAGCTTCGTGGAAATAAAAAAGTGGTCACAATGGATGCAGACTCAAAGAAAGCCTTTACTGCGACTAAAGAAGCAATAGCCAATGTGACTATGCTGGCACATCACAATACCGAAGCCCCTGTCAGCATCGCGGTTGACGCATCTGACTCAGCGATTGGCGCAGTTCTGCAACAATGGACTGACAAAGCTTGGCAACCTTTAGCACTTTTCTCAAGACGACCAAACGATACCGAATCAAGATACAGCACTTTTGGTCGTGAACTGCTAGCTATGTACTGTGCTGTGCGACATTTTCAACATTCCATCGAAGGCCGGGAATTTACAATATTCACCGACCATAAACCACTGACGTTTTTTATGAAGTCATCTTCAGATAAGTACTCTCCGCGAGAGTCGCGTCATCTAGACTACATTTCCCAGTTCTCTACTGATATACGACATATATCTGGAGCTAACAATGTAGTTGCCGACGCCTTATCACGAATACATGCCTTGAATCGTATCCAAGGTATCGACCTTGTTAAACTAGCTCGACTTCAAAATGAAGACAATGATCTTCATCACGAGTTATCCACAACAACGCTTAAACTCCAAACAAAGACGATTGGAAAAGGTAAGAACACTTTAATTTGTGATTATTCTACAGGTACGGCCCGTCCAATCGTTCCCAAGAGTTATCGACGAATCATCTTCGACACATTGCACAACCTCTCTCATCCTGGAGTTCGTGCTACGTCTAAACTGATTGCTGAGAGATTCTGCTGGCCAAGGATGAATAAAGACATCAAAGAATGGGCACGCTCCTGTGTGGCCTGCCAAAAGAGCAAAGTAATTCAGCACAATAAATGCCCTCTTGGCACTTTTCCAACTCCCGACGCTCGATTCAACCACGTCCACCTTGATTTGGTAGGACCCTTACCTGAATCAAATGGATTTTCTTATCTTTTGATATGCGTGGACCGTTTTACACGCTGGCCAGAAGCGATTCCCTTAAAAGACATCACTACTGAAACGATTGCTCGCGCTTTCGTCGAACGATGGATAGCGAACTTTGGTTGTCCATCTACAATAACGACAGACCGTGGACGTCAGTTTGAATCTGGATTGTTCCACTCTCTGACAAAACTTCTTGGAGCGACGCGCTTCCGAACAACAGCCTACCATCCACAATCTAACGGCTTGGTAGAAAGATTTCATCGACAGCTGAAAGCATCACTTTCAGCTACAAACATGCCGCAGTGGACAGAGGCTTTGCCACTAGTCTTACTCGGTATCCGAAGCATGGTAAAAGAAGATGTCGGGTGCAGCGTGTCTGAACTAGTTTACGGAACGACTCTTCGATTACCAGGTGAGTTTGTGGAAACCGCTTCCACCTCGACAAACTTGGATATAAATTCTTACGTGAGCCGGCTTACAAATGCTATGCGTTCAGTTAAGCCAGTTCAAACTCGACGACAATCGACAGACACTTTCATCCAACCTGCCTTAAAATATAATACACACGTTTTTGTACGTCGTGACGCTCTACGCCGACCTCTTGATGCGACTTACGAAGGACCATACAAGGTTTTGAAACGTGAAATAAAGTACTATACGATCGATAAGAATGGACACGAAGAGAACGTCAGCATTGACCGCCTCAAAGCAGCTTACCTAGAAGGTAAACCCTTCGATGTCCAACTCGCCACAACACCGCCGAAACTCGACATGAGCAAAGTCGCCATGCCTCAAGCAACAACCAACGAGCAAGTGGAAATTCAGAAGAGCTCCATAACGCCGAGAGCTACACGTTCTGGTAGAAATGTACGATTTCCAGAACACTTAAATGAATATTACGTCTATTAATTTTTTTTCTAATTTTCCACCGTGTGTATTGTGAATATCTATATATACAAAATAAAAAAAAATTGAACAAAAATATTTTGTTTTTAACCTTATGGTATGCATTTTTGTTTACACATTTTTGTATGTTTAAAAAAAATATATATCAAAAAAAAACCTTTTTTATTTATTCATGTTAGCGTTGCCGACATTTTATGCGTTTTTGTAGCTGTATTTAGCCGCCAAATTGCTTTTAAATATATATACATATATATATATATATATTAATGAAATGCATATATTTAAATTTTTTTTTCTTTTGGTTTTCCAGGACGCCCGGAAACGACCAGAAGAAAACGGAAGAGAGCGATAACATTTTGTACATTTTTTTTTATGTAACGACACTTTAGCATAGGCACTGACGGCCAGAAGCTGCACAACATCCAAGCTATCAAAGGAACGTTTACCAATGCTTAACGCATTGGGTTTTATCCTTTGGGTGGTACGTCATAGAGTCCTCACGAACCCATTAGGGGGGGGAGTGAGCTGTAGCGGTAAATAATCCCCAAAATAAATAGTTACATAGGTTTCGACATTGATGCTGACCATGTTTGTTTTAGCGGACACTACTAAGTTGAAGGCGCTCGGTCACGCATCACCACCAGATCTCGCCACGCCGTACCGAAACAACCAACCCTCTCTAGTTTGCCAGCCTAGACGTTGCTAACCCATTGTCGCTCCATTCACGATCAAATATAACTTCTCTTCCATCCTCCATTGCCTTCTGATTTCTTCTCATTCGTAAGAGTGGGTTCAATCGTTAGAAGTTGCTCTGGTAATAATCCAAACGTAACTTGGTCATATACCGGGTGCAACTTCATTGGTGAGCCCGACGTGATCTGGACACGTTCATAACTGTGAGTTCGTTCCTGTTTGTAGTTTTTAACAGTATTTTTGGTGTGATTATCATTTTTTGCACGTTTTGATCGCATTTATTTTTATATTTTTATTTATTGCATATATAGCATGACTGGTCAGACTCCTAAGTTCATTAAGATTAAAACTCCCACACCCCCGAACTTCCAGCTCATTCCTTTCTGGACAGAAAACATAGAAGCTTGGTTCTGCTACGCAGAAGCCGAGTTTCGAGACCACACTGTGACGGATCCACGTGTTCAATTCCTTGCCGTCGTAAGGTCACTTCCGCGTGAATTGAACAGGTACGTCACCCCTTTCTTTTTCAGCCCTGACTGCCTAGAACCTTACGACCAACTCAAAAGATCGATTCTCAAACGTGGAGACTTGTCCGATAGACAACGTCTTGATGAGTTGTTCCACACCATCGAGCTAGGTAGTGGTTCAGCAACGGAAATGTTGTACGCGCATGCGAGAGGTAATTGGTCAACGCACTTTCGACGAAGGTCTTTTCCGTCAACTCTTCTTATCAAAACTGTCACAACAAGTGCAAGCAGTTCTGGTAACGTTTAATAACAACCCAGTAGATGAACTAGCTTCATCTGCTGATCGAATTCTGGAGATCACCAGAACTCGCGACAATCAGGTTTATTCCATTACCGAAAAACCTCAGGCCACCGAAAACGACAGTAACGAAATTGTGTAATGCTCTTTCTCGTTTTCTTGACCTAAAGGAAAGACATCGACCGAACGATTCTCGTCGACGAAGTACGTCACGGAAAAGGTCGTCGTCTCGACCTCGACGAAACGAAAATTCACATTGGTGTTGGTACCACAACACCTATGGAAAAAATTCCAAGAAGTGTAGAGACCCCTGTTGTTTCCCTAGACATAAACCGATTGTTGAGGCATTGGGAAACTATTCCGCCGGCACACGTTAGCGGCAACCGTAGCCGGTGGAAGCAGCCGCCTGTTATTTATCACTGATGTGATAACGAAGGTTCGCTACCTCGTCGATACTGGCGCAGAAGTTAGCGTTCTTCCTGCAGCTCCATCTGATCGCCACCATGAAGCTGCGTTCGATTTACAGGCAGCCGATGGAAAACACATAGCTACGTATAGCAAACGATACGTCTACTTAAACGTGGGTTTACGAAAACCCATACATTGGATTTTCACTATCGCCGATGTGAAAATACGCATCATAGGCATGGATTTACTTAGCCACCACAACTTGCTTGTGGACCCTAGTAAAAAAAGATTAGTGGATAGTAATACAAATCTATACGTTCGTGAACCGTGGCTACAGGTTGTAGCTTATGTCCTCTTCGTTTTAAACATTTAATTAACCCTTATTTCAGCACCTGGAAGATAATAGTATACGTGTACAATAAATCCCACCCGGGTGTTCCTCGCACAGAAAACCAATCTCAGACCCTTTAACGATTGTAGCGGTAAATAATCCCCAAAATAAATAGTACATAGGTTTCGAAATTGATGCTGACAATGTTGTTTTAGCGCGGACATACTAGTTGAAGTGAGCTCGGTCACGCATCTACCACCAGATTCGCCACGCGTACGAAACAACCAACCCCTCTAGTTTGCCAGCCTAGACGTTGTTAAACCATTGCAGCTACATTTCACGATCAAATAAACTTCTCTTCCATCCTCCATTGCCTTCTGATTTCTTCTCATTCGTAAGAGTGGGTTCAATCGTTAGAAGTTGCTCTGGTAATAAACAAACGTAACTTGGTCATATACAGGGTGAATTCATTGGTGAGCCCGACGTGATCTGGAAACGGATAATGTGAGGCGTTCCTGTTTTGTCGTTTTAACCGTATTTTGTGTGATATCATTTTTTGCACGTTTTGATCGCATTTATTTTATATTTTTATTATTGCATATATAGCATGACTGGTCAGACTCCTAAGTTCATTAAGATTAAAACTCCCACACCCCCGAACTTCCAGCTCATTCCTTTCTGGACAGAAAACATAGAAGCTTGGTTCTGCTACGCAGAAGCCGAGTTTCGAGACCACACTGTGACGGATCCACGTGTTCAATTCCTTGCCGTCGTAAGGTCACTTCCGCGTGAATTGAACAGGTACGTCACCCCTTTCTTTTTCAGCCCTGACTGCCTAGAACCTTACGACCAACTCAAAAGATCGATTCTCAAACGTGGAGACTTGTCCGATAGACAACGTCTTGATGAGTTGTTCCACACCATCGAGCTAGGTAGTGGTTCAGCAACGGAAATGTTGTCGCGCATGCGAGAGGTAATTGGTCAACGCACTTTCGACGAAGGTCTTTTCCGTCAACTCTTCTTATCAAAACTGCCACAACAAGTGCAAGCAGTTCTGGTAACGTTTAATAACAACCCAGTAGATGAACTAGCTTCATCTGCTGATCGAATTCTGGAGATCACCAGAACTCGCGACAATCAGGTTTATTCCATTACCGAAAAACCTCGGGCCACCGAAAACGACATAACGAAATTGTGTAATGCTCTTTCTCGTTTTCTTGACCTAAAGGAAAGACATCGACCGAACGATTCTCGTCGACGAAGTACGTCACGGAAAAGGTCGTCGTCTCGACCTCGACGAAACGAAAATTCACATTGGTGTTGGTACCACAACACCTATGGAAAAAATTCCAAGAAGTGTAGAGACCCCTGTTGTTTCCCTAGACATAAACCGATTGTTGAGGCATTGGGAAACTATTCCGCCGGCACACGTTAGTGGCAACCGTAGCCGGTGGAAGCAGCCGCCTGTTATTTATCACTGATGTGATAACGAAGGTTCGCTACCTCGTCGATACTGGCGCAGAAGTTAGCGTTCTTCCTGCAGCTCCATCTGATCGCCACCATGAAGCTGCGTTCGATTTACAGGCAGCCGATGGAAAACACATAGCTACGTATGGCAAACGATACGTCTACTTAAACGTGGGTTTACGAAAACCCATACATTGGATTTTCACTATCGCCGATGTGAAAATACGCATCATAGGCATGGATTTACTTAGCCACCACAACTTGCTTGTGGACCCTAGTTAAAAAAGATTAGTGGATAGTAATACAAATCTATACGTTCGTGGAACCGTGGCTACAGGTTGTAGCTTATGTCCTCTTCGTTTTAAACATTTAATTAACCCTTATTTTCAGCCGATACTCGACAAGTATCCAGATCTGAATAAGGCGTCATCGAAATTATCATGTGTAACCAGCAATGTTACACATCACATCACGACTACAGGTCAACCTGTATTCTCCAAAGCACGCCGACTCGCGCCTGAAAAACTAAGGATTGCGAAAAACGAATTCGATCATATGATTGACTTGGGAATAATTCGACCTTCCAGTAGTCCATGGTCATCTCCATTACATATGGTCCCGAAGAAAGATAGCAATGACTGGCGTCCCACCGGTGATTACCGACGTCTTAACGCCCAAACTACGCCTGATCGTTACCCTTTACCGCATATCCATGATTTAACGGCCACTCTGAAGGGAATGACAATATTTTCAATACTCGACTTGGTAAAGGCGTACAACCGAATACCGATGTCTGAAAATGATATCCCGAAAACCGCTATCGTAACTCCATTTGGCCTTTACGAATTCCTCCGAATGCCTTTTGGGTTGAGGAACGCAGCACAAACATTCCAACGCTTCATTGATGACGTGTTCCGCGGACTTGACTATGTCCATGCATACGTCGGCGACTGCTTGATAGCAAGTCCAGACGAGGTAACACATATGAAACATTTGGACACAGTCTTTAGTAGACTGCAACAATATGGAGTAACCATAAACATACAGAAATGCCAAATCGGAACAACCTCGTTGGACTTCCTGGGGCATACTATAAATGCGAATGGTATACAACCCCAAAAACACAAGGTGGCGGCTATTCTGGAATACCCGGAACCAACCACCATCAAGCAGTTGCGAGCTTTCAATGGATTGGTAAGTTTCTACAGACGGTTTATACCGAACTGTGCATCTATCATGAAACCACTAACGGATCAGCTTCGTGGAAATAAAAAAGTGGTCACAATGGATGCAGACTCAAAGAAAGCCTTTACTGCGACTAAAGAAGCAATAGCCAATGTGACTATGCTGGCACATCACAATACCGAAGCCCCTGTCAGCATCGCGGTTGACGCATCTGACTCAGCGATTGGCGCAGTTCTGCAACAATGGACTGACAAAGCTTGGCAACCTTTAGCACTTTTCTCAAGACGACCAAACGATACCGAATCAAGATACAGCACTTTTGGTCGTGAACTGCTAGCTATGTACTGTGCTGTGCGACATTTTCAACATTCCATCGAAGGCCGGGAATTTACAATATTCACCGACCATAAACCACTGACGTTTTCTATGAAGTCATCTTCAGATAAGTACTCTCCGCGAGAGTCGCGTCATCTAGACTACATTTCCCAGTTCTCTACTGATATACGACATATATCTGGAGCTAACAATGTAGTTGCCGACGCCTTATCACGAATACATGCCTTGAATCGTATCCAAGGTATCGACCTTGTTAAACTAGCTCGACTTCAAAATGAAGACAATGATCTTCATCACGAGTTATCCACAACAACGCTTAAACTCCAAACAAAGACGATTGGAAAAGGTAAGAACACTTTAATTTGTGATTATTCTACAGGTACAGGCCCGTCCAATCGTTCCCAAGAGTTATCGACGAATCATCTTCGACACATTGCACAACCTCTCTCATCCTGGAGTTCGTGCTACGTCTAAACTGATTGCTGAGAGATTCTGCTGGCCAAGGATGAATAAAGACATCAAAGAATGGGCACGCTCCTGTGTGGCCTGCCAAAAGAGCAAAGTAATTCAGCACAATAAATGCCCTCTTGGCACTTTTCCAACTCCCGACGCTCGATTCAACCACGTCCACCTTGATTTGGTAGGACCCTTACCTGAATCAAATGGATTTTCTTATCTTTTGATATGCGTGGACCGTTTTACACGCTGGCCAGAAGCGATTCCCTTAAAAGACATCACTACTGAAACGATTGCTCGCGCTTTCGTCGAACGATGGATAGCGAACTTTGGTTGTCCATCTACAATAACGACAGACCGTGGACGTCAGTTTGAATCTGGATTGTTCCACTCTCTGACAAAACTTCTTGGAGCGACGCGCTTCCGAACAACAGCCTACCATCCACAATCTAACGGCTTGGTAGAAAGATTTCATCGACAGCTGAAAGCATCACTTTCAGCTACAAACATGCCGCAGTGGACAGAGGCTTTGCCACTAGTCTTACTCGGTATCCGAAGCATGGTAAAAGAAGATGTCGGGTGCAGCGTGTCTGAACTAGTTTACGGAACGACTCTTCGATTACCAGGTGAGTTTGTGGAAACCGCTTCCACCTCGACAAACTTGGATATAAATTCTTACGTGAGCCGGCTTACAAATGCTATGCGTTCAGTTAAGCCAGTTCAAACTCGACGACAATCGACAGACACTTTCATCCAACCTGCCTTAAAATATAATACACACGTTTTTGTACGTCGTGACGCTCTACGCCGACCTCTTGATGCGACTTACGAAGGACCATACAAGGTTTTGAAACGTGAAATAAAGTACTATACGATCGATAAGAATGGACACGAAGAGAACGTCAGCATTGACCGCCTCAAAGCAGCTTACCTAGAAGGTAAACCCTTCGATGTCCAACTCGCCACAACACCGCCGAAACTCGACATGAGCAAAGTCGCCATGCCTCAAGCAACAACCAACGAGCAAGTGGAAATTCAGAAGAGCTCCATAACGCCGAGAGCTACACGTTCTGGTAGAAATGTACGATTTCCAGAACACTTAAATGAATATTACGTCTATTAATTTTTTTTCTAATTTTCCACCGTGTGTATTGTGAATATCTATATATACAAAATAAAAAAAAATTGAACAAAAATATTTTGTTTTTAACCTTATGGTATGCATTTTTGTTTACACATTTTTGTATGTTTAAAAAAAATATATATCAAAAAAAACCTTTTTTTATTTATTCATGTTAGCGTTGCCGACATTTTATGCGTTTTTGTAGCTGTATTTAGCCGCCAAATTGCTTTTAAATATATATACATATATATATATATATTAATGAAATGCATATATTTAAATTTTTTTTTCTTTTGGTTTTCCAGGACGCCCGGAAACGACCAGAAGAAAACGGAAGAGAGCGATAACATTTTGTACATTTTTTTTTATGTAACGACACTTTAGCATAGGCACTGACGGCCAGAAGCTGCACAACATCCAAGCTATCAAAGGAACGTTTACCAATGCTTAACGCATTGGGTTTTATCCTTTGGGTGGTACGTCATAGAGTCCTCACGAACCCATTAGGGGGGGGAGTGAGCTGTAGCGGTAAATAATCCCCAAAATAAATAGTTACATAGGTTTCGACATTGATGCTGACCATGTTTGTTTTAGCGGACACTACTAAGTTGAAGGCGCTCGGTCACGCATCACCACCAGATCTCGCCACGCCGTACCGAAACAACCAACCCTCTCTAGTTTGCCAGCCTAGACGTTGCTAACCCATTGTCGCTCCATTCACGATCAAATATAACTTCTCTTCCATCCTCCATTGCCTTCTGATTTCTTCTCATTCGTAAGAGTGGGTTCAATCGTTAGAAGTTGCTCTGGTAATAATCCAAACGTAACTTGGTCATATACCGGGTGCAACTTCATTGGTGAGCCCGACGTGATCTGGACACGTTCATAACTGTGAGTTCGTTCCTGTTTGTAGTTTTTAACAGTATTTTTGGTGTGATTATCATTTTTTGCACGTTTTGATCGCATTTATTTTTATATTTTTATTTATTGCATATATAGCATGACTGGTCAGACTCCTAAGTTCATTAAGATTAAAACTCCCACACCCCCGAACTTCCAGCTCATTCCTTTCTGGACAGAAAACATAGAAGCTTGGTTCTGCTACGCAGAAGCCGAGTTTCGAGACCACACTGTGACGGATCCACGTGTTCAATTCCTTGCCGTCGTAAGGTCACTTCCGCGTGAATTGAACAGGTACGTCACCCCTTTCTTTTTCAGCCCTGACTGCCTAGAACCTTACGACCAACTCAAAAGATCGATTCTCAAACGTGGAGACTTGTCCGATAGACAACGTCTTGATGAGTTGTTCCACACCATCGAGCTAGGTAGTGGTTCAGCAACGGAAATGTTGTCGCGCATGCGAGAGGTAATTGGTCAACGCACTTTCGACGAAGGTCTTTTCCGTCAACTCTTCTTATCAAAACTGTCACAACAAGTGCAAGCAGTTCTGGTAACGTTTAATAACAACCCAGTAGATGAACTAGCTTCATCTGCTGATCGAATTCTGGAGATCACCAGAACTCGCGACAATCAGGTTTATTCCATTACCGAAAAACCTCAGGCCACCGAAAACGACATAACGAAATTGTGTAATGCTCTTTCTCGTTTTCTTGACCTAAAGGAAAGACATCGACCGAACGATTCTCGTCGACGAAGTACGTCACGGAAAAGGTCGTCGTCTCGACCTCGACGAAACGAAAATTCACATTGGTGTTGGTACCACAACACCTATGGAAAAAATTCCAAGAAGTGTAGAGACCCCTGTTGTTTCCCTAGACATAAACCGATTGTTGAGGCATTGGGAAACTATTCCGCCGGCACACGTTAGCGGCAACCGTAGCCGGTGGAAGCAGCCGCCTGTTATTTATCACTGATGTGATAACGAAGGTTCGCTACCTCGTCGATACTGGCGCAGAAGTTAGCGTTCTTCCTGCAGCTCCATCTGATCGCCACCATGAAGCTGCGTTCGATTTACAGGCAGCCGATGGAAAACACATAGCTACGTATAGCAAACGATACGTCTACTTAAACGTGGGTTTACGAAAACCCATACATTGGATTTTCACTATCGCCGATGTGAAAATACGCATCATAGGCATGGATTTACTTAGCCACCACAACTTGCTTGTGGACCCTAGTAAAAAAAGATTAGTGGATAGTAATACAAATCTATACGTTCGTGGAACCGTGGCTACAGGTTGTAGCTTATGTCCTCTTCGTTTTAAACATTTAATTAACCCTTATTTTCAGCCGATACTCGACAAGTATCCAGATCTGAATAAGGCGTCATCGAAATTATCATGTGTAACCAGCAATGTTACACATCACATCACGACTACAGGTCAACCTGTATTCTCCAAAGCACGCCGACTCGCGCCTGAAAAACTAAGGATTGCGAAAAACGAATTCGATCATATGATTGACTTGGGAATAATTCGACCTTCCAGTAGTCCATGGTCATCTCCATTACATATGGTCCCGAAGAAAGATAGCAATGACTGGCGTCCCACCGGTGATTACCGACGTCTTAACGCCCAAACTACGCCTGATCGTTACCCTTTACCGCATATCCATGATTTAACGGCCACTCTGAAGGGAATGACAATATTTTCAATACTCGACTTGGTAAAGGCGTACAACCGAATACCGATGTCTGAAAATGATATCCCGAAAACCGCTATCGTAACTCCATTTGGCCTTTACGAATTCCTCCGAATGCCTTTTGGGTTGAGGAACGCAGCACAAACATTCCAACGCTTCATTGATGACGTGTTCCGCGGACTTGACTATGTCCATGCATACGTCGGCGACTGCTTGATAGCAAGTCCAGACGAGGTAACACATATGAAACATTTGGACACAGTCTTTAGTAGACTGCAACAATATGGAGTAACCATAAACATACAGAAATGCCAAATCGGAACAACCTCGTTGGACTTCCTGGGGCATACTATAAATGCGAATGGTATACAACCCCAAAAACACAAGGTGGCGGCTATTCTGGAATACCCGGAACCAACCACCATCAAGCAGTTGCGAGCTTTCAATGGATTGGTAAGTTTCTACAGACGGTTTATACCGAACTGTGCATCTATCATGAAACCACTAACGGATCAGCTTCGTGGAAATAAAAAAGTGGTCACAATGGATGCAGACTCAAAGAAAGCCTTTACTGCGACTAAAGAAGCAATAGCCAATGTGACTATGCTGGCACATCACAATACCGAAGGCCCTGTCAGCATCGCGGTTGACGCATCTGACTCAGCGATTGGCGCAGTTCTGCAACAATGGACTGACAAAGCTTGGCAACCTTTAGCACTTTTCTCAAGACGACCAAACGATACCGAATCAAGATACAGCACTTTTGGTCGTGAACTGCTAGCTATGTACTGTGCTGTGCGACATTTTCAACATTCCATCGAAGGCCGGGAATTTACAATATTCACCGACCATAAACCACTGACGTTTTCTATGAAGTCATCTTCAGATAAGTACTCTCCGCGAGAGTCGCGTCATCTAGACTACATTTCCCAGTTCTCTACTGATATACGACATATATCTGGAGCTAACAATGTAGTTGCCGACGCCTTATCACGAATACATGCCTTGAATCGTATCCAAGGTATCGACCTTGTTAAACTAGCTCGACTTCAAAATGAAGACAATGATCTTCATCACGAGTTATCCACAACAACGCTTAAACTCCAAACAAAGACGATTGGAAAAGGTAAGAACACTTTAATTTGTGATTATTCTACAGGTACAGCCCGTCCAATCGTTCCCAAGAGTTATCGACGAATCATCTTCGACACATTGCACAACCTCTCTCATCCTGGAGTTCGTGCTACGTCTAAACTGATTGCTGAGAGATTCTGCTGGCCAAGGATGAATAAAGACATCAAAGAATGGGCACGCTCCTGTGTGGCCTGCCAAAAGAGCAAAGTAATTCAGCACAATAAATGCCCTCTTGGCACTTTTCCAACTCCCGACGCTCGATTCAACCACGTCCACCTTGATTTGGTAGGACCCTTACCTGAATCAAATGGATTTTCTTATCTTTTGATATGCGTGGACCGTTTTACACGCTGGCCAGAAGCGATTCCCTTAAAAGACATCACTACTGAAACGATTGCTCGCGCTTTCGTCGAACGATGGATAGCGAACTTTGGTTGTCCATCTACAATAACGACAGACCGTGGACGTCAGTTTGAATCTGGATTGTTCCACTCTCTGACAAAACTTCTTGGAGCGACGCGCTTCCGAACAACAGCCTACCATCCACAATCTAACGGCTTGGTAGAAAGATTTCATCGACAGCTGAAAGCATCACTTTCAGCTACAAACATGCCGCAGTGGACAGAGGCTTTGCCACTAGTCTTACTCGGTATCCGAAGCATGGTAAAAGAAGATGTCGGGTGCAGCGTGTCTGAACTAGTTTACGGAACGACTCTTCGATTACCAGGTGAGTTTGTGGAAACCGCTTCCACCTCGACAAACTTGGATATAAATTCTTACGTGAGCCGGCTTACAAATGCTATGCGTTCAGTTAAGCCAGTTCAAACTCGACGACAATCGACAGACACTTTCATCCAACTTGCCTTAAAATATAGTACACACGTTTTTGTACGTCGTGACGCTCTACGCCGACCTCTTGATGCGACTTACGAAGGACCATACAAGGTTTTGAAACGTGAAATAAAGTACTATACGATCGATAAGAATGGACACGAAGAGAACGTCAGCATTGACCGCCTCAAAGCAGCTTACCTAGAAGGTAAACCCTTCGATGTCCAACTCGCCACAACACCGCCGAAACTCGACATGAGCAAAGTCGCCATGCCTCAAGCAACAACCAACGAGCAAGTGGAAATTCAGAAGAGCTCCATAACGCCGAGAGCTACACGTTCTGGTAGAAATGTACGATTTCCAGAACACTTAAATGAATATTACGTCTATTAATTTTTTTTCTAATTTTCCACCGTGTGTATTGTGAATATCTATATATACAAAATAAAAAAAAATTGAACAAAAATATTTTGTTTTTAACCTTATGGTATGCATTTTTGTTTACACATTTTGTATGTTTAAAAACAATATATATCAAAAAAAAACCTTTTTTATTTATTCATGTTAGCGTTGCCGACATTTTATGCGTTTTTGTAGCTGTATTTAGCCGCCAAATTGCTTTTAAATATATATACATATATATATATATATATTAATGAAATGCATATATTTAAATTTTTTTTTCTTTTGGTTTTCCAGGACGCCCGGAAACGACCAGAAGAAAACGGAAGAGAGCGATAACATTTTGTACATTTTTTTTTATGTAACGACACTTTAGCATAGGCACTGACGGCCAGAAGCTGCACAACATCCAAGCTATCAAAGGAACGTTTACCAATGCTTAACGCATTGGGTTTTATCCTTTGGGTGGTACGTCATAGAGTCCTCACGAACCCATTAGGGGGGGGAGTGAGCTGTAGCGGTAAATAATCCCCAAAATAAATAGTTACATAGGTTTCGACATTGATGCTGACCATGTTTGTTTTAGCGGACACTACTAAGTTGAAGGCGCTCGGTCACGCATCACCACCAGATCTCGCCACGCCGTACCGAAACAACCAACCCTCTCTAGTTTGCCAGCCTAGACGTTGCTAACCCATTGTCGCTCCATTCACGATCAAATATAACTTCTCTTCCATCCTCCATTGCCTTCTGATTTCTTCTCATTCGTAAGAGTGGGTTCAATCGTTAGAAGTTGCTCTGGTAATAATCCAAACGTAACTTGGTCATATACCGGGTGCAACTTCATTGGTGAGCCCGACGTGATCTGGACACGTTCATAACTGTGAGTTCGTTCCTGTTTGTAGTTTTTAACAGTATTTTTGGTAATAATCCAAACGTAACTTGGTCATATACCGGGTGCAACTTCTGACTCCAATATTGATATTCTAAGCCAACCAAAGCCCATTTCTCAACGGGCTACTCCAAAAGACGATATAACTAAATTTAGACCTAAAACTAAACAATTCCAAGCAAACCAACAACAAATTCCGGTCCGTGACCCCTTACCTGAATCAAATGGATTTTCTTATCTTTTGCTATGCGTGGACCGTTTTACACGCTGGCCAGAAGCGATTCCCTTAAAAGACATCACTACTGAAACGATTGCTCGCGCTTTCGTCGAACGATGGATAGCGACTTTGGTTGTCCATCTACAATAACGACAGACCGTGGACGTCAGTTTGAATCTGGATTGTTCCACTCTCTGACAAAACTTCTTGGAGCGACGCGCTTCCGAACAACAGCCTACCATCCACAATCTAACGGCTTGGTAGAAAGATTTCATCGACAGCTGAAAGCATCACTTTCAGCTACAAACATGCCGCAGTGGACAGAGGCTTTGCCACTAGTCTTACTCGGTATCCGAAGCATGGTAAAAGAAGATGTCGGGTGCAGCGTGTCTGAACTAGTTTACGGAACGACTCTTCGATTACCAGGTGAGTTTGTGGAAACCGCTTCCACCTCGACAAACTTGGATATAAATTCTTACGTGAGCCGGCTTACAAATGCTATGCGTTCAGTTAAGCCAGTTCAAACTCGACGACAATCGACAGACACTTTCATCCAACTTGCCTTAAAATATAATACACACGTTTTTGTACGTCGTGACGCTCTACGCCGACCTCTTGATGCGACTTACGAAGGACCATACAAGGTTTTGAAACGTGAAATAAAGTACTATACGATCGATAAGAATGGACACGAAGAGAACGTCAGCATTGACCGCCTCAAAGCAGCTTACCTAGAAGGTAAACCCTTCGATGTCCAACTCGCCACAACACCGCCGAAACTCGACATGAGCAAAGTCGCCATGCCTCAAGCAACAACCAACGAGCAAGTGGAAATTCAGAAGAGCTCCATAACGCCGAGAGCTACACGTTCTGGTAGAAATGTACGATTTCCAGAACACTTAAATGAATATTACGTCTATTAATTTTTTTTTCTAATTTTCCACCGTGTGTATTGTGAATATCTATATATACAAAATAAAAAAAAATTGAACAAAAATATTTTGTTTTTAACCTTATGGTATGCATTTTTGTTTACACATTTTTGTATGTTTAAAAACAATATATATCAAAAAAAACCTTTTTTTATTTATTCATGTTAGCGTTGCCGACATTTTATGCGTTTTTGTAGCTGTATTTAGCCGCCAAATTGCTTTTAAATATATATACATATATATATATATATATTAATGAAATGCATATATTTAAATTTTTTTTTCTTTTGGTTTTCCAGGACGCCCGGAAACGACCAGAAGAAAACGGAAGAGAGCGATAACATTTTGTACATTTTTTTTTTATGTAACGACACTTTAGCATAGGCACTGACGGCCAGAAGCTGCACAACATCCAAGCTATCAAAGGAACGTTTACCAATGCTTAACGCATTGGGTTTTATCCTTTGGGTGGTACGTCATAGAGTCCTCACGAACCCATTAGGGGGGGGAGTGAGCTGTAGCGGTAAATAATCCCCAAAATAAATAGTTACATAGGTTTCGACATTGATGCTGACCATGTTTGTTTTAGCGGACACTACTAAGTTGAAGGCGCTCGGTCACGCATCACCACCAGATCTCGCCACGCCGTACCGAAACAACCAACCCTCTCTAGTTTGCCAGCCTAGACGTTGCTAACCCATTGTCGCTCCATTCACGATCAAATATAACTTCTCTTCCATCCTCCATTGCCTTCTGATTTCTTCTCATTCGTAAGAGTGGGTTCAATCGTTAGAAGTTGCTCTGGTAATAATCCAAACGTAACTTGGTCATATACCGGGTGCAACTTCATTGGTGAGCCCGACGTGATCTGGACACGTTCATAACTGTGAGTTCGTTCCTGTTTGTAGTTTTTAACAGTATTTTTGGTAATAATCCAAACGTAACTTGGTCATATACCGGGTGCAACTTCTGACTCCAATATTGATATTCTAAGCCAACCAAAGCCCATTTCTCAACGGGCTACTCCAAAAGACGATATAACTAAATTTAGACCTAAAACTAAACAATTCCAAGCAAACCAACAACAAATTCCGGTCCGTGACAATAACCACACGCAGACCAAAGATCATACTCCAAGTAGACAAAACGCTAAGATTACATTAGCCTCCTTAAATAAATTCTCCCCACTAGCTTGCAACAAATTCATGAGTACTCAAGATAATGAAGAAAACGATAGGCCTCAGTCCACTCAACTTTTAGATAAAAAACGCGACATGAAGAATGATAGACGACGTAACAAAGGACACCTGTACTCACGTCCTCTAAAATTTAACAGTCAACCTATCGAGAAGCGGCCCCTCACCCCTCATCCAGTACCACACCCTACTTACTATAATAGACGCACTTGGGAAAATAACACTAGACACTTCAGGGTATTAACCCAACCATCAATTATAAGCTCTCATAATCCATATACGCATAACAACAGGCTTTCACCACTTCTAAACCCTTATTATAGTAACACAAATAAGAACGGTTTTAGCCCTAACTATATAAATCCCAACTTCCATCATTATCATAACATAATAGACGGTAATCAGAATTTTTTCAGGATACAGGACATAGTAGCACCACTAGCGAAACAACTAGTCGACGCAATCTCCAACCATATGGTATATGCAACCTCCTTAATCCCATACAATCTCAGCCAGTTAAAATTCCCACCCTATCCCCCGGGCTAACAAGTTCGTATACACTTAACAGCTCCTATAATAAATCCAGTCGTAACCTTGACTATCAATATGAGCTGTCCGAAAACCGACAACCATTTATACTTCACTTAAACTACACCCCTGACATTAACTATGGTTCATATATGAATGATACCCTTAATCAGTTTTACTCATATAGCTACGCATTTACCTTATGTCTAATAAATGCTAGGTCGATATGTAACAAAATGACTGACTTAATCATGCTAGCGTCACTCTGCGAACCATCGCTCATTATGATTACTGAAGCATGGACAAATTCAAGCATCCCTGATATAAATATATCTCTTGATAATTACAACCTATACCGTAGTGATAGACTACATGGACGCGGTGGAGGGTGCATAATATATGTCCATTCAAAGCTGAAGTCGCTCCTATGTGATATTCCAGGGCTAAATGGAATACAACATTCTGTGTGGGTTGTCCTGAAACCTACAAGGACTACATCGATCTTGCTCGGTTGTATGTACCAGCCTCCCAATGCCCCGTTAAAGAATATAGATCTACTAACAGGAATCTTCATACTAACATCCTCTCTACCCTTCACTAGCAAGCTTATATGTGGAGATTTTAACATGCCCGAAATTTCATGGTCCTCACCTAAAGCACCAAAGCGCTACGACCCGTTTATCGAATGTTTAGAACTCGGTGGTTGGACTCAGTGCGTTCGTAACCCTACTAGACTCCAAAATATCCTAGACTTAGTTTTCACAAACGGCCTCTGCCCATACGCTGTGCATACCGGGAAAAAATTCCCCGGTAGCGACCATAACATTGTTATATGCAGCTTTGATATAAACATTACGGCAACTAAGCATCAAATAACTTCACTCAGTCGACACTTTCATAAAGCCGACTGGATGAACTTCCAAAACTACATAGGCAGTCTCAATTGGGAAAGTTACTTTGCTGAAAGCAACGCTAACAAATCGACAGAAATTTTCTATCATAACATAAATGATGCCTTCGATAAGATTGCACCATTACGACAACCAAGACCTAGAATTCCCAAAGATTTGTTCATCCCAACGCAAATACGAAGATGCCTCGGAAAACATGCTTCCCAATTTCATAGATCCAGAGACTTTTCATCGCTAATCACAATGAAAAAAATATGTAGTGACTGTAGGGATACGCATGGAGAAAGCCATTGTAGAAGAGAAACAAGCTATCATAAACAAAAATCCCTCTGTTCTCGTAAAAATTTTTAGAAACAAAAACAAGGGTTCTAAAACGAAAGGAAATCTGTTTATTAGTGGAAATCGAATACACGACAACCCTAAACTCATAGCCGAACTATTCAGTGAACACTTTAGTACCACATTAACGAGCGGAAATAATGAAGATGACTACGAGTCCACCGTAACGCCATCATGTGAACTCACAAATGTAGTCTTCACTAGGCAAAACATTGATAAGGCCATAAACACGCTAAAGTACTCAAACACCGAAGGGCCTGATGGTATCCCAGCAAGCATGCTTAAAAGGGGTGATGAAAATCTCCATCTACTACTTCTTAAATTGTTTACGATATCACTCTCCACTGCATGCTACCCAACAATCTGGAAAACCACATACATTATCCCCAAACTCAAAAGCGGACCGGTTGCAAATGTAGAAAACTACCGACCAGTTAACCTAACGTCTGTTATCTCTAGAGTGATGGAAAAAGTAGTTAAGGTTGAAGTATCTCAGTACCTCCAGAAACATAATCTGATCTCTACCTCACAACACGGGTTCCTAAAAAATAGGTCATGTGATACGTGCTTATTAGACTATCTTAACGATATAACCACTCAACGCGATAAGGGGATGGTAGTATCGACCGTTTTCCTTGACTTCAAGAAAGCTTTTGATTAAGTCCCACATTATAAACTCCTCCATAAACTAAAGTCGTTCGGAATCAAAGACCCATTACACACTTGGCTCAGTTCATTTATCACAGGAAGAAGCCAGGTAGTTAAATATAATGACCACCTTTCGTCACCCAAACTAATCACAAGTGGGGTTGTTCAGGGCAGTGTCCTAGGTCCTCTTCTCTTTCTTATGTATATAAATGATATATATGAAGTCATACATTTTGGTAGACCATACCTGTATGCAGATGACCTGAAAATAGTGTACAGCTTTAAGCCTAGTGCATCTAATGAAGGCACATCCGATATCCAGAAAGATCTAGATAACCTATCGATTTGGAGCCAGAAATGGCAACTACCATTCAATCACAGTAAGTGTGGGATTATACAATTCGGAAAATATGATGTTCAACAAGAACTCTATTTGAATGAATGTAAAATTCAAACACTGAGCTCTATATGTGACTTGGGTATATGCTACAGCAAGAGCCTTAAGTTTGTTGAGCATGTATCGTCAATTATATCCAAATCAATTATATCCAAATCGGCTTTATTCTTCGAAATTTTTACACCAGGGAAGCCAAGCTTGCAATGTACAGGATGTGCGTACGTCCTGCCCTAGAATACTGCTTGCTTGTCTTCTCTAGTATGAACCATACAGATACCATACGAATTGAAAATCTCCAGAGAACTTTCACCCGACGATTACTGGAGTATAACTGTAACAAAACTTATGTAGAAAGATGTAAGTTACTTTCTCTAGAACCCCTATGGAGACGCCGTCTAAAGACTAACCTAATTTATTTTCATAAAATAATTCACGGTTTATCTTTCTCAACCTTTTATCCCTCCTGGAAGACTGCTCTCAAATATAACCTAAGGAATCTGGCCCGAACACTGTATACCAAAAAATGCGAACACAAATCACGAAACAACTTTTTTATAACATTGTACAGTTTACTATGGAATAGGTAACCACTTTCTATCCGCTCCTGTGATAATTTACCAAAATTTAAACGCATGGTAAGCTTGTTTTTTAATACCAAAGGGACCCAGCAACTGTTTCCTGAACTATCTAGAAATCCAGACATGATAAGTCACGGACCACCTGATATCTAGCATAGGAATTCATGGCTCCTATTTCAAGCATATGTCATTAATCTTATGAAACCTTACCTTTCACAATGACCCGATCTGAACACTACTATTGTACACTTCCGAAATAGCCAACCTATCAAGGATAAAAATTTAAAACTTGCCAAATAAGCTTTAGTATCCAAATCTTTGTCAGTTCAAACAATCATACTTTTCTGATTGCTTAGATAATCAGAAAAGTATAGCTGTCATAATACTGTTACTCCGTTTTGCTGTTTGTCCTCCTTCTTTCCTTTCAGAACTTGGAGACTGGTCTATGTTACGTAAAAGGTTGGACGTCTACATTTTCTGTCAAAATGTAACTCCTCGTATTGGTGGCAAGAACCCATACTGTTATTCTCCCGCATCACAAGGTCGCCCCGAGGCCATGTTTGTAATGGACGCTAGATAAATGCCAGTTTAAAACAAAATTTATCATTCCAATATACCTGTACATCATTTTATAATTAGTCTGCATAACAGTTGAACCATTTTAACTATCTGATATGATATTGTTGATCTTGCCTGTAAAAATGGCTTGCGCCTGATATTCAGGAAATAAATTATTATTATTATTATTATTATCAAAAGCTCATTATTATTTGCAGTCCTACAATTTAATGCTCTGATAGCATCTGACTAGATAGCGATTACAGATACAAAATTTTCGTCACTTATATGATCAACAAATTATAAAGGACATCCGTTCAATGGCTAGCGTATGCCGTCGGTTGTTAGTTAATCATCAATATAACTTTGGATGCAAATTTTCATTTCAAAAAATGTAAACGATTCAAAATTGAAAAAAATCTTATTTATGGTAAATTGATATTACACTTCTTTTACAGAAAACCTGTTTTTCTGCTTAACATTTATTTAACTCCTAATACTTACACATTTCTGTTATGTTTTAAGCACAGGTGGCCGATATCATCGATTTTATTGTTCGCCACGTTATTGCCTACTGCTAACACCCAGCCTTGCCTTAGTCTATTTTACAGACACAAACATCCGACCAATTATCAAGAAGCCCACCAGCTACTCACATGTATATATTATAACCAATAACATACAATATATATATACATATAAGACCTGATCAATGTCGTATTTCCGACACAATAATAGACAATCACATGTCTTTTTCTAGACATATCAATTTCATAAACATTGATTTTGTTTCATCATAACTTTCGAGTAATGAAATTGTTTACATGGAGCACAGAACTGGTTGGTTAATTATATTTCGGTTATCATAACTCAAAGTATATCTTGTAATAATTCGGAAATGCTAGTCATCACACCTACTAAGCATTCAATTTGTTTCATAAATCAGATTATTACCCACTCACTTAGTCGTAGTCGTTCCTGCGTTACATAAAGTGGAGCTAGCAAAGCATAAGCAGGGAAGTGACTGACGCAGTATATTTCAGCTGTCAATGTTCTAATACTAATTTCTTCCCAACCAGCCCGAAGACATTAGTTCTGTTTCAAGTTACCTAATTATTTGACTATCTTATAAATTCATCCGTTAGTCGTTCATAGGCAACGACAAATACTCACTTGACTGGTAATAACAATAGTGTTTTCAGCCTATCCGCTTCTGTGTCCATCCAACAACACTTACATTTGTCAGTCAATTATTTTACATATACTGATTGTTTACTAAGTAGACACCATCAATGAATTTGTTACCAGCTTGCTTCATACCATCAGCTTAATCACTCATTCTTTATATTGTGAACATGATCCTACTAGAATAAATGAAATCTATCTTTTTTTAATCTAAACATTACCTTCACGAAACTGTATTTCTATTTTCCCTTTAAGTATATCAGATACCATAGCTGTAGTCGTATATAGTTTAGTCATCTATACAAATTATTCATCCGTTATTATTTCATAGAAAATTTGATATCATGGTAGCAAGCAATTTTTTATTATAGTATAAAAATAATCACAAGAATGTTGCGTAACAGTTAAGCTGATAAATAGACGTTTAAGACTGCAGATAATTTGCATATTGTATGAATGAGCAATAACTGCTCACTTGAGTGTGGTGAAGAACAGACAAATGCCGATGATGGTACTAACTCTGAACAGATCAAAGGTATTTATTAAATCAATTTCACAGTAAGAGAAATGAAAGAAAACAGCAAAACACCCTAATAAAAATTAGTAAATGAAGAAGTATTAGTGCCACTCGTTGCTGCGTTTTTTTTTATATTATGGTCATCAAATGGTAATATGACTATTTACATATTACAAGTAAGGTAAATTTGCCAATCATAGTTCACCCTACAGCGATCTTTTACGCCAAAAGTATTAAGCTACTTCCAAACTGTGAGTAGTTGTCATTTCCATATAATAATGGCCCAACTGTTCCGTACGTCTGGCTTAATCCTTACGTTTGGCCCAATGTTCCAGTGATTTGGCCCAACTTCGATGTTTGTGGCCCAGCGTTTATGTACGAAAAGCTTAATGTGGCCCAATGTTTTGGTTTACTGGGGATTGTCATATGCTTTCTGGTAACCGGTTCCAGAGGTTAGCATAACGTGCAACAAAGAAGGAGGATTTCAGCTTACTAGTGGATCTCTGCACTGTTACCAGGGAGTTTTTGTTCCGCAAGTCATATTTATGTTTTCGAGCATATGTCAAGGCAGTAGAATCTGTTATAATTTGTTTATGAAGAATTTTATAGAGTATCGTAAGATTAAGTGTAATCCTTCTGACCCATAAAGGGTCTAATTTACAGGCACAGTATCTGGCAATATAGGGTTGACCAGGGGTTAGTAGTCTAGTAAGATGAGGTTGGACCTTCACTATTTTTTGCCGATTTAGTCAACGCATGCAACTATATATAATTGGGCAGTACTTTAGCAGAAGTCTAACACAGGTTTCATAAAGAATAACTTTAGATTCGTTAATACGATAGTTACGATGAATAAAACCAATAAGTCTACAAGCTTTAGAGACCTGTGATGAAGCATGCTCGGTAAAGGATAGACTTTTTGAATACCTTATTCCTAAATCACAGAAGCTATTTAGATGACAAAACTCATGTTTGTTAAGGTGTAGGTTGATTTCGGGGTTAGATTCTCCGAAATATAGGTACCCTGACTTTTGTGTGTTCAAAGGAAAAAACCATTTATCATACCATTTGCTTAGTTTATTGAGATCTCTTTGTATTATGTCGTTAACATTTCGACCTTCATCTGGGTTGAATATATAGACAACTTTGAGGTCGTCCGCAAACATAAAGGTCT
Source organism: Schistosoma mekongi (assembly GCA_034768735.1). Lineage (NCBI taxonomy): Eukaryota > Metazoa > Platyhelminthes > Trematoda > Strigeidida > Schistosomatidae > Schistosoma > Schistosoma mekongi. The sequence continues at coordinate 8,921,422 of CM068311.1, forward strand.
TACCCTCTTGGAAACAGTGGCATATGTCATTAACATACCTAATAAATAATAATGGTCCCATGACTTATTCCCTGAAAGACACCACTGGTGATATTTTGAGGACGTGAGAGATATCGGCCTAGTTTTACTAAGTGAATGAGATCTTTGAAAAACGATACTAACCAATCATACAATTTGGTCTTTATCCCGAAGGCTTGTAATTTATATAAGAGAGATGAGTGATGTACTTCGTCAAACGCTTTAGTGAAGTCAAAGTATAGGGTAACAATTAATTTTCCATCATCTCTATTATTTATTATATTGAGAATTATCTGTGTGTTTGAATAACTAGAACCGCGCTCCACTGTCTCCTGCCCAAGCTACTGAATAAAGATCTATTCACAAAACAGTCTTGTTTCTTCTGTCACTAGATCGGGATTTACCTAGGCGATAAACTGGTGAGCCTTGTATCGAATACAACATTTCATTTCTGTTGTTCATATCACTTTTTCTTTTTATATTCAGTCGTAAAAATAAGCCTTCTGATTTGCAATAATTAAGATTACGTGTTTATTTTTTTATATATATAGTATTTTATTTTTATCACTCATTATTTTTCCGTCCTCATTACGCTATCATATTGTTCATATAACATGGCAGACTTAGTCCAAACGGAAAGCCTAGATGATTGGACATCGGCAGACATAGACACCGTTATGAGTACGAATATTCTAATCCCAGAATTCGATCTTAGTGACCCCGAGTTGTGGTTTGCTCAACTAGAGCATTATTTCACGAGACACAATATTAAATCTGAAGGAATTCGCTATCAAGACTTATGTTCAGTCCTACCCCCTTCAGTAGCCAAAGAAGTCCGCGACTTGATTTTAAGCCCGCCGACACCACAACTCTACACCGTCCTAAGACGAGAAATATTGAATCGTCTATCATTATCAGATGGGCAAAGAATCCAGACAGTCTTCCAAGGGGAAACATTAGGTGATAGGTCACCATCACAGTTTTTGCGTCATCTCCAAGCCTTAGTAGGCGACAACACAGTTGGTGAAGCAGTCCTGAAACAAGGATGAATATAAGCTTTTTCATGCTTTGTCCAACACTGTTTCGATGTACAAGATCCCGACACCTCTTTGTCTCACTTAGCACGTATTGCAGACAGGATAATGGAAAGAGGTCCCCAACTGCATCAAGTATGATTCACCATACTCAGAAAGAAGCATCAGCAAATGATCCAGTTACAGCACAACTCATTGCGAGTGTTAAAGGTCTCACAGAGGCTGTCAGCAAAATGCAAATGGGTCATAGAGACAAAAGTAGGCCATCACAACGATCGGGATTCAAGTCACGTAACAGGTCGCAAGAGTCCAAACAATCTGGACAATTTTGTTGATATCACTGGAAATTTGATGTTCAATCAACCAAATGCAGTCAACCATGCGCCTTGCCCAAACAGACCCTGAAGAATATGGGGAAACAAATAATCCTTCCCCAGGTCGCAACGACTGAGGCTGGGTGTCTAAACAGTCGCTTGTTTTACGTTAGAGATAAGAATTTAGGCTTGAACTTTTTCATGGATACTGGTGCTGCAGTTAGTATTATTCCTGAGAACAAAACCGGACGCGGTCGGGAAACTTCCTCAGTTACACTTCAAGCTGCTAATAAAACTAAAATCGTGACGTTTTGGCAGAAAACAATGATACTAGATTTAGGGTTTAGCAGACAATTTCCCTGGGTTTTCACTGTAGCCGATTTGGATCTGGCAATACTAGAAATGGATTTCTTAGAGAGATATAAATTTCTTCTTGACACGAAGTATGACACTAAAAGAAACTTCGAAATATACTAAAAGTACAGAGAGTCATACCACTTTTTTAAATTTAATAAAAACTCCGCCAGTAACAACGGCAAAGATCCAGGATACACTCGCGAAATTTCCAGAGTTAACGAAACCGAACCCTCAACCTTCCAAAAGTAAGTTAAAAGTATGTCATACAATCAAAACGGAAGGGGCACCTGCTTTTGCTCAACACAGGGGACTAGCACCCGATAAGCTTAAAAAAGCTAGAGCAGAATTCGATTACATGCAACAGCTGGGCATAATACGTCCATCTGATAGTCAATGGGTATCTCCTCTGCATATGGTTCCAAAGAAAAATAAAGGCGATTGGAGACCGTGCGGAGATTACAGAGCCCTTAACCGTCGAACGGTATTAGACAAGTACCCGATACCACATATCCGAGATTTCACAAATGGCTTACAGGGTATGAAGATATTTACTAAAATCGACTTAGTTAGAGCATACCACAATATCCCATTAGCTGGGGAAGATATTTCGAAAACAGCTATCACAACACCTTTTGGATTATTCGAGTTTGTACGCATGCCATTCGGCCTACGGAACGCGGCACAAACATTCCAAAGGTTTGTGGATAATTTACTCCGAGGTATGCCATTTGCTCAAGTGTATATAGATGACCTATTAACTGCCAGCTAGGACTTAGAATCACATGAACAACATGTAAGGGAAGTACTTAGACGACTAAACGAAAATGGCATGAATATACACCAAAGTAAATGCGTTTTTGGTGTGTAAACGTTGGAATTCCTTGGACATACCATAAGCCCTGATGGAATTACACTAATTAAAGAAGAGGTGGATACTATCAAACAATATCCCATTCCAAGCTCCATAAGACAACTTAGAAGTTTTCTCGGTTTATTAAACTTTTATCGCAGATTCATACCCGGTTGTGCACAACTAATGCAACCATTAACGGATGCGCTTAAAGGAAAACCGAAAGAGTTCAAGTTGACCTCTGTGGCCGTCGATGCTATAAACCAATTAAAGCATAAACTTGCTCAAGCATCTACATTAACGTATTCGAATTCTCACTACCCACTTGCCATAATCGTAGATGCTTCAAACAAAGCCGTAGGCGGTACTCTTAATCAACTAGTTAAAACACATTGAAACCAATCTCATTCTTCTCAAAAAATCTCGCTCCAGAAGAGACGAGATATTTTACCTTCCGTCGAAAACTCTCGCAATCTACCTAACCATCAAGCACTTCCGGCACATGCTATTAGACAGGGAATTCACAGTTTATACGGACCATAAACCGCTAACCAATGCATTACGAGCGAAAACTGGTAAATGCTCGCCTCGAGAAGTCCGACACCTTGACTACATATCACAGTTCACTAGTGATATCCGGCACGTAAAAAATGAAGACAATCAGGCGGCAGACGCATTATCTCGATTAGAAATGAATATAATACAACAGTCTACTGTAGACTTGGAGATTTTAAGAGACAGTCAATAAACTGATCAAGAATTACAAAACTTACTGCCAACTAAATGCTGTAGCCTGAAACTAAAACAGTTGCCATCACCTAAGGAGGATGTCCTGATTTACTGTGACACGACAAGGGCGGTACCTCGACCTTTCGTTCCCATAAATATGCAGCGGTTAGTATTTAATAACTTCAATTCATTGTCTCACCTTAGCGTGAAATCTTCGACTAAACTAATCAACGCCAGGTACATATGGCCAAATCTTCAGAAAGATGTACATAAATGGGTCACAGAATGTTCGGCGTGTCAACAACCAAAAGTTAGCCGATACACAAATTCATCCATCTGAGTTTTCATCAACTGGATGCGCGTTTCGCACACGTACATATCGACTTAGTGGGCCCTTTACCGCGTTCAAATGGCTTTACGTACATGTTTACCGGCATAGATGGGTTAACGAGGTTCCCAATAGCAGTACCGATCGCGGACATCACAGCCGAGACAGTAGCCAAAGTCTTCATACAAAACTGGGTGACCAATTTTGGTACACCTGTTACAGTAACGACAGACAGAGGGGCTCAATTCGAATCTGATCTATTCAATAACTTGGCTAAACTCTTAGGCTCAAACAGAATTCGCTGCACGGCATATAATCCTCAAGCAAACGGGATGGTAGAACGGTTCCATCGTCAACTAAAGGCCGCTCTTATATGTCACTCAAACCCCAGTCAGTGGACAGAATTCCTACCATTAGTTATGTTGGGAATACGAACAGCTATCAAAACTGACTCACAATGTTCAGCGGCAGAACTAGTTTTTTGTGGGACCACTCTGAGACTCTTAAGTGAGTTCATTACCCCTCACACCGACAGTAAAACGCTCGACTTAGGAACTTACGCAGATCAACTGCGGGACCAAATGTCTAAACTTAAACCCATTAATACTCGTGAACAATCACGAGCGATATTTTTACCTAAGGATCTAAGCAATTGCTCACGCGTCTGGATAAAATGTAACAAAGTAAAAGCGCCCCTTAGCCCTCCTTTTGAAGGTCCATTTAAAGTTATTTCAAGAAAACCTAGGTATTTCGTAATGCAAAAACAAGGAAACATCGACTCAGTAAGCACTGATAGGCTAAAACCGGCCTACCTAGATAATGAACCGCCATACGTGTTATTAGACCGTTTATCTAATCAAATAAACACGGAATAAGCAAGTAAAAACATAAAGGCTACAAAGGTAACTAAAAGCGTTAGTTGGACTAATCCGATTATTCAGGCGGGGATGTCCACAGTTTTAGCTTCGGCCAAAAAATTAATAATCACGTAACTCTTAAAATTTTCGAGTTGGTAAATATTGAAAAAAAATAAATTAAACGTAAACATAAAATAAAACGAAAACAAAAAAGCAATATATTTCTCTTTGTCTTAAGTCGACAAACGTTATAGGAATATCAGCACTATTCTACCCACTTCTCCTCGGACCTTATCTTTTGATGTAGGAAAGGTACGTTCAACTTTTGTGGTAACTATTTGTGTGTTTTCTATAGAAGGCTAATTATCATTACACTTGTCTGTTTTGGTCAAAGCTAATACCTCTGCTAGCTAATATTGACTATAATTATTTAATTATGGGTCGTATCTCTAAAAAACGAGCTCGTCAAAGCCCGCAGTGCTCGGTTGATAACAACTCCACTATCGAGCAACCTTCTAGTCTTGTGACCGCGGGTTTGACAGACCCAGTAATGCTAGATTTCACACCAGTGATTCAATTGCCGAAAATATCTGATATGGATTACACATCTATGCTACAGAACAGTAGCCTCGAGAAGGCTAGATGCGAACTACAACATCTTACTCAGCAGCTAGCAGAAATGCGTTCTCAGGTGGAGTCATTCTCAGCATTAGTTTGTGGCGTTAAGCAAGAACTTGATACCTTGTCGCCTCTTAAGCTGCTACTGACGAGGGACGCAAATCCACCTGTACTTGAAGACGTTTCGAAAGTATCAACAGTTATAGACTTCATTGCTACAGAGGTAACTAAACGTATGGTATCCCGTCAGAATGTGATTGTCTACAATATACCGGATAAGGCACCGCTGAGAACCGTTAGGCATTCTATACTTAAAGCAGCTAGTCTCTCAGATTATTCTTGTCAATGCCTTCGCCTTAACAAAAAACACCAGAAGTACTCATGCCCCATTCTCTTCTGCTTTGATTCTCAATCGGCAGCAGATAATTTAAAACGGGCTGAACAGCTAATAACCGCAACTACCAAGTATAAAAATGCTCGTGTAGTTGAGGATAAGACTGTAATCCAGAGACATAAGAGACTAGATACTTCGCACTTAGGTAAAGTTGAGCAGAACACCACTGATGTAAAATGCCTGACTACACCACTTAGCACGGCTACGGAATCCCATGATGATAATACTTATCAACATACAGCCGAAAAAATTACAGCACATTTCCCGAGGATAACCGTTGCTGTCCAGCTTGCACCCAATGCGTTTCGCTTATTCCAAGTATCTTCAGGTTGTATCTTTTCATTTCTTCAGCTATTTGCATGGTCCTCCCTGTTTCCCACAGCGTGCGGACATTCCACGTACCTATATAAATTGTTGCTCTGGTTGTCAGAAGAGACATCGGCCCCGTGGCTTCCGAAGAAACTCGGCTTTCACCATGAGGCGTCATAACATACCTTCCAACTCCCAGGGCAGAGTAAAAATGGTTATAAAGGTTTTTACTGGTTAGCGTTTTTTTAGCACGTTTGTTGTTTTACGGGATGGGGTTGCTAGCCCCATGCCCAACCCTCCTCCTTTATCCGGGCTTGGGACCGGCAGCAACCCTAGGGGCTACAGGCGGAGTTACTTGTTACCGTTGGCTTCTTAATTAATTAATATACTCATATATCGTGAATTCCATAAGAGTAACTCTATTAAAACATTGTTAAAAACACGCCATACCATTCTGATTATGTCTGTAAACTAGTATGTCCTCATATACAAATTGCTACGTACATTCACGGAATAAACAACATCTGTCACCTCAAAGTCACGCAGACTTATGGGTTGTATAATTCACAATGTCCGTCAACGTGAGTTTAGACTGGTACTATTTAAAGCCTGTGTACGACCGCTACTAGAATACTGCACACTCATACTCAACAGCCTCCGAATATGTGATAAGCTGAAGATTATAGGAATACAGGAATAATTCACAAGAAAGACATTAGGGATGAATTGTGGATTAAACTACACTACACAATGCGATACATTAGGCTTAGTATCACTTTGAAAAAGACCAGCTAAGCCCAATGTGACATTTTATTTCAATGTTGTATACCATTTAGCATAGTCCTCCCGACTTTACATTAAGATTCATCAATGCGTCAATTTAAGCCTTAGAGACCACACAGGTGCAGTGTGGACGGAACATTGTTAGACTAGAATACGTACTAATTTTTACGTGCACAACTTCACTGCCATTTGGAGTAGTTCACCGCCAGATGAAAACTATTAATTATTTCGTTAATTTGATGATAATAGATATCTGAAGAGCATCTGTCTTACATCATCAACTACTATGTGATCTACAGTAATGTAAGTTCCAGCATTAGGTATCGAGATGTTATTCTTTACCTGACGGATTCCGAAAGTGTAGGTGTTCGTCGACAAATGTAAGAAGAAGAGATTGTTTGTGTTTAATCCGGTTAGTGTTTTATATTGATTTCATGAATACGATGGCAATGATGTGCAAATTTTAACCATAATATTTTTCGTCTAATCTGGTGTCTTTAATTAATTAGGAGAACAGTTGTTTATTGCTGATATCATTCTAATAATTCTTCACTGATTGCACTGCCGACAAAAATAAAAGTACAACCACCGATTAATCAGTAGCATAGGATTCACCATGAAATTTCGCTAATCAATAATCACTGTCTACAGATTACAAAATTTACAACGATGCACCAACATATTCTTTATCTTGATATCACCAAAATTAAAAATCATATTACAAAATCAAAAGAATGTAAACATTTCTTACTAATAATTAGCGTGAATGAGTAGTAAGTAATAGGTATGGGGTCAACACCACCAAAAATATACAACTTTTTCATAAGTTATTATTAGAAATGTAGAAAAAATCACATCATCATTAGAAGTTGGTATATAAACCTCTTCATTATTAATTCTACAATATCTCTCTGCGTGTACAATTTGTACGTGAAGAAAACAACAGGGTTTGGCAAGAAGAAGCAATTCGCAATCTACTAAAACGATGCGTAGTGATAAAATCAGAGCAATCATCGCTATCATTTATCGTCTAACCGTACTCTGTGTATTGTCTGCGATCACAATAATTGGCTATCAATACCTCTATCCTAATCAGCATTTCAATGCATTGAATTTCTTGTTGCTGCATAAATATCCCACTGTTGCAACATTTGTATGTTAATGTTGTTTCGCTAAATATCCTTACGTTTATTGTTACATTGTTTTTATTTAGGCGTCGATAACTATCTACTTTCTCACGGCTTCATTGTTTCAATTGTGTAAATTCCGTGCCTTACATAGTTATTTTTATACGATTGTGTTCACACTCAGTTTGGTAAGTGGTTTCACTTCAGTTATGGTTATGTTGATTTGCAATGATATAGGCAGCTATGCTGATACATTGGTTAGTGTTTACCACAAGTCCGAACTTTATGAGTACCATTCCGGATTTGAAGAATTTGCCAACTTGGTACAATCACATTTATGTAAGTTATAGTTGACACTCCATATTCATTTATATGTGATTGTGTGTGTATCATTTAATTCCTACATGTATTTGTAGTTTGTTGAAGTTGAGAGAGGCTGATATCATGTTTGAGTAGTATAGTGTAATTCTCGAAAGATGGTTAACACGAAATTGGCATTGAATTCTGATAGTGGTTTAGCACATGTGACAGCCATGATATGATGATGCAGCACCATCTATCCGTAAGAGTCATATCAACAATGGTTTGTTAAAGTGTATTTACGCAATTGAGAATCTAGAATCGGCGAAGTGTAACAATGTGGATATGTCAGATTTACTTTATAGCCACCGTGCGCCACTGTAAACTTCCTTTCTTCTATATTCTGTGTGTCATACTCTCTTATTGACTTTGACTGATCATGAAGTCACTTTCGCTGACTAAAATTAACATGAAGCTGTTTCGAATGGTGAATTAATAATATTTATTCATTGGACAAATCAAGCATTTCCTTCTCATTTCAATTACCATAGAGTTCAATTGGACCAGTTTTACTGTTGATTGATGTGCTCATCTGGAGACCGAAACGAGTTAGACTGTTGATTTCGTTGGCTGTAACCTCTACACTGGTGATTGCTTACATGGTCTAGTAAGTTGTATTTTATGTGTAAATATACTGCCGATGTTGAAATAGTTACGATAACATTCACTGTCATTCAGTGTTTAATAGAATTAGTTTCTGTGAATAACATTCATACACATGAGAAGATAGTAAAGTGAATTGACAGTGACAACATTTTCATCTTTATTAATATCATATAGTAATGCATTATTTGCTTATTCTCACATTCCTGTTAATCTTTCAGCATTGAAGTTGTAATCTTGAAGCATGCGATCAGTATATATCCAAAATTGGACACGTTACCATATTATTATCGTTATCCTGTATATTGTGGTGTTTTACTGTCAATAAGTTTAATCAATTTGTTGGCGTATTTGTTAGTGCGTTTATTGAGTCAAAATGAGAAATTGACTGATGCAGATGAAGAATCAACTAAACCAGAAGATAAGATGAATGCTTCAGATTGATTTGGAGGTGAATATGTTGGTCGTCATTACAAACAAACTGTTTGTGACCATTTGTCAAAGTGCTTATTTTAAAATAACGACAGTTTGTTAATTAAGCAGTAACTAAATTGTTTACAAGTTTACATGATGATTTGTTAAAATAAAATCTTTCTGGTTAAAACTTGTTCTATTCGACATTTGAAGAAGATACAGCCGTGAAACAGAAATAATGGAAACCATTAAGAGGGTTCTTACTGAAAACATGTAGTAAGTGAATACTAAACAACAAGAGGATTGAACTGGTGACAAGAAGAAAGTATCAAGCAAAATAAAAGGAATGATGAGGTGAAGGTAAAATCAAACGATAAGTAGACAGAGAGGTGGAAGCAAGATAGATAGATCAGGAAAGATAGATTGATAGATAGATTAATCGGGGGTATATAGATACATAGAGATAGATGGAGGGATCTGAGTTCTTTACCTTTATCGTTAAGACAGGAAATGACCAATATCTATGTAGATAGCTAGAAGTATCGATAAATTATTCTGGGTTAAATAGATCGGTGCGTGAACATGTAAATTGATGGATCAGTATTTTGTCAGATTCATATTTTAGTGTGTAGTTAGATTGTTAGTTGTTCACCGTATGTTGATTGTTAGGCTATTTTATTAATGCATAAACTATTTTTATTTGTTTGCTAACACAATCAGTCGAGATTGTCGAATTCTATCAATCATGTTGTGTTGTATTCAATATACTTCAGAAACATATCACAATAATCTACATTGAAACTATAGAGCTGATACAATGACACAATCACCGAATAGACTATCACAGTGGACATGTAATGCCTTTTATTCAACGTTGATTGATGAACTGTAATAATGAAGTTTGGTGAAAATTATCCTGAAGTAATCAACACAATGCTTTCTTAGAAATTATCCAATAAATCAAGATCAACTAATTGAATAACTGTAAACAGAACAATGGTTGAGTAGATATGTGTAGAATGATCATTTCTGTTGCATAGCGACTAAAGTCTCGGTTTAACTGAAGTCGCTAAAAGTTGAGCGTGAAAATGGCTGGCTACTTTTTATGATAAACAGTATGACTGATCAAATTTACTTACCAACTTACTTACACCTGTTACCCCTCACAGAGGAGTATAGGTCGCTTACGAGTATTCTTGATTGAGCTCTGCCCTGACGAATCCTTTCCGGCTGTTTTCAGTTGCTATATATCTTTTAATATCTGCTTTCGACACAGTGTGTACTTTGGCCTTCCACTTGTTTGTTTCCCAACAAGATTTCCATGTTAATGCTTACCTCGTTATTGACATGTCTGGACGGAGACATGTGATTGGCTAATATTGTGTGTCTAACATATGACATTGATCAGGCTTTATGTATGTATATCTTGTGTATTATTGGTTATAATATATTCGTGTGAGTAACAAGTGGGCTTCTTGATAGTCGGTCGAATCTTGTGTCTGTGCTATAGCCTAAGGCAAGGCTGGGTGTTAGCCATAGGCAATAGCTCGGCAGATAATAGAATCGATAATAATCGGCCGCTCCGGTGCGTTCAGATATAGCAGTTATGCAGTCTGATAATTTCCAAAAATGTATGTTGTATCCGATTCTAGCGTCTTTTCCTAATTTCCTATTCAGGTGGCGGCTGGTTAGTTCCCTCAAATAGTAGACAGTTGCTGATGATTTTTGGCCAAAGGACATTCAGTATCTACACTGTTAAACGTCTTCTCATAGTCAATGAAGTTGATGTACAGTGACGAGTACAATTCAATTGATTGTTTAACGATGATGCGTAGTGTTGTGATTCGGTCTGTGCACGACAAATCCTTACGGTAACCAGCTTGTTGATCTCAAAGTTGAGCATTCACTGAATAGTTCATTCTGTCTGGCAACACTCTATTGAAGACTTTCCCTGGTACTGACAATTGTGTGATCCCTCCGTAGTTCTCACACTTAATCAAATTTCCTTTCTTTGGTAACTTGAAAAAATGTTATTCCTTCCAGTCTGCGGGCACTTGCTTTGCCCCCCCGGATCAACCTTAATAGGACGTGGAGCATCCTTGCTGTTACATCTATAACTGACTTGAGTGCCTCGGCTGGTATATTGTCGCGTCCTGCTGCTTTCGCGTATTTGATTAGTCTGATCGGTACTTTGATTTTTCCCATCGTTGGTGGAGTGACATCTATCAGGATATTTGTAAGTGCTGCTTTGATGTCAGGTGAGTTTGGTGGAGCTTTCATATTCAAGAGTTCCTCAAAGTGTTCTACCCATCTGTTCCTTTGTCCTAGAATCTCGGCGATTGCCCTGTCTTCTTTGTTCTTGACCGGTCGCTCTGGTTTACCACATTTGCCTGCTAGTTTCTTCGTTTTGTCATATAGCTGTTTTATATTTCCTTCGCCTTCAGCTGTTTCTGCTATCGTTGCAAGGTCTTCGACGTATTTCCGTTTATCAGCTCTGATGCCCTTTTTTACATGATTATTTGATTCTGTGTATTCATTTTGTGCCTTGATTTTCTCTGCTCTTGTTCGGCTGTTGTTGATTTCTGTCTTCTTGTTCCTTCTATCTTGAATTTTACTCAGGATCCCTGCACATTTAAGCAACTAATTAGCGTTTAACTGTCGTTACATATAGATGACATTTTCGTAATATGAAACAGTAAAGAGGCAGAGGATAATTTATTCGACATAATTAATTACACGCATCTATCAATTCGTTTTACCCTAAACAACGAACGAAATAATGATATCTCATTACTAGATAGCCGATTAACTGGGAAAGCAGATGATACATTAGTAAGGGGCATATACTGTAAACTGTTAAGCTAGAAATATACCTCTATCTCCAATGTAGACGACGTCGAGAAATATTGTTGCGTAAAATAGTCTATGAAATGTGTACAATTGAAACAAACACAGTGATCTCACTAGCAATGTGAGAAAGGATCTATGAAATGCTGTGACAAATTTCATAAATACTGATAAGATTTGTGCTGAATGACCCTGTTTTAACTAAGCCAACTGCTCCCTTAAACACTAAAATATAAACAGTTACGTCTATCACTCAGATCGATTCTACATTTTTACAAAGTGAGGTCAAGCGAACGGTTGTACATGGATCCTGTATACGTGTTTCAGAGATACAGCAGTTATCGATTGAGAGAGATTCTAGAGTCAGTGATACGGAGGCTTGTTGTGCCAGTCGGCATAGGGTTTCAACATTAAAAGCGCAAATACGTAGTTTAATGACAGGCTTCAGAAGACGATGAATAACATTTTGCAAACCCGAATCAATGACATCAAAGGCTTGAGGTAATAAAATGTTACGAGATAAAGGTGTGATTTGACGTCGAACAAAGCGATTTCATACGCTTTTAGTAGTATGTGAGTGGTTTACCCTTCCTGGTTGCCCACATCATAGAATGATATATTTTCTCGAGTTACCTGAAAAGAAAACTGGGTTATTATTGGTCTTGGTGACCTGAAAGCGCAAACGTAGTGCCCAAAGAAACAACTGCTTAAGGCCGATCAAGCACGACCTTGTTATAGAAAGTTTCTAAATTGATAGCTCAGCTCTTGAAAGGCCTTACTGCCGAAGACAGAAATCCGTGGAATAAAATAAGATGTAATAATTTTACAGCCGATCTTTTTCAATCCCTTTCTTTCTTTGGGAAAAGTTAGCATGGCTACAAATGCTGGGCATCTAAGGAAAATACCTTACTGTTGCCACATCCCACTGCAATCAGAAGTACAACTCCATCCTCAGACTTTAGGTTACTGCCTTTAGTCTTACCGCTCTCGAACAGACCTGCTTAGCACGGTAGGACTTAGAGGAGCAAGCGTTCTAGCCAATATAGGTTGACTGTGTCATCACGATAGGCAAACATAACTACCACGTCAAAGTGCCAGCTACGGTCGAGACTCCTTAAATGTACATTTAAATCACATACACTACTATAGGATCCTTTTGGTCAGTTGAGTCATATACTGCATGCAAGTCATGAGAACGTAACTGACAATAAATCAGCTGCATAGTTTTCAAGAATAGCTTCTTTAGTTGTTGTAATTGTCTTTGTACTAGAATACACAAACATTCTTAATTTACACACAATTGCATGTAAGAGAATGGCACATTCAAAAATTCCGCAATCGTATTCAATAATCATGGATGAATCTTTGAGAACTGCTGATAATCCTAGACATCATATTTTACTGATTGTTCATTCTTATCTTGGTACACATGTTATAATGTCTGGATAGAGAAATTTTCTGTACCTGCAGTTATTGAATTCCGTTTGTGTGGTCATTGCCATGCTGTACTAATCCATCGTTTTTTATATTACTCACGAAACGTAGTTCGGTACCGAAGCGTTAGTTGAAGGTAGTTGTATGAATTATAAGGGTATATTTGACTAGTAGAATTACGTCGATGTTAAACATTAAACTGAAACATCGAGGGCAATTGATATTCTCTGGCAGATTAATGTTAGTTACAGTCAAATAAATTTCGAATATTACAATTTAATTTGAAATGTTGGTGGTGAATGAAATCTATGTTGAATGATTCGTTCTATATGGGGCTCGTCAAATGGAGGTACCTGCTGTCTAGTGTTGATGTTAACATAGATACTCGAACTCAGTTGGTTTTGTGTCAAATACCACATATGCGAAAAGAGGCTTAACGATTCAAGTCTACATGAAGCCAAAAGGACGATTGAAAAACATACATTCAATCTACGAAAATTCACTTATTAGTTTATTAAAATAACAATATATGTGATAGGTATATTATTTGATTGGAAGAATTATTGAACCACTTGCCCAACTGAATGTAAGCACGTGTACATACAGATAATTATGCAATGCATACAGTTCACACCATTGAAGTAGGGTAAACATTGTAATGTATACAATTAACAAATTCTGGAAAAACGGAGGGAAACAAACCAATTTACGCATTACAAATACGTATCAGAGTTGTAAAAAGGCATATGTAGTGTAACTAGACTATCACCGATTGTCATTTGTGATAAATGCCTTATATCCAACAAATCTGAACTTTGTCAGTTACGACTTCTGAATAGAGTTATAGGAATATTGTAAAGATAGTCATTAGTTAACTGATTATTGTAATGCATTTGACTTGTCGGGAGTAGTAAAGTTATAACCGTAGTGAAGCAATGTTCATCACGCTATATTACAAACTGATGACAGTGCGAATGATAACATTGAACACTGGTAGGTGCAGTGATGCAGATGGTTAAGCGTTGATTGTTGAAAATGGGTTCGATTTCCTGACGGAATCAAGGATACACACTACTATGAAGCTGCATACTATAATGGATCAGCTTTCTAATGATTCTTAGTTATCACCAGTAAGGAATTGACATCGATCTACAACATATTTAAGCGGAATGCTAAATATTCTGACATTCTGGACTACTTAAGAAGAGTAATAAACTCTCAAAACTGTATTCTAGAATACTATTTCATTTATTTTGGTTGTATGTAGTGTAAACACTTTATTCTTAATAATGCAACGTTCCTGTAACCCTATCCTCCCGTCTTGTATATTTACTATTAGTGTATTGTCACTTGTTATGAACTACAGTTAACTGGTAGTGTACAAGTTATTCCTATTCACTACTACAATATGCTTTGTTTCGTATTAATGTTAAATTACTAATTGGCTTGCAGTGTGGTCTGACTTTATGTAATATAAAGAAATACCTGAAACATAATTTGATCCTGTTTGGTTGGTTTATTTATCTAGTGTTCCCTTATTTCATGGGTTAGGACTGAGTTGGCATAGGGTAGACATACAGTGATCGACTAGGCACCCATTGACATTTGTCATTGCAACCACTTGAGTACAAGGGCATATTCACAAATTGGTCTCATATATCAGTTGATAACAATCTCAATATTCCCATAATGTAAATTAGAACAACACATACAATCAAACAATAATGTTCTTAATTGGATCTTTATCAGGCTTTACTTTAATATACGACAATACTTATAGGCAAATAAGTAAATATGTTAAGCCAATGAAGGTAATTCATGAGACAATGGTGATAATGAAAAAGGTGAATTACATATTTGTTAATTATAATTAGTAAGATGTGAAAATTGGTAGTAAAACGACAAATGGTGATAAGAACAATGAAAACAGCTTGATTAAAACTTTCAATTCAGGAAGTAAATTGATACTTGAGCAGATTAATCCTTAAAATAACATTTGTCAAAAATAGTTACATACAGTGATGCCGTAAATGGACGGTTCTAATAGAATAGATAGTGAAAACAATAAATTGAATGGAAGGGAGTGTGAGGGAAAGACAAAACATCTCAAATCAGAAGTTGTGCAGAATTGATAAAATCATTTGTTAGGTTTGAAGTGCATCAGATATGTGACCAAGTTACCCTTGCGGTTTTGCATGAGCAACTTCAAACGATTGAATCCACTCTGACGAATGAGAATAAATTAGAAGGCGATGAAAGATGGAAAAGAAGTTATATTTAATCGTGAATAGAGCGGCAGTGGGATAGCAACGTCTAGGCCGGAAAACTAAAGAAAGCGCCTTCCTACGGTGAGGCGTGACGTGAACTGGTGATGATGCGTGACCAAGCGCTTTCAAATAGTCTTGTCCTCTAAAACAAACATGGTCAGCACTAATCTAAAGGACATACGTAACTATTTATTTTGTGGATTATTTACCGCAACATGTTGTATCTAGCCAGCGGAGGGATCGCAGTGTCACATATTTCATCAGAAAGCATAAACTAGGGTTGTTGGTTCAAATCTGTATATCCTCTGTTGTGTGTAATAGGCAAATTTACAGTAGATTTGAATGTAGTGGTGATATACGATATATTATTCTAAATGTATTCCTTTTTTCAATTGTATACTTGCTATCTATCAAATGAGCTAGGTTGGAGATGCCTTACATAGCTTAAAATGCACAAGTAGCTGAAGTGGAAAAGATAAACTCAAGCAACTTATCCTCAGTTTGAGAGAATCCAACAGGTTGAGTAGAAGACAGACGGCAAATATTACCTACTTAAAATTAATTCTTAACAGAAATATATGTATGCATAAATATATCATATAGAGAGATTCATTTGCATAAAAATATCTATTGACTAGAATCATTGCTGTGGTCAATTTCATCAACATTACAAGGTAGTCAATGTAAGTAATGATCTGGATCAGTTGATATTTCATTTGGAGATAATCAATTTTATTCGACATTCCATGGTTATCAAATTAATTAAATAGTTTAGTTGTATGTGTATATACAAGTCTGACTCTCTCTACTGTACACACCCCATTTAACCTCCAACATTTTAACATACAAATATTGATGTGTATACTAAATAATCTCATCTTATACATCGTATACAGAGTAACTGTTACTATGACAACAACACCAGCACTGAGAATTATTCCATTGATTGCTGAGGTATTTACAAGATAATGAATGATATTTAGTAGTAATTAGTGTTGACTTTATAGATAGAAGAAATGCTCTGGAAGGTAAATTAATCGATTTATTTTGTTTGTTAACAACATTGCAAAGATTTACTGGCATTCATATTGAGTGTAAAGTAGCAGTCTATTCAAGTAGTTTGTAAATACGCCAAAGTGGAGCATAGAAACATCAGAAGTTATATAGTTAACACTGGTGGCATTCATTAACTAGTTATCGTATTGCATTGAAATAGGGATTCTTCCACTCATCTCTGATTGACTGTAGTGGTGTTGATGGTTAAGCTTTTAATACGTATATGAAAGTGCTTGGTACATATTAAAGAAAAGTTCAGTACTAGAACAAAATCGGTATATAAGTAAACGTATATGATTTAATAATCATTGATTCATTTGAATTCTTTGTCAAATCAGTAGTTACGTTTTACAAACTGGCGTCTTCATCAATACGTGTCCGCAACCCTGTAATAGAGTCAATAAAGCACAGGAGTTTCATACGTATAACAAATACACAAATGAGATGTCTATCATTACTCAACATATTTTACCCACTTGGTTCGGTAATATATCTGCGTGATATCATTTGCTGTCACTGGTAGATAACTGTCTAACAGTCTGCACGGTTGAAAGCGCTAGTGAAGTTATCACATCAGGACTGTAGGAGTTTTTTATAATTGCAACCAAATAGATATTTTTTTGGTGAGGGGGGAGGAGATTGTTGAAATTGAATTTGACATGACTGGTGGAATTCAACCATATTGGATGTGAAGCAGTTTCAAACTAACCTCAATTGATGATGTGGTACAAGTGACTGTGTTATAAATATCAAACTTTTGTTGATGATATTCTCAGTGTTTTAATAGTCAGTTGCTCTGAAGGAATCCAGAAGATTCACGTGTCGACATCCAGGTGGGGATGTAAATGCACACTGTTGAATAGCCACGTATCGAGATAAAAAAAACAATACATTTATTACTTTCACGTTCTCAATAATTGTTTAACTCAAATTAATTCTTGATATTTAAATCAAACTCAACCATTTCTAATTTACAATTCGCACAACTGAAATTTCATCAGCTTTTCCATACTACTACTACTAATAACTATTATTTAATAGGCTGTGCATTTTGTTTAAAATGAGGTGTTTGGCATGTTATTGTTTCATTTGATTGCTTAGTCTGTATTCCTAAGAAATAAATGACCGTCTCCAATCACTACAAAAACACACATGTGATACTAATATACCGATAAATGTCTGAGTACTACTGATCATCGTCAAGGCGTCTCTTGAACACTACAGAAATTGATATATCTGAGCAGATTGAAACTCGCATCATCTTCATATTCATTACAGACTGAGACACTTATCATCACTAAGATATTCCTATATAAATGAAGAGTAAGTTTGTTATTTAGTATTTATTGAACTATGTCGATCATATTTTAATGTTGACACTTTTCAAAGTAACATCACATAATATGTACTATTCCTGGGTAAGATTATTTCTAAATAGTCCGATTCTTGATTCTTCTAGCCAGCAAGATAATCAACAACATCCAGGTTGTGTTTGCCACCGGCGTGAGTTGCAAATATCATGAAATGTATGTTAAACAGCACCTTTTCCGACTACCATCAACCATTCAATATATTACGTAATCATATTTGGATTACACTGCAAAATATAGATTTATACTTGGTTTCAAATAAATCCTTGCGATTATCTGATTGATGAATAGTCAGAATCATAATGTAATGGAAACACAGCCAATGACGAGACACTTCTCTACACTTAGATTATTTAATTTTCTAGTTAACTGAAATAAGATGGATTTTTGTAGGTAAATTGGCATTAAGTTCAATTATTTGTATTCAGAACAGATTGAAATCAATCAGTAAATACTAAAGTCCAGAGAGAACTACGAAACTGTCTTATCCAAGTATAGGACTCATCGTCAGCGAAAATACTTGATTCTAATAGGGTTTCCACTAAACAGACTTCACAACCCGCTGAGTTGACAGGTGTCCAGTGGTATCGTTCCCTCTTACATCAGTTTGCGATGAAGCACGATGATCATCCATTATCCTTGCTCTCACCTCCAAAATGCTTGAACCTCAGTAACTGCCACTTCTTACTATATCCTCGGAGACAACCTCACTTAAATAAGTAATCCGATGTATTCGTGTATGACCATTCTGTAAAATGTTACATTCGTTTTCGCCTCTAATTTGTATAATGATAACTATTTATTGTAAATGAAGTACACTGAATGTTATTTATTAACTAAATATTGTGGAGACGGCTATATTTCATTATGATATAGTGAATTAGTAGGACATGCACGACACATTTGAGCACTAATTTAGATGTTACATGTGAATGTTTATAGATACGATGACTAGGCCTTTGCACATGGTTGATGTATTCACTGGTCTACTTTATAGACCGTTCATCTCTATTCACAAAGCATATTCTTTTATTTGGTCGCCTAGTGCAAATGCACAACATCAGATCTATCATTGCACAAATTGACTAGGATTATACAAACCACTGATGCCAAGGACATTTGCTTCAATTCACCAAGTAGTTATACAGTAGTACAACAGTTACACAACCTTATCATAGACTTTCACATCACACAGTTCAGATGTTACAGAGTGATCAATGTTTCAAATACAAGAAATAATAACCACACAACTAGACACTCAATACTGTTCTGTCATATGACTTATATCGTGAAGTTTGGTTAACAAAGTGTTACATATGAAGTCAAGAAGGGATAGGAATGTGTATGATATAAGCTGTCGATGATGCTTTATCATAAACCAATAAAAAATTTTCATTTATATGATCCCTTTGACTAACATTAGTTGATCAAGAAAACCGCTTGATAGGAATCATATTAGGCTGTATCTCATTTCTTTAAATTCTAATCAGTTAGTGTTTACAATTTATAATACGTTCTGTAATCAGGATGATTATCATACTACTTATAAAAGTAAATAAGCTTTGGAGGTCATTGTGTACAATCAAGGTGTAATGAAGATTCCAATCAAATTAATGCGAGTGAACATGTAATGTGTATCAGCATAATCTGCTTACGAAAACCCAACATTGATTTGAAAGGAAAGGCTTAAACAACTAAGTAATCATTTGATTACATAATAGAAATGCAGGAAATCATCAAGAACGAACATACTTAGTTATTACTATGAGAATCCATTTCATTTCGTTTGATTCTCATCATCAACAAATCAATGTCTCTTACCCCATGTGGAGCAAAGACCGCCCATTAAAGGTGGTTGAAGAACGTTGGTATGCGGCCTATGCTCCACATGGGGTAACATGCATTGATTGATTGATTGATTGGTTGGTTGATTCTTATCAACTACATCCTATAACATAGAATGTTTCTCAATCATTAGTATAAAGTAGTTTAAGTATGCTTATAGATAGGGAATAAAGTGGAGATAGTTGTTGATAACGTTTTTACTGTATGTATGTGAATGACTAAGGTAACCTCATCTCTTCTGTATGTGTTTACTTAAACTACTTATTATTAAATAGTAGTTCACGTCGTGTTGCACAGTTTTCCAATTTTGGATTGTAAGCAACTTATTCTTCCGTCGAACTATTCTTAATGCATAACTTATTTTATTAACAGAATTCCACTTCCGTTTTAGTTTAATAGTTTGTTAATTTTATTGAATTTATGAATTAAGAAGATTATATGGAAATAGGCATTAAGTTGATTGTATTCGTCACAGATTGATGTTTGACGGATACCAGGTAACACAAGATAAATGTTTTTTCCCAATACAATATTCCTCGATATCACCGAAGAATTCATTTCACGCCCTTCAAGTTAGTGAATGCTTAACCATCTACGCTACTGTGTTTACTAGAGTCCAATGATAGAATAACCACTACTAACATTTTACCACGTTCACTTATTTCTTCCTGCTTTGACCTGGTATCCAACCAACATCTTTCATTGACGAATGTAAACTTTATTGAATTACATTTGCATGTATCAACTCTTTCCTTTTACATTTGTTTACACCGTTTCGAATTGTAGATGCTATTGTAACCACGAACACAGTCTCTTGTTTTGTGTTTTATGAAGAATTGGACGCATCAGGCACACTTATATACTTCAGTATGTAGACAAGTTAGCATATCACTAGTGAACGATTCAATGTTGTTAAACAGATTTAACAATTACAGTCTATTCACGATACTGATTTATTCCTATTACATAAAGTAATTTGCTTTCTTCTCGTATTAAACCACTAATTTTCATGTCAAGGATTATTTCTTAGTCTTATAGTGTAATTATAAGAACTGTTTGTATGCGAACAGTGTATAACATAAATTTGTTGCCAACTGCTGATAGAATTGAGCTATGCATGTTAGACAACAAGTGATTCGTAGATTGTTCTGTTCACCGCCAGTTTTATTCGTTGTTATTAGTACTTCTCTTGTCATTGTTTGCTTGTTTTATTATGATTCCATCACCTCTTCAATAGCTTCAGTCGAATGAGTATAGTAAACAAAGGATAAAGTAACTTAGAGAAGATAAGTTAAACATCCTTGAGAAATTAATAAACAACCACAATACTATGAATTTGGTCATGAGGAAAGGGAATAACAATGAATTTACTGAAAATAGTGGAATAAGTGTCAATAACAATCAATGAAATTCCAGGTCAACAGAAATACCCGTTTGTCACTTGTAGAGAAAATCTCATAGATCACTTCTATTAAAGTTTAGGCTGGTGAAATCATCTAAAATGATAACAGCAACTTTCCAACTTAACATTCCAGACAAATAGATCATAGAAAGCAAAGAACAACTAGATACCTGTTCCATTATCAGTTTAAATCTGCGATCAATCGATACCAGGATTTTCAGATTGTATTGTTACTAAACTGAAATCGAACTGTTCGAGAGAAGGTATGACTACTAAAGTTTTGTAACACTAGATATGAGGTAGTCGTATACGAAGTTGAAATATAAAACTTTAAATGTTGAATATGTGCTTAAATTGCAGACACTCATTATAAAACATGAATGTTTAATTACACCTTAATAGATGATTATATTGTGTCATGAAATCTTTACCTACACATCCTCTACACCATCTATTATTAAGAATCCTCCTATTTGTTCTGGCGGCCTGCTTGATATCCTGGGCTATCTTTTTTACCAATATTTCAACAACTTATCTTTCTGTTTTCTGTTTTGTTTTAACTGTCCAATCATGTCCCAAAATAGCATTGTGTACTCACGCGCTTTTATAAAATGTTTACGACCTATCATGTGTAATTCAGCTAGATCTAAACGCAACACATCATGGTGGCTGGCGGCACGCGTTAAAAAGAATCAATATTTATGGTATAACTAAACTACGCCGACGAACTTGAGATGGCCAATGAGAACCAAGGTATTTGTTCCAAGGTCGCGCGCTCATTCAACTTCAAAATGCTCACATTGGATCGGCTTATTGCAATTTTCAATGAAAACGCTATTATTTCTAACCTACAAGCTCTCAGATTACTTCGTAGAGAGTTCATTTGTGATTGTGGCCTCAATATGACTCAAATACAATCCACAGACAGTCGAGATGGAGTAGGCTTTCGTTGCAATGGCTGATGTTGTAATAAATCGTTAAGAACAGGTAGTTTTGTCAGTAAGTCTAAACTGAGATTGCGGCAAACCTGCATGTTAGTTGTATTGTGGAGTATACAGTTGCCTGTCACTCTAGCATCGTCTCTCACAGATGTAAGTGAAGTTTCAGCAGTGCAATAGTATCAGCACTGTAGTGACGTATGCTCAGAAATCATGTTACGCTTAAATCTGTCACGGGGAGGCATCGGGAGAATCGTTGAAATCGATGAACCAGCTGTTAAAAATGGAAAACATAATTGAGGAAGATCTGTAAAAACCTAATGGATGAGTCCCTATATCGCTCATATTTTGAATTTAAACTCAATGAACCAGTCTCCAACCTCCAAAAGTTTATAAATCATGTAAAAACATTGTATCATGTGTAAATTTTTTTAAAAATTTCATCGTTTTTCATGATAAATAATGATTTTATCTACCAGTGCATTTTCCATTCGCTAAAAGGTACCTCAAGGTCGTCGGCGTAGTTTAGTTTCACCTAAAAATACATTTATGTTACCAATGTTTATGTGACTCTGGACTGCACATTATCTGTCCTATCCCACTTTGCCGATGGTTTCACAGAGTTTGCTGTAACTACTCTCAATGGGTCTCTTTCAATTGTATGTGGCGACTTTAACTCGTCATACTGCACTTTTCTTTCATCCTTAGGCCATCAAAACCTAGTACACTTACCAACTCGCTACAATGTTATGCTTGACTTAGTTTTTTGTCAATGACACTGGAATATACAAGACTCGTAAACGCGCCCCTCTTCTAAACTCCGACGATTGTATCATTCGAGTTTTGTCAAACATTTATGCGGAGTCATTAAAAAATACAACTTCTTGTCCGACCAGGAAAATAAAATATAGAAATTACTCTGATGAAAACATCTACAAGTTGAATAACATGCTGGAATCAACTAACTGGAACCTTTCTACAAATGAATCGTTAGAAACCACTGTAGATATCACTAGTTCCTACCTAAAGTTTTGTCTTGATATCAGCTGTCCTAATGAAACAATTTTTATTAGATTTGACCGACTAATCTCCCCACATCTTAAACGACTAAGGAGAGAAAAAGAAAGTCACTACAGGAACAAAGATTATATTAAAGTTAGCAGGTTGAATGGCCCTATATGTCAAGAAATAAAACATTTGAAGGAATTGTATGCTGAAAAGCTACTATCCTGTAAAAACTTTTTACTGTTTGCAAACTATTCAAAGAACTTATTCACACTAAACAGATTAGAGAAGATACACATTTAAATACCTGCTCGTTAAACGAGTCTTTTATACGGCATGGATCTGATCAGATGCTCTTAGATCACTGTAAATTGAACAAATATTGTGGTCGTATATTCACCGAAGTTGAAGTTCTAGAATGTCTGAAGGCGTTTAAACCATCACATTGTCCAGGTCCTGACGAGATTCCGAATCTTCTCTTCAAGAAATGTGCTAACGTTTTGTGCCTGCCACTGACTAGTATCTTTAACGAGTCATTCTCTACAAACGTGATACCAAAAGCTTGGAAGAAGATAAAAGTAACACCTATACTGAGAAAAGCGTCTTCAAGTGGTAATGTTGGGTTTAGATCCATAGCTATAACTTCTCCATTTCTCAAAACTATGGAAAAGCTTTTACTACGTAAGCTGCAGTCAACAATGGAAGGGCATATCCACCCATATCAGCTTGCATACAGATGCAACAGAAGTACACTAGATGCGGCAGTTGTCTTACATCATAATATAATGTGTAGCTTAGAAAATGGTGAAAAGTATGTCCGTAGTACGTTTCTTGATTACACTGCCGCCTTTGACTCTGTTTCTATATCTATATTACTGAATAAACTTGAGAATATAAACATGGAAAGCTGGGTAACCAGCTGGTTATATTCCTATTTCTCCGAAAGAGAACAATATACTGTGTACAAGGAAAAGTGCTCCACTCATTTGCTAACAGAAGTTGGTTTGCCCAAAAGTGCTGTTCTTTCCCCTTTTTTTTCTCACTTTTCTTAATTGACCTGCCCTCTTCCATGAAAAATACCTTTGTCAAGTACGCAGATGACCTTACTATTAATATGCCTGTTTCTTCTTCCTCAAGTTGTTGTAAAATGAATTGTTTTTTAGCCATTATTGGACAATGGTCTAGTTTGAACGGTCTTCAACTTAATCCTTCCAAATGTCATATTAGTTAATTTCAGTCTAAGACATAAAAAGGATCTAACTGCTCTTGTGAATTCACACGATGTTTGTAAAATTGGAGACTCTACAATTAAGACTATGTCGAATGTTAATTACCTTGGTGTAACCTTTACTTGTGATCTTTCTTGGTCTTCGCATGTTTTGCTTATATCAAAGAGGGTTTTCCGTTTAATATACTATGTGAAGAGATTACGTAGTTTTGGTATAACTAAGCACTTGTTATTACAATTTGTCTGTTCATGTATATTACCGATTATTTTATATTGTTTCCCATTATTTTTTCCTGGACTATTGAGAAAAGACTATGTTGTGTTGTGTAGAGTACTGAAAGCTGTTAGTAAAGTGTGTAGTGAAAGCTACGACGTTATTATAAACATGGTTGTAGATAGACATTTAAAGTCCTGCAGACAGCTATCTAAGTTTATTCTATCTAACAGAAACCACCCTCTTCATTCTTAACTTTCTCCTTGTTTATCTTCTGGCAGAACGTAACGCTGCTACATCAGGATTCAAGCATGTAAAGAGAAGTAAAAATGCTCAACTATTCCATATTTAGCACATGTTCTATATGATGAAAAGTTTGTAAGAATCGATCTACTTAGAAATCTCTGCTCTTAAAAATACAACTTCTTGTCCGACCAGGAAAATAAAATATAGAAATTACTCTGATGAAAACATCTACAAGTTGAATAACATGCTGGAATCAACTAACTGGAACCTTTCTACAAATGAATCGTTAGAAACCACTGTAGATATCACTAGTTCCTACCTAAAGTTTTGTCTTGATATCAGCTGTCCTAATGAAACAATTTTTATTAGATTTGACCGACTAATCTCCCCACATCTTAAACGACTAAGGAGAGAAAAAGAAAGTCACTACAGGAACAAAGATTATATTAAAGTTAGCAGGTTGAATGGCCCTATATGTCAAGAAATAAAACATTTGAAGGAATTGTATGCTGAAAAGTGCTGTTCTTTCCCCTTTTTTTTCTCACTTTTCTTAATTGACCTGCCCTCTTCCATGAAAAATACCTTTGTCAAGTACGCAGATGACCTTACTATTAATATGCCTGTTTCTTCTTCCTCAAGTTGTTGTAAAATGAATTGTTTTTTAGCCATTATTGGACAATGGTCTAGTTTGAACGGTCTTCAACTTAATCCTTCCAAATGTCATATTAGTTAATTTCAGTCTAAGACATAAAAAGGATCTAACTGCTCTTGTGAATTCACACGATGTTTGTAAAATTGGAGACTCTACAATTAAGACTATGTCGAATGTTAATTACCTTGGTGTAACCTTTACTTGTGATCTTTCTTGGTCTTCGCATGTTTTGCTTATATCAAAGAGGGTTTTCCGTTTAATATACTATGTGAAGAGATTACGTAGTTTTGGTATAACTAAGCACTTGTTATTACAATTTGTCTGTTCATGTATATTACCGATTATTTTATATTGTTTCCCATTATTTTTTCCTGGACTATTGAGAAAAGACTATGTTGTGTTGTGTAGAGTACTGAAAGCTGTTAGTAAAGTGTGTAGTGAAAGCTACGACGTTATTATAAACATGGTTGTAGATAGACATTTAAAGTCCTGCAGACAGCTATCTAAGTTTATTCTATCTAACAGAAACCACCCTCTTCATTCTTAACTTTCTCCTTGTTTATCTTCTGGCAGAACGTAACGCTGCTACATCAGGATTCAAGCATGTAAAGAGAAGTAAAAATGCTCAACTATTCCATATTTAGCACATGTTCTATATGATGAAAAGTTTGTAAGAATCGATCTACTTAGAAATCTCTGCTCTTAAAAATACGGATTATTATAAAATGCAAAGACTCCTATTCCTTATGTTACTGTAAATTTTATTGTTGTTGTTATTAACAATATAAAATATGTATCTTTTTTTTTATCAGATGTTGACACGGTAAAAAAGTAACTTGTTGAGATATTATATGCTAAAAATTCATATTGTACTAAAAATACTATTGAATAAAGCTATTATTATTATTATTATTATTACAAATTTTACTGAGGAGAAATGATCATTGAAGTTTATTTGAGACAGTTGATCAGCAAATAAAGATATCGACCATTTACTGGAGTTTAATAGTTAAACACTGGATGTGAACTATAGTTGTATTCATGGATATCTGTTACCTTCACGAATTTCTACACAACAATTTAGCAACTAATTTATTCGTTAAGATTTCATTGGTTATCTTGCAGAGGATGTATTTACTCCCGGAGATAATAATTTACTCATCGTACATTTTAATGTTGGTAAGCTTCTTCGCGATGCTCTAGAACTTCGGTAACGATATATGCAAACCTAATATTTAAGTAAGATTGTGACTGGCAAGCGGAATCTGGGACGAGCGTTTCGTTCTATTTGGGATTCAACGGCTGGATGTACCTGCATACCAATGTTAACGTTGACACTGGGATTCGCAATCAGTTCGCTTCGTGCCAAACGCCACCGGGCTCACCACTAGGCTACTGTGTCCGTTGCACAAGTGTGACCGTCTAGGCACAGTAGATTAGTAGTGAACGCGGTGGCGCTTGGCACGAAGCGAATTGATTGCGAATCCCAGTATTAACGTCAACATTGGCATGCAGGTACATCCAGCCGTTGAGTCCCAAGTAGGACGAAACGTGCATCTTGGATTTCCCTTGTCAGTCGCAATCAAACTTAAATACAACTTGTGTACTATCGCTATATCGAGACAATCCGCTCAGGATGTACATATAGCAACAGAGACTGATCAGTTCCAGCCTATTACAAATCAACTGGAAAATACAGGCTTATTCTATTTAGATACATGTAAACCTCTCAATTTTTTTAGTTAGATGATGTTATTGCTCGTCGGTTTAACGTCAATTGCAATACATTTCTATCCTCAAGTGTAATTTAAGTTGGATGATAATACGCAGATCGTTTGGAGCATTGGATTTATACTAGTAACTTAACTGAACTTGGTGACAAGTATAACACCATCCGGATAGTAGTGACCTATGTTGTCAAACATCCTTAACACTAATGACACTTACCTTTAATACTATTATTTATTTAGTTTATCTATTTCTAGTATTCACAGTATTCAATACAGAAACAATAGTACTGTTATATTGGATACTTTCAAGCAACAATACATTTTGATTTATGTTTATCGCGTAAGGTGGACGAGGTGAAGCGGGAATGCTTATCAAGTAGTACTTTTCGACTCTTCATGCTGTTAAGGCAAAATAAAAGAAAACAATTTTTTATACAACGTGTTAACTACAAAATGTCATAGCAACAATTAAAGTTTAAAAACTATTTCTCAAATGAAAAGTTTGCGGGAAAATTTCCTTTTAAAACAAAGTTTTATTTTTTTTCAGAAGGGATAGAAGGGGGGATTAACAATCTTTACTTTAGTGATTTGACATAGACGAAGAGGGGGTGGGTAAGTGGGTGGATGAGAGAAGATAGTTAAACGAACAATTTCACATAAATTCACTCATGATCTTTCATGAAGTGGGCCTCTATGTATTGTATTTTGTATTACAGTCATTAAATGAAAAGTATGATGAAAATGTGTTGAAACTAACTACAATACAATTAATTTAATCAATGGTAAGAAACAAGTGAAGAAGTTCAGCTCGATTTTACCAAGTGAATATTGAATAATGAATGCTGAAGTTTCTTAAACACAGTTGTATTGGCATATGCATATGTAAATAATATGATTGATTCATGAGAAGCAAAGAGTTTTGGGAGACATAGAGAGAGAGAGAGAGAAAGAAAAAATAGATAGATACATAAATAGATAGATAGATAGTAGATAGATAGATAGATAGATAGAAGATAGATAGATAATAGATAGATAGATAGATAGATTAGATAGATAGATAGATAGATAGATCACGGATAGATAGATAGATAGCTAGATAGATAGATAGATCACGGATAGATAGATAGATAGATAGATAGATAGATAGATCACGGATAGATAGATAGATAGATTAGATAGATAGATAGGTAGATAGATAGATAGATAATAGATAGATAGATAGATCACGGATAGATAGATAGATAGATAGATAGATTAGATAGATAGATAGATAGATAATAGATAGATAGATAGATTAGATAGATAGATAGATAGATAGATCACGGATAGATAGATAGATAGATCGATAGATAGATAGATAGATAGATAGATAGATAGATCGATAGATAGATAGATAGATAATAGATAGATAGATAGATTAGATAGATAGATGATAGATAGATAGCTAGATAGATAGATTAGATAGATAGATAATAGATAGATAGATCGATAGATAGATAGATCACGGATAGATAGATAGATATATAGATAGATAGAGAGATAGATAGATAATAGATAGATAGATCGATAGATAGATAGCTAGATAGATAGATTAGATAGATAGATCAGGGATAGATAGATAGCTAGATAGATAGATCGATAGATAGATAGGTAGATAGATAGATTAGATAGATAGATCGATAGATAGATAGATATATAGATAGATAGAAGATAGATAGATAGCTAGATAGATAGATAAGATAGATAGATAGATAAGATAGATAGATATATAGATAGATAGATAAGATAGATAGATAGCTAGATAGATAGATAAGATAGATAGATAGATAAGATAGATAGATCACGGATAGATAGATAGATAGGATAGATAGATAGATCGATAGATAGATAGGATAGATAGATAGCTAGATAGATAGATGATAGATAGATAGGTAGATAGATAGATCACGGATAGATAGATAGCTAGATAGATAGATATATAGATAGATAGATCACGGATAGATAGATAGATGATAGATAGATAGCTAGATAGATAGATCACGGATAGATAGATAGATCAGGGATAGATAGATAGATAGATCACGGATAGATAGATAGATCGATAGATAGATAGATATATAGATAGATAGATAGCTAGATAGATAGATATATAGATAGATAGATAATAGATAGATAGATCGATAGATAGATAGATTAGATAGATAGATGATAGATAGATAGATCGATAGATAGATAGCTAGATAGATAGATCAGGGATAGATAGATAGATATATAGATAGATAGATATATAGATAGATAGATTAGATAGATAGATCGATAGATAGATAGATCACGGATAGATAGATAGATTAGATAGATAGATCAGGGATAGATAGATAGATAGATGATAGATAGATAGATCACGGATAGATAGATAGAAGATAGATAGATCGATAGATAGATAGATTAGATAGATAGATCACGGATAGATAGATAGATTAGATAGATAGATCACGGATAGATAGATAATAGATAGATAGATTAGATAGATAGATCGATAGATAGATAGATAGATAGATCGATAGATAGATAGATCGATAGATAGATAGGTAGATAGATAGATCACGGATAGATAGATAGCTAGATAGATAGATAGCTAGATAGATAGATCGATAGATAGATAGGTAGATAGATAGATAGTAGATAGATAGATCGATAGATAGATAGCTAGATAGATAGATAGCTAGATAGATAGATAGCTAGATAGATAGATAGTAGATAGATAGATCGATAGATAGATAGGTAGATAGATAGATTAGATAGATAGATGATAGATAGATAGCTAGATAGATAGATCGATAGATAGATAGATCGATAGATAGATAGATAGTAGATAGATAGATTAGATAGATAGATCACGGATAGATAGATAGCTAGATAGATAGATTAGATAGATAGATAGGTAGATAGATAGATCACGGATAGATAGATAGAGAGATAATGCATAATTAGCATATCGAAATACAACGTTGTATTTCATTAAATCTGGATATGGACATATTTTCCAGAAAACGATGCCAATCTCTATGCTACATAAGAAAAGTAGATAAGAATTTATAATACCATAAGTGAATTGTTCTACTTGTAATAATGAATAAATTAAGCAGACAAATGACGTTGTATATTTGGAAATAAGATCTTTTTGAGGAGAACTATTCAACACCTGGTTGTACTAAATGGGCATTTCATTCATGTATGGAACAATTTAGTTTAGGTGGATATCAACAGCTAACAATGAAGTGGACTTCTATCTCGTAAGTTCTGTGAACTTACAGTTTACTTTAAAGTTATCCATTGGTTTCATATTTTTAACTAGGATCATTTTTTAATATTTATTATGTAATCAAATAAAACCAATTGTAAGTGACTACCTCAGATGTGACTGAATCCAACTCTAACACAGTCCAGGAATTGCATTATAAAGTTAGCCAACTTATATTTACATTACTAATATCATCCATATCTCGATTACTGTTTACTCAGTTAAAGTGAACTTTCATAATTGTGAAACTTTAATTACTGAATAATGAACTAATTCCACAGATGAAATTTTAACATGGCCACGGGTCTACATGATTTTACCTTCAGCTTACTGATTCATATATTCATTATGATTTCAGATGGTCGGATGTAGTTAGCAAGAAATCGATGTTTCATGTTCATTTCTACAGGTTTGCATGACGTATTTGTAATCTTGAAGTAACTGATGCTTCTTTTGGGGTAAAAACTTGAGTCGCTCAGTTTCTTTATGTGCTGATGCTAGTACTGAATTTTGCTTATTTGATGTACAAATTCTAACAGATGCCTGTTTCAAATTTATGGAAGCTGAATGACAAACAAAATCCTACATCATTTACATCGTACATAGTACCAAGTACGAGAAGTGCTATATATTCACCGTAGTCGGCTCTGTTTTCATTTGTGACTAGGTGATCAAACGCTCCGCAGTGAAGCGACATGACATTCAGTCACCAACATTAATCCACAGTTACAACTGTAGACATGAATTCCACAACAAGTTTCTAAATAAAAAAAGATCTAGGAATTTCAAAGACTTTCCGGAATTTTTTCATTCAATTAGTGCATTGAAATACGTTTAATCTCTCAATCTATAAGAATGAAGTCAATCAACTACTTGGATACAGTTCGACCAAATACAGTAAGTCCCTATATGGATAGGTATTAGTTGCTAGGTTTTTTTCAGTACTTCATGATAAATATTAACGCAAGTGTTTGTATAAGAGAAGTGCCGAACGAAAACAATATGAATCAAGAGGAAATGATTATCATGTGAAGAAAACAGGTACGTAAATGTTTCATAGTTCATAATTTAACATAATGCACATAATTAATTCATCAACATCATTGAGACCGATTTTAATTCATGTTACTTATAATTTCAAACCAGGTGGATTGTGATGATAAAATAGATATTAACACTGTAGTAACCACCTACCAATAACAAATGAGAGCAATACAGCCAGTGACTTCATTGACTGATATCATGTTTTGACTAGACAACTTCATTACACTATCTACTTTGTCTTAAAACACTAATCTTAATAGCCAATTAATTAATACTTAATTTGATTGAATATATCACAGATTGATGTTGGCAGAATACGATTGAAAACCACGGAGCACTGGACAGCTGTTTCGTGGTGCGGAATCTAGGGGGGGAAAATGCTGAGGAGTTCCACACTAAAATAAAACAGCTGTCTAGTGCTTCATGGTTTTCAATGGTACCGTGCCAACATCAATCTGTGACTTATTCAATCAAATAAATAAAGAATCTCCACAAAAATAACCATCCCAATTGAACTATATAACTTAATTCATTATAAGGCATACTGAAATCAATGAAATTTAAGTAGTATTTGACGTGTTAATAAAAATAATATACAAACGGATCTAGTACACGTTTTCATTTCTAAAGTTTAGTGAGATATAAGTAGATAATCTATACTACTTAATATTACAGGAGATTGAGATTACATATTCAATTTTCATTAAGTTTTGTTTCTATGGTTGTTTATGCACTGAATAGGTCTATTCTCCGTTTGTTAAGTTGTTGTTATGGCAAGTGTTAGGTGTGTAATGCTGTATCGTGAATTGACTGTTATGTGACAACTATTGAAATTTAGACAGATGTTTTAACGTAAAATTAGGATCCTTCAATATCAAAGTGTAAGATTTTAACTCAGGATATTTAGGCTTCATAGTATATACCTAACTCTGCCTCTAGCTCTCTTAGGGTTAATGACGGTCCCAAGCCCGGGTAAAGGAGGAGAGTTGGGCATACAGCTAATATTCCCATCACGTAAAACTCAAGCTTACTAAAAAACACTATGTATACATAACATAATTTTCATTCCATAATCACCTCACATTTAACATCAATGAACTCTACAGGTTATATTATCTCAATCCAGATTTCGAAGTACATCATTAAGTCAATCATTATTACTGTTGTGTTTATTGTTATTATAGAGGCACTTCAACAACAGACTGCTTTTATTTCCTGAGTAAGAATTGGTAATCAACGAGTTTAAATTGAATGGTAAGTTAAACAGATGCCATTATAGTCATTGAATGATTACTGTGAAATATCATGTTTGGATGGTGGTATTAAGCTTGATTAGTGACATAATTAGATGCCATTTGCAATAATGAATACATCATATAAAATGGAATTTCTTGCATATTCTTACAATTACAGAAATTATCTAGATTTAGTTTAAAGAAAAAACATAGAAAGACTTAATGTTGTAGTCCAGTCTGCTAACTAAATCTAGAAGATAAATCGTACATTCAGTTGACGTAGTTACTATGCCGAATTGATTTATTTATTTAACATGTTGCTCAGCTTGTCGATATTAGTTGATTTCCATTTCATATAACATCTTTGTCATTTTTATTCATCAAAAATTAAGTTTGTTGTGGTACCAGACAAATTGTTGATACCTACAATTCTGTCCGATTTTAGTATTTACTTCCTAAATATTGTGCATCTTCAACCTCAACAGTAGTTCGAACCCAGAAACTTCGAAACAATGGAGTTTAGTGGTCGAATTTTTACTCCAATAAATAAGCCATATGGATAAACTACCAGTTACTATGGACATGTCTCAACCTCAGTCAAAACAGGTCACGTGAGATTCAGAAGTATTTTGAAGTTAGTCACGTGTAAGATTAAGTTGAGATAAATCTGTGGCGAAAAGTAATTATTTATATATACATATTTGTCAAAGATCGACCACCAAACAAATTGAATAAGAGCGGGAATTCTAACGTCCAGCCATAGTGTTGACAGTAAGACTTTTGTAGCAAGAACTCAAGTTCCTGGGTGCCTTTATTACCAAGTAAGCTTATGGGTTAGCATTCTTGAGGAGTTCTATGCATAAATCAAATAGCCAAACAATATCCCTTGATCTCCTAACCATGGTCAGTCACTGATAAATACAAATGTTAATTCTAATTAAAATTGAGTGTTGTAGAGGTTTTTTAAGCGTTAATTTGATATTACGAATTAGTTTGAATTAAATAACCAATGAACACTATAGAGTACTGGACAACTGTTTCATTGTAGAATAGAACTTGTCAACAATGTACATCAATGATTCATCCAGGGGTCGAACTCGAGACTATTCTACTCAAGTGAAGCATACATACTAAGACAAATACAACTATCTTGTACTTCATAGTTATCTAATTCAAACTAATTGATGAACTTGACAACAATATATCGGTTATTCAAAATTCAATAATTTCAATTAAATATATAAATAAAACAATACAATATAATTTAATTCAACTTACAATACATTGTAAATCATTCCAATAGAACATACAATCAATAATGTTTTTTGTAATGATACAATTTTTGGATGTGATAAGTAAGCATCAATTATTAAAATAATTGGTGGAAATAGATGCTTTTCATAAAATAAATATGTTGTCAAGAAAGAAAAATAATTAATGAAACAATAAGTTGTTATAAGAATTATATTGAATATAGATAGATATATTATAAGTATTCACAGTTTAAATGGATACTGTTCCCGGTACCGGTGATTATGGTGATGATGATGATGATGATGATGAGGTTGTTGTTGTTCTTAGTAATGATAAAGTTAGTTACTTTGAGATATATGAATTCAATGCAGAGTACTGATTATTTTCTTGTATGAAATTAGCTTCACTACACACTAAATTGGATTAGGCGATTGCTGATTATTTCAATGAATATACAATTTATAGGTTTTCTGAATATATTCCATGGAAGTAAGACTAGAAAAGTTGTATAGTATTCTCAACTTCCATTACTAAACGTTTTAATTAAAGGGGGGGGGTTATAGTCAGCAAATATAATGAAATTATCATTACAATCATACATGAATCAATCTTGATTAGACATAGATCCTTGTACATAAGTAAATAATGTTAGGTAACAATCACGATGTTCCAATGAATCAAATGAATAACTTCCAAACCACTTAGTGACTACATTACATTCACTCTGCTTAGTTTACATTTTTAATCAAATCTAATTTGGTTACACTATTAAACAATGACGACTAACAAGTTTTCATTTTTAATGTTGATTTGATTGTGGATGTCAAGTGAAATCAAGGATATTTGTTTCAACCTATTTGAAACTTGTTTGTTGAATATACTTATATTCCACTATTGATGTTTGTGTGGGGGTGGGTAATAAGAATTCAATTCATTTCATGTCAGACAATATAGTGTACACCACTTTAATATCTTTGTCATAAGGGAATCTGCTTAGAATGTACATATAGCAACAATAATTAACTAACTTCAGTCAATAACAAATCAATGTTAAGGTTTAACTTCATTCAAATACCTAATAGCAATTTGTTATGTCGGATCACTAAAGACAGGTGAAAAACTTCCAGAACTGTGTTTTAGAAGACTAATTCATTTATTTTGGTCGTGAGTAAAGTAAACATTACATTTTTATTATTGTTACGTTACTCTTACCCTATCCTCCCGTTCAGTGTATCTGGGGCTATTATAATGTTTCTAACTATGGACTACAGTTAGTTAGTTGTGTACAAGTTACCCCCCCCCATATTCACTGCCACAATCTCTTCTGTTCTGTATTATTGTAAAATACGTAATTGGTTTTACTGTGTGGTCTGAATTTGTGTATATATAAAGGCATGATTGAAATACAATACGAATGAATTGGATCGGATTGTGTCTGTTTAGCGCATAAATCGTTGTTTTCTCTATTCTGTCTTGGAGGGGGGCGGGACTAGTAGTCTCGGGACAGACGTGTCCGCTTACTAATTGGCAATTATCAAGGCCACTAGATATTTTCATAATAAATAACATAATTATATAATAGTAAATATTAAATACTAGTAAAACTTACAGATATATTATTATACCATAATGGCATATTCTTTAAGTCTTCAATATCAGTTATCATCTTAGTATCATAAAAGAATATACTCCAGTATATTAACATCATTGTCTAAAGATTATAATTAAGGCATTGACATATTCAATCAAACCATATTAAATGAAAATGCTATTAAGAATTGATAACCGCTTAATGCATCTTGTTTGAAAAGCTTCAATGGTGTTACTGTCATGAAGTATAGAATATTCAACATCTATCCAATGGAAGAAAAAGAAAATTATTATTATTATTATTATTATTATTATTATTATTAGTAGTAGTAGTAGTAGTATGTATGTATGTATGTACGTATGTATGTATGTATGTATGTATGTATGTATGTATGTATGTATGTATGTATTACATAACAAATCAATGAATATGTAACTGATGATGTCCTCAATGATAGAATAGTTCAAATGATTTAAAAGATTAATTTACACCTTCTATATGCACAACGCAATTTGATTGTTCCTACGTAAAAAGTATCATAAGTAAGTAACATAATCCAAGAATGAATGAATCACATCTTGATTAGTTTGGTTAACGTGAACCAAACAGACTATTCAACTCGGTTTTATCACATTTGATAAATAGTGACAATTTACTACAGGTGGTAGAATGTAGACAAACACCGTTTCTTAATTACACCCAAATTCTTTTATTACATATAACAACGTTGAGCGGATTCGAACCAACAACCTTCTCGCAAACTGTTAAGTTTAAGCAAAATATGCAACCTCCAGAATTTTGTTTTTTTGATCAAATACAACTAAATCAACGATTACAAGTATTCTGCAAAACAGATTCTGTTTTTTTTGCAGATCTTGAATTGATTATCTGAATGACTTGAATTATATATTTACACAGCTTTGATTTAGTAATTCCCAACTTTTATTAACCAATTTGATTGCATTTATCAGAGATTGATGTCGGTGAGGTACCAATAAAAACTAGAATGCGAAGTAGGGCATTTTGTCCTAGTATGAGATTCCTCCGACGTTCACAAGCTTTATTCCTACAAAGGGAGTCTTATAGCAAACACCTAAGCATCTACAGCATTGGGTTGACCTGTTTATAATTACGAAGTTCTCACTCCTATTGGTGAGTGATATAGAACTATAATCACCCATCACTATTGGTGATAACTATTTAGCTCCCCGGATGTCTGGAAAGCACCTGTTATGATTTCTCACTGAAACCTCATAAACGTCGTGAAGTAAGTCACCAGTAAGTTGATTATTGTACTTAAACTTAGGTGGTTTCTTAGAGACAGATAGTTAATTTGATCTTTTGTATTCATCACACATTTGTGTTTGTTGAGTATTATTCCAAACTAGAGAGCACTGAACATCTACTTCTTATTAGTATTAAACTTGATAGTGTACATTCTCAATTATAACCATAGAATTGAATCTAAAGACATTAGGTATCACAGTGAACACTGTGAATCATCATCATCATAGTTAATTCGGTTTCCATTTGTCGAATTCTCACTTCAATCAATTTGTTTTATACCACGATAATCATCGTATGTCATTATCAAAAAAATTGTTTCACTCTCAGTTTTATTGAAGATTCTTTGAATTAATTTTTATTTCCCGCCTAAGTATATCACTGGATACCACTAACTTAATACAATAATTCTAATGATTAATTATTTAGTATGACACTTAATAAATTATAAGTTCGTTACCATGACAACTAAATAGAACGTATTGTTTTCTTCAAGTAAATTACATAATGAAAATAATCAATATATATATATATATATATTACGTAATAATCATTACCGCTGTAATAGCTGTAAAATATTTTAATTTGCATAACATTTGTATTGGATCAAGTAGATTATCATTTGGAAAGAAATATTTACAACAAAAATATAATGCAATACAATAAATGATGATGATAGTTAAACGATAGACAATTATGTAATCAATTGTCAATTTCATTCTTCTAAATAATGAAAACAAAAAAATAAACAAAACAAGATATACAATGAATTATAAATGATTAAACGAATGTTAAATTTTTAATAACGAATCAGTTTAAACCTGAAAGCACTAGACAACTGTTGCTTCTTAGCATGGAACTCAACAGTATTCGCCTACAACTCCTTTAGGGATCGAACCCAGGACTCCCTAACTTCATAACATAAATCTTATCTTTAGACTACTAAGTTAGCCATTAAATATTTGATAGATCTAATTCAGTCAATGAATGATAAACATCAGTAAATAATAATAATTATTGATTACTGAATGATGTAATAATAATAATTCTATTGTATGTAGCTGAAACGAGTTGGATGGACAACGAAAAGTATCCTTCAAAAGTTACAAGTATTCATAAACAATTATCTACGCTAGATCAATTCCGTTGGCCAGATACTATGAGCAATAACCTACTGTGTCAGTGAACAAATAAATCAAAATTTAGAAATCGGAAAAGTGGCTAGAGGTGAATATGACTCACATTGAGGAAATCATCAAACTACATCAAATAACAGTCACTAACTTAGAATCATCCATGCCTACCATAATGAAGAAGTATAAAGAACACACTGAAATTGAAGGTAGACATCAAAAGAATGAATAGTACTTGGGAGGAGTGCAAAGGAGATTTGAATACAGAGTTGACTGGAGATTACTGGTCGTAGGCCTTTACTTCATGAGGAGTAACAGGTATTGGTCGATTGTTTAATTAATAATAATAAAGGCTTTATTTAGTTCTGTTTGGCTCAATATGAATCGTCATGAGACAATTTCTCAAAGAGTAATTCATCTACTATGTACATATCTGACGTAAAAACTTTTACGTAAACCGTGAGAACAAAAATCAAATCCAAGTATCGGTATCATAAGAAATAGAAGTCATCACACTATGTGATAACCTACATATTCGTCGCATAGAACATATGCCATCAGATACGGAATAGTGAAGCATTTTGTTATGCCGTTAATAAGGGGCAAATAACCAAATGGTTGATATAACCTTGAACGCACGAATTCACAGTAATATACGCAAATGAGAGTTTCTAGCTAGTTACTGCATGTCTTCTAGATGCCTACTTAGTCCCAACTCGAAAATAACAGAACACAAAATTGACGAATAAGCCAGACAGAATCGTAATGCATTCCAAACATTCCTTTTTATATACACAAAATCACACCATACTGTCAACCAATTAAAAAGACTAAAATTTATACAGAATAGGAGTCATAGTGAATGTAAACTGGAGTATCGTATACACACTCAATTAACCGTAGTTCATCAGTGAGTAAGGATACACTAACAGTTAATGCATTACACTGGAGGATACGGCAAGGGGAACCTACTAATAATATGAATAAAATGTTTACTTTGTATACGACCAGAATTAATTAAATAATCTACATAAAAAACAGTTCATGAAAATAACCAATCTTCCTTAGATGCCCAGCATATTACATTTACACCATTCCTTACTTGTATGAATTCTAGTGTAGCAGCGTCTCATTCTACTAGAAGATATTCAAGGAGAAAAATGTGACTGAAGATGGTGATCTACATCTGATACAACAGTATGTGATAATTTTTTACAAAATTTTAAGTGTTTACCTACAACCATATTCATAATAACATCGTAGGTCTCAATACACACTCTACTAAAAGCCTTTAATACTTTACGTAACATCATGTAGTCATTCCTCAAAAGTTTGAGAAAAAATATTGAGGAAAATTATGAAATGTGATGCAACATGCAGGTGTTGATAAACTACATTAATAAGTGTCTAGTAATACCAAGACTACATAATCAGTTAACATAATCAACTAAACGATTAACGTTCCTTGATAAGGGTAAAACAACGAGTAAAGACTAAGATTGATGTGAAGTAGAACTTACACCAAGTTACGTGACATTCAACTTGGTCTTCTTTTTAACAAACTTCATGTGGATTCACAAGTGTATTTACATCTTTTTCATGTCGAGAACTAAGGTTGAATGTTTCATATTTTCAAAGATTAAGTTAAAGATCATTCAGATTAGATCATCGTTCAAAAGTTGCCAAGAAACCATTCACCTGATTAAAATTTAAAGATGAAGAAATTAGCACATAAATAGTAAGATCATCTGTATACTTAATAAAGGTACTGTTTATAGAAGATGGATGGTCATGAAAGAAAAGTGTGAAAAGAAAGGGGGAGGGGGTGGGCGGGAAGACCAGCACCTTGACGTACACCAAATTCTGTTAATAGATGGATAGGGCACTTTATTTTATATACAGTATACTGCTCTTTTTCGAAGGAACAGAAATGTATCTGGTTTATCATCCAGCTTTGTATGTTAATATTCTCAATTATGTTCAGTAACATAAGTCTAGGAACAGAATCAAAGGCAAAAGTATAATCTACAAGCTTACTTCGGATATGCACTTCACTCTTACCCAGCCTAATCAGTATATTATGATGTAAGACAACAGCTTCTGCTATGTCTGCATACAAACAGAGTCTATATATGTTGATATACCTCTTCATTGAAGGCTATAGCTTATATAGTAAAAGTCTGGAGAAAGAGAGAAGCTATAGCTATGTTTTTAAACTTTATTCCATGCTTACGGTATGACATTTATGGAGAGAAACTTGTTCAAGATACCAATCAGTGGTTAAAATAACCCAGTATGGAGAGTGAAAGAGAGATAAGATTTAGAATATCATTGGGTACTGAACATAGTTATACCTTATGCGCTACTAAACAATCTAAGACATCGCTTTCATTGGAAATGGGACTTGGATATCCCTTTGAATTTCAGGAATCTATAAACATATGCACATGAGCCCAAGTTGTCAAATGACACTAACACGATGAGATCGAACTTGAAACATTAACATGATAATATAATTCAACAAGAAGTAATGATACGAACATATGTACAATAGAATAATGGGATGTGAGTTAGAGAAAAAACATAAAGTATGTAAAACATTTCCTCACTGTGATCAATTCTTAGTCATATTACCCAGTGTCTCTAGTCATTTATCTGTACATGTTGAAGAAGTGATCGAACTACACTATATTATAATACATTCTTACTGCCTATCAACATGCTTAAACTCGTATTGTTTGTTGTTTCTTAATTTATGTTCACCTAATCATCAGTATAGCGTTAACATGGAACTCTGTTGGGAAAAGGAAAAGAGGAAGGCCAACGAACACACTGTGTAGAGAATTGGAAGCAGACATTAAAAAGATAAACAGTAACTGGAAACAACTGGAAAGGATGGCTCAGGACAGAGTTCAATGGAGAATCCTGGTAAGCGGCCTACGCTTCTAAGTGAGGAGTAACAGGCGAAAGTAAGTAAGTAAGTAAGATCATCAGTATAGATACGTGAATTACATTTGATATACCCTGGATTACATGGATCAAAGATAATTAATTATTGAAACCTAATGTAACTATAATTTAATCTCTCTAATTCCTGTAACAATGTGTCATCTATGAATTTAGTTAGTATACGCACTTATCAAACATATTCATGCTTTTTTCTACAAAAGTTTCACACCATTAGATTGAGCTTACCTAGAGATCAGGATTAAAATAACGTTGTTTCATTGAAGTATATAACTTTAACTATCACCTAGAACCAATTCAATTGATCTTAGTGAATAGGTAGGTAGTCATAGAATTCTGTATTACTTTTATTGTATTGTACTTCTTTCGAATAAGTTTATTAAGTTTACGATGATCAGTTGAATAGACAACACATGTTAAATCATACTTAAAACGGTGAAACTAAACTACACCGCTGACCTTGAAGTGACCAATGAGAATCAAGTTATTACTTTTAAGGTTGCGCGCGCATTTAAGTTCGAAATGCTTACGTTGGATCGGCTTATTGAAATGTTTAGTGAGGACAATATTATTTCTAATCTACAAGCTTTTGGACTACTTCGGAGAGAGTTAATTTGTGATTGTGGCCTTAATATGACTCAAATACCGTACGGAGACAGTCTGGATGGAGTAACGTTTCGATGCAATAGCTGTTGGCGAAGAAAGTCAATAAGAACAGGCAGTTTTTTTAGTAAATCTAAACTAACACTACGGCAAACCTGCATGTTAGTTGTCTTGTGGAATATGCAGTTGCCTGTTACTCTGGCATTGCCTCTTACAGATGTGAGCAAAGTATCAGTGGTGCAATGGTATCAACACTGCAGAGACGTATGCTCAGAAATGATGTTGCGGTTGAATCTATCACTCGGAGGCGTCGGAAAAATAGTTGAAATAGATGAATCGGCCATCAGAAAGAGAAAATATAATAGAGGAAGATCTGTAAAAACCGAATGGGTAAGTAATAATTACTTTAAACTTACTGGTAGGTTCTTGGTATTTATGACAGAACATTAGGAAAGGGACATTTTCAGTGTGTCCCAAACCGAAATGGAAGAACCCTAATACCAATAATCCAAACGTATCTTCAACCAGGATCCATTATTTATATTGACGACTGGAAAGCATATCGTCCTCTCCGTAGACTCGGATATGCTCACCATGTCGTAGTTCACCATAGACATTTTGTGGACCCAAGTACTGGTGTTCGCACACAAAACATTAAGGGATACTGGTCGCGTCTGAGGGAGTTTCTTAGACCTTATAAAGGTTCTAGAAACAACATGAATTGGAGCCATATGGATGAATTCTTATATCGTTCATATTTTGAATTTAAAATAAATGAACCCGTCTCTAACTTGCAGAAGTTCATAAATCATGTAAAAACAGTATATCCTGTGTAATTGACTTTAAAAAATTTCGTTTTTCACAATAAATAATGATTTTACCTACCACTGCATTCTCATTGGCTAAAAGGTACCTCAAGGTCAGCGGTGTAGTTTAGTTTCACCCTTAAAACTTATCAACTAGATGTACTTACAGTGTATCTCTATTGATTACTATACAAGCACTAGCAATTAATACGTTTCAGTTCCAAACATTCAATGAAATGACATTTTAGTAAGAACTTTACTGTACCCAACCACATGAAGGGAAACATTCAAACACAAAATTATTATTGTGTATACTGTAGGTAAACGTCATAGATGTTGTACGTAAGCATAATGTAGACCTATGTGCTCAAGGGACTTAATAACATCAAAATGCCGACTGAACATCATTTGTCAATATAATCTCATTCTAAGTACATTAAACTAGTTTCAGTAATTATATCCGTCGTCATTTAGATAACTACAGAAGTCAATAAAAAATAGCCAGTTAATCGTCTATCAATTACAGATGACTAATGAGTAACTTCTCAAAATAATTCCTACTGTTCTAATGCCTAGACATAACCAGTACACTTTAATCAATTTAGGTGTAAAACTGATATCCACTGACCATGATGTATAACGTCACAAAATGATTGAGTATAAAATATCAACTGTTAGAACATCAGCAGTCTAATTGGTGAATACGTTAAGTGTTTGACGTTAAACACGACGATCCTGAACTCGATTTCTTTTTGGAATTGTGGATGTTTACCGTTGAAGAATTCCATGGTAGGATGAAAGAGCTGTCATATGTCAGTCCCTGATTTTAAATGGTTGTTTAACTGAATACATTTCAGGATATTAAGTTAAAATTCACTAATCTCCACAATACATATTTTCAATCATCTCTTAGTTGATGAAAACTGAAATACATATTACACTTAACATCTTCCATAAG
Source organism: Schistosoma mekongi (assembly GCA_034768735.1). Taxonomy (NCBI): domain Eukaryota; kingdom Metazoa; phylum Platyhelminthes; class Trematoda; order Strigeidida; family Schistosomatidae; genus Schistosoma; species Schistosoma mekongi. The sequence goes on from CM068311.1 coordinate 8,964,927, forward strand.
TCAGTCATTAAGTCGAATTAATGACTTACATTACTGTTATCCGATATCATAGAGATTGATAAAAATGAAGGTACACAAAATCAACTGATTTAAGTTTGATAACCATTTAAAACCAGTAAAGAATTGAGTAAGACATTCCTCAATAAAAGTTCACAATTCAGGATAACTAGGCTTTATGATGAATTTCATAAAGTTAGGCTACTGTGTAGTCATTCATTCTTTGAAATTTATAAAGTATCACTTGATTGATAAAATGTAGACTACATCATATTACCAGTTGTAGGAACCTGCCTCATTAATATCACCTCACTAAATTTACAAAATCACTTGAAGTTATTAAAAATGTAAGTACGTGATTATTACTGAATATGTAGTTCATTGAATTCCAATTCAATGATCTAAAGAATAAGCGCTTGTTGTATATCATGCAAATACTACATTCAATCAATTGTTCGAACTTCAGTTGTCTTAGATCAGAGTTTTAGATCAAAACGATCCAACTGTTCAATAAATTTTGAACTTAATGAAGAAAAAAACATACTACTTTAACTATTTACAATGTTTTTTAAATCCCATTTCTATTTTCAGAATATCATATCAATAAAGCTGTCGTTTTAAGTAGAATACAATGAACCTATAATTTACAATGTAATACAAGTCTCTATATATAGACATAGATACAAGTCATCAGTAACACACATATACATACATACAAGCACATACATACACACACACTTACACAACTACTGTTATGACAATGCACTTACATAATCATATGATACAATGAAGTACATTAGATAGTCAATAAACACTGACATTTTTTCTGTCTATATATACTTGTAACTTTTTCTTCTACATTCTGAAGGTTTATTCATTGATGTATAGTGTGATTGCATAATGTGAAGGTAATACGAAATATTGATTATCTGTCTATATAAGATATCAGTATATGCCATATTATCACTGGGCACTTGTATTGACTGTTCATTGAATGTAATTCACGGAAGTATTATTCACTTGATTCACTTATATTGATCTTCATTACTTAACCAATGCATGTATCTATTATGTAATATGCTTTTACTATCAAATACTCAATAGAAATTTGATAAATAATAATACAATCTAGTAAATCTTTAGTATCATAATATTTAAGTTAAAATTATGATGGGTTAGGGAAGTTGGATGCTACTTGCAAGCTTTCATATTAGTATTAGATGGTGGAATGTCTTGGAAAGTGGTGACACTAAACATTTGACAAAGGAGGAAACAAGGCATTTAAAGAATATGAAAGAAGCTAAAAGATAAGTAGAAGAAGGCAGTATGAAAATAACCTGAAGTGAAGACGGGTAACGATATCCAAACAGACAAATGAAGGTACATAATTATTACTTCCTGAAATAAAGCATAGTTTCTGCTTAGTACTTGAAGGAGAACCGAGCCAGTTTGTAATCCACATTGATCATTGAACAAAAACTGAAAGAACCAAGCTTGGTCTCGAGTAGACTCCAGTTATTCTAGAGCAAAGATATAACCAGTACCGTTTAATCATGCCAAGTACGAGGCAGTTATCTGGCAATCGCGATGTATGACTTCGTGAAAATATATCACGCAATGACCGAATAAAATATATGAATGGTTGGAAGCCATCTGGCTAACAGGTTTAATGGTTAAGCATTTTCCATGTAATCTGACGATTTTGGACTTGATTTATTGTTAAAGCTTGGGAATACACGCTCCTGACAAATCATATAGTAGGATGAAAGATTTGTTCAGTATCAATTCATGAATTTCAATGGATACCCAACTGGAATCATTCCATGATAACAAAATAAATGTAAACTATTAAATAAAAAGCTAATTGTATGCTTGTCAACACTTCACCGCAGGATGTAATGTTTCTTATTCACTTGATGCTTAGCTTCACACATTTGAAGAGATGTTCACTGCCTCATAGTTTATTTAGAAATGTATTATGAATACACAAATTGAACTAGGTTACATAACTATTGAAGAGCAGGAAGAACTACGTAGATGATTCATCGCAATATGAGACGTTAGTATTAGTGGTCACTAATTACCTCAGTGAAGATGGATCAGCTAACTTTAAATTCCAAATTTTCAATACAAATGTGAAGACATTTTTATTGTATGAAGCTGAAACTTGTACTGTGAACTACGAAAAGCATACTTCAAAAAGATACAAGTGTTTGGAAACAACTGTCTGTGTAAGATACTTCGGGTTTGTTGAACAGATACCATCAACAACAACCTCTTGTGACAGACAATAATCCAGCTGAGGAAGACACAGAAGGTCGATAGGACAAGCATTGAGGAAGTCATCAAACCCCATTACAATACAAGCATTAACTTTGAATTCTAATGGTCAGAGGGAGAGAATAAGACCGAAGAACACATTGTTTCATGAGTTGGAGGTAGGCAATATAAGAATGAACAGCACTTGAAAAGAAATGGAAAGATTTGAAGAATGAGTTGGTCGGTGAATGCTTGTCTGCGGCCTATGCCGCACGAAGAGTAACATACATTGATTGATTGGTTGAATGATGTAGATTTATTTTAGGTAAAAATCTCTATGAATATAAGGATCAGATCACTATTGTCAAACTATGATTTAATTATAATTCTCTCAGCTTTTCATGATCATTAGAATATAAACGAAATCAACTTTATTGATAAGATTTGATCTTCATTACGAATATAACACAAATCGTTAGTACTCACTGGTCAATCATTGCAGATATCTTAGTTCATTAAGCGATCAATCCTATCCTAAGTAGCTTAAAGACAACATCTAGAACTGTTAAACTTACTCCTACATATTTAAATCTATCAGGGGGGGGGATACGCCTATTTAAGAATGTACAAACATCTTAGTTATAAGTACGCACTAGTTGGAAACATAAGTGAATCAATGTTTCTTATTGACTGCTTTCAACTAGCTAACATCAAAACTCTAATAAGAATCTATTGTTAACGCTTATTAACTAAACTATAGATCTTACCAATAATTCACTGGAAAATGAAGGTATAACTGATGAATTCTTTGTAGATTCTAAATGATACCTTTGAGAATTAACTGGTGATAATCAATGTTTATCGTTAGTTTATATCTGTCACTATCTACTGTCAGCCAATAAAGTTTTTTTTTCACATTAAAAAATTTAGTTACATTAATGTAGTGATCTTGAATAGTATCTAATTATGAAATCCATTGTGGCATAGGTCTTTTTTCAGGGTACATTTATAATCTCTGAAATGCTAAGATAAACAAGACATTTCTTTAAGACTAATCTACGTCATCATCCGAACTAATGATATGTAATAATATTACCAAATACGTAAACTTAACAAGATAACTGCTTGGCATGATCTCATTAAGGATTCAGGAGTTAACTTGAATCTTAACATCTACAGAGTAGGTGAATGTTTACCTGTCAATGAAACTACAAGTACTCTAGTGAGCTGTTCTCGCTTTTTTTATTGTACAGATAAAAAAAAAACGTGACGTTAAGGAGTAAATGACAGTAAGTTATTTGTACTTTTATTCAAAGATATCAATGAAGCATTTCTTACTATAATTACTATCATCAAATTGAAAATTGTGATAATAGACTTATGGTCAGTTTGATGAGGTTATAAATCGCCATCAATTAAATTAATTACAATTACATGTATGTATGTATGTATGTACAATCAACATAGAACTTGGCACATGCATGCATTGGTTCAAGTTGCCATGCCACCATGGCACTGCAAGATTAACACCACCACCACCACCACTAGTAGAAATCACTTCAATAAAATAAAATAATAATAGTAACAAGGAATGTGAACATATAGAATATAGTTCAAGAAGTGTATTACACATGTATAATTACTGATGTGACATCAAGCTAACATGTAAACCTATCAGTAGTCTGTTATAAATATAAAAAAAAAGAATATAGATTAATGAAGTTATTAACTGTTTCTATAAATCTTATTGAAATACACACACTTACTAAAGCCAATCGTTATAATTTCTGTATTTTCATCAATATTCATCTCTTAATGTGAGATACTCAAACTAACTTTCAGTCAAAATTAAAGTCAAAATTTTCAATACAAATGTGAAAATAGTTCTGTTGTATGGAGCTGAAACTTAGAGAACTATGAAACGTATCCTTCACAAGATACAAGTATTCATACATAACTGTCTGCGTAAGACACGTCGGATTCGTTGGGTAGATACCATCAACAACAACCTTCTGTGGTAGAGAACTAATCAACTTCTAGCCGAGGAAGAAATTAGGAAATGACGTTGAAGGTGGATTGGACACATAATTAGGAAACAATCAAACTGTTTCACAAGACAAGAACAAACGTTGAATCGTAAAGACCAAAGGAAAAGAGGAAGACCAAGGCACACACTTTACAACTACTTAGTCATTACTTTTATTCATACTTCATTTGTTGTAGCACAAATAGTCAAGTACTTTATTAATGAATTCGCAAGTTACGTAATATATTTCAAATGTAGCTATGTGACATATCACTAAATCTTACGTCACTGGACAACTATTTGTCTGACTTCAGGACTCCCCAAGTTTGTGCATGCACGATTCAAACAATAAATCCAGTACAGAATCATCAGATTACACGGAAAATGCTTAATCAATAAACCACTTAACGAAACGGTTAACAGGTTTTGCTATCTTTTACTTATTTATTTCGCGATATATTTCTTCGGTGTTATCTACTACTATCGGTGGATAACTGAATCACACTCGATATTATTGAACTTCACTGGTCATGTCTCCTCACTAGGACACTGGAAATCACCTCTAGATACTGGTTACTAATGAGCTGTTATTGATTATAATTAGGTATTATAGAGATTGTTTAATGTTAATAAGATGTCACGAATTGATTGGAATTACATTACTAGTAACAACCATGAAACACTGGATGGATGTTTCGCAGAGCAAATATATTGCGAATTGATTACGTATAAAATGTCAACCATTAAAACTAGGCTGTTTAAGTGATATAGCGTGTACTGTTAAGCTAGACGATCCTTGGTTTGGTCACTAATAGGGTTGTGGATGCACTGATACTTAGACGAAACTGCTATCAAGTGTCAATCCCTGCTGATCAGTCAAACTAATTCATAGTATCAAATAATCATTCGATAATCTCCACATTGTTACAATTTACAAATAATGCAAGATGCCTGAGAACTAAGAAATTAAAACCAACATAAAAATGTTTACACGACACGTTCCTGCCTATTCAAAAGTCATGCAGGTACATGAATAAATTGTGTGTGTGTGTGTATGTGAATGAATGACTGAAGATCAATATGAATATAAGATATGTTCCAATGATGTAATTAAATGTAAACCATATGATTTGCATATTTCAGATTTTAATGTTAACAATGTTCATATGATATGTTAACTGATGAAAACTATCTGAGAAACTATGAAATTCTAATAAACATAAACGAAATGTGATTAGAGCATAATGCGTTTCAGAAAACTACAATGATAAAGAGAATCTGATCAATGATCTAATCAACATTGGTTCGATGTATTCACTAGTAGTAAGATGCTAATGAATAACATTCAATTCGTCTATCAATGAATAGGTTAAATATACTACATATTTAGTTCCGCGAAGTTTAGGTACGTGCACGAGACATGTCAATCAAATGCGATAAAATGGGGGGGAAAGTGACAACGCATGGCCGACTCCCATTTCAAATGTTGGTGAACACCTTTTTAAAGAACCCTAGTAAGAAAGAACTCAGAAGATACAACGCCAAAACAATCAAACCACCACGAGTAATAGGTTGCAAGTTGACCCAAGTAGAAAATCATACATACAGAACCTTGAAGAGGGGAGGTGTTGGGATGGCTCCCAGAAACTTCAACGAAGCTTCCAGAACCCTCGAAGGAGACAAAGACATTCCATCCAATCACTGATCGACAGAACCTTCTAGAATCTCGACGTGGAACGCTCCGATTGGGTAGCAGTTGAGACTGCTTAATTCGGATTGGATGGATCATAATACTGATTTATTTGTTTCAGAAAACTATAAATATAGGAATACTTTGTACATGACTCACTTCCCATTTTACTGGAGTAAAGTCTCCTGTTTTCTCGTCTACTGTCTTCTGATTTTGCGACTAGGAGGATTCAAGGCGTTCAAGTGGTAAGATTGCTTTGCGGCTAGTTAAGTTATCAAGTACGAGATATAATATATACGTTATTATTTAATACAGCAATCCTACTTAAAACACATCAGTAGTGAGTTTGACAGAATTTCAATGTAATTGCTATTCGTATTGATATACCATTTCAGTTGCTCAGTCTTGTATTTCAAACAAGTCATGCCCAAAACTACTGTGCTTAAACAAAAACTGATTGTCATATTTAAGCTTTACTAAGATAAGCTTTGACTATCATTTGAAGTTATTATGTTCTCTAACCACAGTAGTTTAATTACGATGCTTACATTGACTTACTAATGCAATATTGTTAGCACGTACTTCATAGTGAGATGAACTTTAAGAGATCCTTTGTAATTGTACTATTATCATGTGTATGTGTATTATGGTTTTCTTCTTTGGCCTAATTTTTTGTTTTTTTATATATTAGCTGATTATCTTAATTAATAGATTTGATTGATTTCTGTAGACTTATTGATTGATGGAAGACAAGAATACCAGGATACCAAAGATTCTCTAATTTCTCTCTTATTAATCTCCAAAGTATTTTGATATTTCTCCAATCATATTCATTCCTACAACCATCTATATGCATTGATATCAATGAAGATTTATCATGGAGTTTGATAGCCAAATCATGTTTTTGTGTACATAGACAGAGATGACGGCTAGTTTCTGCAATGTAGCATTTGTAGCAGTCACTAACGTTGACCTTGATGATGGTGTTTTCTTTGGTTTCTTTCACTCACTACTGTATTCTTTAGTTTGTGTAGTATTCATTTCAAAGACCTTGTAATTTTTTAAGCTACACTTACTCCTAGCAGCCTCAAAAGTCAGTTGAAGATAATGTGGAGATTCTACGTGTGTAATAAGATTATGTATCTATTGTCAGAGGTTGTTGACTATGTGAATGATAATAGATGAGATAAGCACTTTTTAAAGTATTAGAGGCAACTATTGTCATGTAATGTTTACTTCTGTGATTTGCTTACAATTTTTCCTAGTGGTGTTGGAATGTGTTTTCCTTCGTCTGGACATACTTTGCTTATAACATAACACTCAATTTACTCATCAATCAGCATGTATCCAGAAGTCAATCCAATCTATTGACTATTAAGACAATGAAGTAATAGACATAAAATCGATGATCAGATCAACGATGAACAATATTAACAATAACAACATGTAAATACAGAAATAAACAAATAGTACATATTTCTTAGCATTTGTTTACATGGATACTACTCAAAGAGAAATATGGATTACATAACTTGTTGAATATATTTTCACTTTACGCTTATAAACATAGTATGGTTCGAACCCATCCTCAATCTGTTTATGTGTTAGAGCATTATCTATTAGGCTATCAAGTTATAGAAGCAATGTATATCAGCTGGCCAATATAGATCAATACAGATTGATCTACATTGAAAGTAAAGAAAAGAAAATGTAAAGAAACACTAGATGTTTCTGTCAGATGAACACATCCCTAGACGTACATCATTGATTTCAATTTCACACTTTAGTCAATTTATCGAATTCCATGTTGATTGCTAATTCCGCGAAGATGCTTGCTATTTTATCATGTTCTAATTAATTAATTCACAGATACACACTACCAAAGAATGTAAGTTAGGTAGTTGATGTAAACCAGTTAGCACTGAATAGATATTATTTACTAGAATAAATTTCGTCAATGGAAGTGCTCATCAATAACCTTGTCATAATTTGAAACAAAGAACCAAAGGCTTGGCATAATCAACATGAATCAGAAAAGCAACAAAAAACTCCTGATCATAGTAAAGTGACTAAAATTAGAAATATAAATCACTGAATACTGGCATAGTGATGTAAAATATACGTACCTATCGTGAAACCTGACGGTCCCAGGTTCGATCTATGGTGGGGTAATATGTACTCACTGCCACTAAAATACCTCATAATAGGAAGGAATGGGTGTCTAGTACTTAACAGCTCCTAGTAATTTTTTTACTGAAGTTGGATAATAATACTAAAATTAACAATCCTTACTAGCTGAAATACATATTAAATAAGAAGCGTATGAACTCTGCCTATGCTCCTCTATGAGGAGTAACGGGCGTAAGTAAGTAAGTATGAACTGTAAATTCACAGGGATACTTCATAAATACTTACACTTAAATGTCTTTGAAGTGAATTCTTTCTGTGAGGATAGATATTATAGTTTAGTTGTTTGTGTTCATCATAGATTTATATCAGTTAGGTACCACCTAAATTCACTTAAATTAATCCATTAATTAGTGATTAACTATAGAAGGTTGTTGAAATCCTAATCAAAAGTTGTGAATAGTGGAGCTCAAATATGTCCAGAGTAGTATAGTTATCACTAATGACTAATTATACTACTGAACACGTAGAGGTCCAGTGGTCCACACAGTCAACCATTCATCATGAAACCCGTAGATCGTTTGTTTACCTCCCTGTTCAGTTCTCCTTAGTTTTCATTTGTATCCAACAGATATCATTCGGTGAAGACAAACAACTTAACATATACATTTATTATAACATATGACTTCAATAAATAATTAATATACTTGCCTTATCAATGATTTTTATAATACTTCTATCGTATATATGTGCCTACTTATATACATATCCATTTGATAAATATGATTTCATTCATCTAATCACACTACTTAATTCGTATTATGCACATTACGCAGTTTATTAGTTTAATACAATCAAATACATTATTACATAATTACAAAGTATTGACATAATCAACTAACCTATAAATGACATAAGGACAAATAAAGTTAGCATAAATTGTGTATTGAACTATATATGGTGCATTTGAAAATGAATAGTTACGTAATAGTTGATTGTTGTTTATTAAAATATGTTTACTTATCAATATTTTCATTTGATCAGTCAGTTAAAATACATGTAAACAATACATTTAAACATCAACATTGGAATACAGGTACATCTAGCTGATGAGTCCCTAACAGGACGAAACGCGAGTCCTAAATTTCACTTACCGATCACAATCTAACTTATATAATTCATTATCTCATTTAAATTAATAATAATAAAGTAAAGTAATAAGTGAAATATAGGAGGTACATTTCATCCTACTTCAAACTAGTCAAGTTCATTATTTTATAGTTAACGTGTTAAAAATTGAAGTTACTAGTTTAGATTTAAATTCAACTTATGTGACCTAAACAGGACAAAAGATGTGTATTAGATTCTAATACTTTTTTATAGTTCAATTTTCAATCATAATGTACATTCGATATTAGAGATTGATCATTTTTAGTAATTCATATCAATAACGGTACAGTATGCCTGATCAATTGTCTCATTCATATAGTAAACACCATAGTACTGCACACATGAATATCCTATTTTGCCTTCTAGCAGAGTATATATCGTCACTGAACCACAGATCCAAAGTTTACAGTTTCATTTTTATAAGTTGAATTGTTGCATACAATCATGGATAATACTACTATGGTGATACTTTAGGAACTCGAAACGTAAGCAAATCAGTGCCAGTCCGAAATACATAGAACCACCCACTGAACAAAGGTGAGAACTTGAAACCTTGACTTGTCAAACTATTGTTAATTATAATTATAATATCCAACGTTATACACATATCTCCTAATCTTCTATAATGAATAATAACTATAATAATCTAATGACTACTAGCAAAAAATTTCACTGGAACTTTCTTGATTGATAGACTTCAGTCATGTCAAGCAATAATTGATTACCTACCATTGGTATTATATGCTAGTTACAAAATATTTCTAATCCCCTGAAATTGGAGATGTAAACTAATGGATGCCGACTTAATGATTTGAGTGTTAAGTACTTGCATAGATGTCTAGGCTTCAATCTTCGTTAGCTCATGTATACTGCTTACTGGGAAGTCCCATACTACGATAAGACATGTGTACCAGTCTAAAAATACTCGTGAGTTAATAGCATTTATATACAAGATAATGCTGAACACTTATTCATGTAATGAATATTTTATTAACATTATAAATCCTAGACTGATTAGAAAGATTAGTTCTCTAGTAAGGTAGTTATCTGGAGTGACCACGGTTTAGCAACCAATCTGATAATAATTTAGATAGTCAACGCTGCTTAAATTCTCTCAATAAAGTTACATTGCTATTAGTAGTATTAGTAACTTACCATTATTTGATTGAGTATATCAGAGATTGATGTTAGCAGGGTACCACTGAAAGTCAGGAAGCACTAGATAGCTGTTTCGTTCTAGTGTGGAACTTCTCAGCAGTGTTCACCCCAGATTCCACACCAGGGGCTTCAGGTTGATAGCATACTCCTAACCATCTGCACCACTGAGTCGGCATACAATGGTAGAATTCTCACTTCCATCAATTTGTTATATATATAGCGCGACGATCATCCATCCCAACTTTACATTAAATGCATAGTTGTCAATAATGTAAGATTAGTGGAATAAAGTTCATAATCAATCTTAGATCTTAGTTTTATTTTAGATCGTACTTGTCAGTAACATGGAACTGACACTATTCATAAGATTTAAACATCTACTGTACTATTCCTTAATGAAGGATATTGTCACTGAACTAATAAGACCATAATACATTGTCATCGATAGGATGCAAACAACATTAAGGAACTAATTATTTTAATATCGTCTCAGTCACTACTCCGTATTTCACAGTTAAGTAAATATGCCAATCGTTTATATAATCAATAAAGAATCATATATTTTAAAGGTAAATGTCATAAACACCTAAATATAGTAATCAAAGTTTCAATTCATCTATACACGATTATAAATTTTATTCTACTGATGAGTGCTAATAAGTATAAAATTCTAGGTATAAAACAGTATCATAATAAACAACGTTAAGTCAATATTCCATTATTTATGTAAACAATATAACATTATAGAATGTAAACTGTAAATTAATAAACAATTCAAAGTTCAATATTTCAATATACTACTTACTTAGCAGTTTCCAGTTAATCAAATCAATTAATGAATAGTATCAAATCTATTAACTTTTTATACTCTTCACATAAAATATACTACTCATTTACATTAATCAAATAGTTCAGCTCTAATCAATATGATGTTAATCTAATTATTATTAGTAATATAATCATGTATCTAAGCTATTTAATATTAAATACATTAAGTTCAATCATTAGAATCAATCATTAGTAACAAAATGAACTAAATATAAATAACCTTAATAGATACTTATACTTCATGTTAAGTTACTATTTGTATAGTAGATATGGAAGAAAATGTAATTGATTGTTATATTATGTGTAAATGCATAGAGATTATCAATTCATTTAAGAAGTTATCAAATTAGAATGAAGCTTAAATGGAACAAGATGTACTATCAGGTATATTGGGATATATGCTTACAACACTTAGTGATCAGTAGAATTTATCAACATTATAAAGTGACTAGGCATATAACTTAGTTTCACATAGGTTAGATATGAACTAATTGTCTCAGTTGTAGAGTCTATAGACTGTAAAACTTGATATTCCTGAAATGAATCTTCTACAGTGTAACATTTCTCTTAAGAGTACATTCGTGCTTTGTTGACAAGTTTCATATAACTCAAAACTAGGTCTGAAATTAGGGTAAGCTTGTACAAGTGTGACTGTCAGGACACAGTAGTCTAATGGTAAACTCGGTGACAGTTTTGCATGAATTGAACTGACTTCGAATCCCAGTGGAAACATCGACATTGGAATACAGGTACATCCAACCAATAAGTTCCATATAGGACGTAACGCGGTTCCTGGATCACAATCCAACTCAAGTACTTGGTCTAAAATCTCCTGTTGATTACTTCCAAGCCGGTTTCATTTTTAAAACGATCAGGTAAGCATATGTTTCGGAAGTTTGACATAAACACATTTCCTAAATTCCTATGTGGTGGATACTCCTTTTAAGGTCATCAATAAACAGTAGATAGCGGAGCGTCACGGGAAATTAGAAAGAATCAGTAAACAGCGTATGAGGCTAGTTGCGAGGTGGCAAGGAGTAAAGCATGATTAAAATACATAGAAGAATCGAGAACAACCAAGAGAAGCAAGCTGATAAACGACATGGACCACAGAACACGAAGGATGTGAAAATTGATGGTTAGAAGTAATGTATGTAATATTCTATGACATTCTCTGTTCTAACCGTATAGACAATTTATTGCCTAGTTGACCTACTCACACCTTCAATGTAGGTTTCTAAATGTCTGAGGATAGTATTTTATTTTTCTGATAAAAAAAGTAACGGTCAGTTGAATTCAATGTAAAATAAATTAAATGGTGTGGATCTGCAAACTTCAGGTAATCAGAAATCAGCTGACTGGTGCATAACCAATAAACGTGAAACATACTTACTTACTTTACTTGTGCCCGTTACTCCTCACTGAGGAGCATAGGGCGCTCACCAGTGTTCTCCATTTAACTCTATCTTGAGCAATCCTTTCCAATTGTTTCCAGTTACTGCTCATCCTTTTAATGTCTGCTTCCAATTCTCGACGCAGCTTGTTCTTTAGCCTTCCTCTTTTCCGTTTCCCAACAGGATTCCATGTTAATGCTTGTCTCGTGATGCAGTCTGATGGTTTGCGTAGTGTATGTCCTATCGATTTTCAACGTCTTTTCCTAATTTCATCTTTGGCTGGAAGTTGGTTTGTCCTCACCCATAGTAAGATGTTGCTGATCGTTTCCGGCCAACGGACATTCAGTATCTTTCGTAGGCAGTTGTTTATAAATACCTGTATCCGTCTGACGATGTTTGCAATAATTCTCCAAGTTTCAGCATCATACAGCAGGACTGTCTTCACGTTTGAATTGAAGAGTCTGACTTTGAGGTTAGTTGATATGTGTTTTGAGTCCCTTTTTTTTTTCAACTGTAGGAATGCTGCTCTGGCTTTGCTAATCCTTGTCTTCACATCTGCATCGGACCCTCCTTGTTCATCGATGATGCTTCCCAGATATGTGAAAGTATTCACTTCTTCCAGAGTTTCGCCATCAAGTTGAATTGGGTTGGTGCTCCCTGTGTTGTATTTCAGAATCTTGCTCTCACCCTTATGTATGTTCGAGCCTACCGATGCTGAAGTTGCTGTTACACTGGTTGTCTTTTCTTGCATTTGTTGGTGTGTATATGCTAAAAGAGCTAGATCA